>VZQC01005396.1:393225-452458 GCA_009823505.1 Rhizomys pruinosus
TTTTTTTTTTTTTTCTGAGCTGTTCAGAGTATCTCTTGCTATTCTGATAACAGTTTTCCAGATTTTCTGACCTTTCTCCCAGAAGACTCTGGTTGACTGTGCCTAAGTGTTTCTGTTCTTTATCCTCCATTTTCCTGTTCCTTTTCTCTTCCCCTTGTCATTTCCCTATTCCTTCCCTCCCTTTTGTTGATTCCAAATTGCAAAAGTGCTAACTAGATTGTAAAATGAGGTTTTAATTTTTTCTCTTTGTCCACTTGTCTCTATCTCTCAGTCTCTTGGTCTTGTTCTCTTTCCTCTCTGCTTATCTTGCTGTCTTCAGTTTGGTTTTATTTTGGTATATCATTGCATTGAGATATGCATTGTATTGTGAATCACTTTCTGTTCTGAGTTGCTAATAAAATACTGTTCCTATGACTCTCAGGCTGATCTTGATTTTTTTTCAGGCAGTTTAACACCCACAATTAGGAATAGCACCTTAACGTTCCATAGCAAATGGTATTTTTCTGTCAGATGATGGTTTTGGTTTTATTTTTCTGGAAAATGGGGCAATCTAGCATAAAACTTACCAACTTTGGCACTATTAATATATTTGACCAGGTAATTCTTAGTTACGAATGACTGTATTATGTATGCATTGTACTTTGTTTAACAGTGTTGTTGGTCTCTAACCAGTACCAACCTTCAACCCCTCTTAGAACAATCTTCACCCCTGTTGGGAAACACAAAAATGTCCAGATATTTTCAAAAACTCTTGGGACAAAATTGCCAGGATTTGAAACTTGTCTGGAACTAGCTCTTCAAGTTGTTGAGCCAGTGTGTTCCTAGATCTAAAATTTACTTAACCTTTATGAATCTCTTCCTTTAGTCTCTTCTACCAATGCATCTTCTGTTCTTTCACTATTCAAAAGTTTTATTTTTTTCTGTTCTTTCTTTATCCTCCATTTTCCTGTTCCTTTTTCTCTTCCCCTCGTCATTTCCCTATCCTTTCCCTGCCTTTTGCTGATTCCAAATTGCAGAAGTACTAAATAGATTGTAAAAAAGGTTTGAATTTTTTCATTTGTCCTCCTTTAGTTTGTATGTTAACTTTAATATTAAAAGCTCTGAATCAGTTCATTAATCTTGTTTTACTGTACTGTGAATTGAACTAAGTTACTGATTGACCTTAAAATACAGGCATTTTTTTTTCCTCCCTTGAGTCCTATAATCTGCTTCCTATTGGTAGAAAGCCCCTTAAATTAAAGTGGTTTGGGCTTAGATTTATGTTAACAATTACTATGTGATATCTTGATGTTCATGTATTTTAAGATACTTTCCTGAGAGCATGTTTTAGTAGGAAAGACACCACAGAATTGTTAAGAACTAAAAAAAAAAACAAAAAAAAATGGAGNAAAAAAAAAAAAAAAAAAAAAATGGAGGTGGCAGCCCCAGTGTGAAACTTGGTATGCTGTGAAACTCCCTTACACTTTTGTTTGAAGCAGAAGTTATAAGCATCTTAAGGAGAGAAGTGATTTCTATTCTGGCTTACAGTTCAAGGTGGAATCCATCACACCAAAGAAGTCAAGATGGCAGGAGCTTGAAGGAGCTGGGTATATCATATCCACAATCAGTTAACAGCAGGATAAGTGCTTCCTGCTGCTCATTTGTTTTTCCCTACCATCCCAAGTAATATTGAATAAAATGAAAGTAGTGCCTACTATATTGTTTTCACCTGCTCCAAGGAAAGACTTATTCATTTGTGTGATGAATGACAACAGTTGATTTATGTGATGGTATTGTGGACAGAATCTAGAATCACCTGGAAGAAGGACCTCTAGACATGTTCTGGGAGGGATTATCTGCTTGTGGAAACAGCTGGGAAGACCTACCCACTGTGGGTGACACCATTCTCTGTGTGGGATCCTGGACTGTAGAAGTGGAGAAAGTGGCTTAAAATTTAATTTGTCTTTTAAAATTTTAATATGTATTAGGACCTTTTATTTTAGTTTATTTTGGAATAATTTGTTCCATCAATATATGTTCTATATGTTTTATATGTCATATAAAGGCATGCTTAAATAAATTTGCTATATATATGTATATATTGAAAGTGAGGATAGTAATAAACATTTTATGACTAGTTTTTATTTCTTTGATTTAACCAGGCTTTTTTTTTCTTTCCCCTTCTCTTAATAGCTACAAGTGTATTCATCAAAGTTTGGAGGATAATAATAGATGTCCCAAGTGTAACTATGTTGTGGACAATATTGACCATCTCTATCCTAATTTCTTGGGTGAGTCTTTGAAATTATTTACTGTATTCTTTCCACAAAAACACTTAGTTTATTTAGGAATCCCAACTCAGAAGTAAGCAAGTTTCTTTGTTACTCATCAGGATGCTCTTGTCTTTGGGATCTATGATAGACTCCATATATGGTTAGTGCCATTTCTTGTTATTTTTAGTTTTGTAGAAACCTGACAGGGTCTTTAGAATTTTGTGCACATGGTTGGACAAGTGAGATTGTCTAAGATCCAGACACCTTTGTGTATCTCTGTGTAGTATTTCCTATTTCTGTCTTTCTACTTGGGGTATAAATTTTTGAAGTGGGAAAGATTTGATGAGGCAGAGCCTATTCTTGGTGACTTGACTGAAAGAAGGAAAAGATTGTGAATGGGAAATTCTGCATGAGGGGAGAATAGAAACTTTGAACTAGAAAAGGACTCAATTGGAGGAGGAAGGCATAAATAATAGAATTTTGAAGTGGAAATATAAGAAGTAGAGTACAGCCTTAAATATAAATGTAGAAGGTTGGAATTAATATGTAGGAGAGGCTAATCATGAGTTTACAATATGATTTTTGTCAGATGTGGTGGCACATGCTTATATACTAGCACTTGAGGAGGCTGAGGTAGAAGGATTATGAGATCCAGGCCAGTCTGGGCTTCATAGTGAGAGACCCTGTCTCATAAACAGTTGACTAATACTGTAAATGCCCTAACATAAAATTATAGACCCAACTCAATAAATCCGAAGCAATATATACCAGCAGAATATATAAGTAAATAAGTAATTAATGAAGATGTCTGGTCACAGTAGGAGGTGCCACCTCTAATAAAAAAACGGGGGAAGAAGGAGGGAGGGAGGGAGGGAGGAAGGAAGGAAGGAAGGAAGGAAGGAAGGAAGGAAGGAAGGAAGGAAGGAAGGAGAGAAGGAAGGAGAGAAGGAAGGAGAGAAGGAAGGAGAAAAGAGGTAAAATGAGACATCTGATGCCTGGGGAATCCTAAGTAGCCTTAGGATGGTTGATTGGTTGCCAACTCTACTTAGGCAGACATTTGAGAAGACCCACCTCATCTCCAGGAGGGGAAGGGCCTAAAGGGTGGGTTATTCTCCAATGACTGATGATGTAATGAATCCCTGCAACTTAGTAAAGCCTCCATTAAAAAAAAAAAAAAAAGATGGTGCAGAGGTTTGTGTAATGCTTAACACATGGAAGTGCTTGAGAAGGTGGAGCGCCTGGAAAAGATAGGAAAGCTCCATGTCTTTTCCCACCTACCGTACACTTTGCATTTCTGTACCTGGTTCTTTACTTGGATCCTTTAAGATATCCTTTGTGGTAAATTAGTAAACAACCACCAGCAACAACAAAAAATAGTGGAAAGAAGGAATTAAAAGCACAAAACGTATACACCCAGGTTATAAACCTATTGGGTTTTCAAGGATGTGGATAAATTGTACTGCTGGTGAGAGCATAAAATTGTACTGCTGGCGAGAACATTGTTGAATATACAGTACGGTGTTTCCTTAAAAAAGGAAAACAAAATTCCCATATGATCCCACAAATCTCTATGAGTAGATACCAGAAAGAATTGACAGTGAGACTTGCAGGAGTATTTGTATGCACATTCATAGCAGCGTGATTCACAGGAGCCAGGAGCTGGAAGCCATGGGGGGATGAGTTGATAAAATGTAACATCTGTACACTATAGCATTCGATAAAATGTAACATCTGTATGCTATAGATTATTATTCAGACTTTTAAAGGAAAAAAGTTCCAACAAATCCTGGAACATTCTAAATACACAGTGACTTCTCTTACCTTTATCCAAGTTTGCAAGTACCTACCTGAGGTCAAGGCCTAGTCTTTAGTTTACTCCTAACCTCTACTCTACTGGAGGAACAGGGTGTGGGTTGTTTGTCTGTATCTGTGTCTGTAAAAGTTAACATATTTCTATTATGAATCAACCTTTTATTTAATATAATTATCACTATGTATGCAGTCTTTAAAATCTGTGTTAAAATTTGGTGGGTGGTACATACCTGCAATCCCAGGATTTCAGAGGCTGATGAAGGAGGATTTTTAATTGAATCCCAGCCTAGATTGAATGGGGAGAATTTATCTCTGGAAGGAAAAAATACACAGGCATTCTGAACTACTGTTGGGTACTAACTTATATGCTTTATGAATGTGAATTTATTTAATCTTTACAGAAGTCTACTTAGGTCCATGCCTATTCCTTAGATGAGGGCACTGAGGCACAAATAGGTTGAATAACTTAGGTAAAGTTATGTAGCCAATAGATGGTAGAATTGAGATTTGGTCTTGAAAGTCTTATTCAACTCTATTTTATTATTTTGTCTCTGAAAGGGTTGGAGTGGATATTTTAGCAATAGAGTACATTTCTTAATACTAAGAACCTTTGTTCTCCGGATTATGGATGTTACACGATTTCATATAGCATAACTATTGTGTATAAATCATTCTAAGAACCCATTATGGTTTCAAGTACTTGCCTATCCTGATTAGAAATATGAAAGTGTTAACTAAAAGTGGCATGCCAAATTTGAAATCTAGAGTCATGTCATTAAGGTTTAATTCATCAAACACTGGGAGCTGATGACCCATCAGCTGTACATTGGTAAAAGATGACAGATTAAATCATTAAATGCTTCAGTGCTTAGCATGAAGAGGAAGCTAGTTGATGTTCTTTGTTAATAGTGAAACACTGATTTTCCAAAGTTACAGAATGAAATTGTCCGTTTTGCTTTTCTTGTTTATGTGCTATGGCATGTTTTGAAAGGAATTTTTCTCTAAACTTAGGAATTTGATGGCTTTGACAAATTGGCATTTCATTGTTGAATTCATTATATGTGGTTTGTATTTTAAGAGATTTCCATTTTATTCACATTTTAAAGTGCCAAACTAAAATATTCTTGATAAATAAATGTTGTAAGAAATAAAGCTTACTAAAAGAAAATAAAAAGATATTTTTTAATCCCTAGAGATAACTGTTATTCATTAAAGGTTTTTAAAGGGTGAGAAATTGTTATTTTCAGATACCTAAACAAAAATTCTGATACATTGGTAAATACATGATTTATTTATTAAAAAACAAACAACACATTTTTTTTTTTTTGAGACAGGGCCTTTCTCTATAGCCCAGTTTGTCTTTGAGTTTGGTATCTTCCTGCCACTGTTCTTGAATGTTGGAATTATACACAATGTACCACCATGCCTGAGTGGTGGTTTTTTTTTTTTTTTTAAGACTTTTTTTTTGTATTATACCAATTAATGTATTTTTTAAAATTTTATCTTCATTTTCTATAACTGGTTTTGCAATCTTTAAAAACTTGATCTTACAGTATTTCCAAGACTCAAATACAGTAGTATATTAGACAATAAAACGCAATAGTACACAATATTATAATTTGTAAAATAAAGTCACAGTTCTTATTCACATGAGAATTTCTATAAATGAAGCATTAAACTCTTATTTACTTGCCCATTCCCCTGCATTATTTCAAGTTCTCTTGTAGATTATAATGCTTTAGTGATGTGTTTACATTTAATCTTTTCATAGTCACACTCTGGTCTATTAGTATTTCTAGCCTTAATTCTTAGCCTCTATTAATTATTTACAGAATAATAGTGCCTAACTTTTAAATCAACCTCAGTACTTCATGATTTTAGTCATCTATCTGCACAGTGTACACTTTTCTCTGAATTCTCTTACATCCTTTCTGTGTAGAGTCTCTGTGCATATTTAGTTCAATTCTTCTGTTTTTGTTTTGTTTTGCTTATAATGGAAGAGGGAGTTTATTGTGGCTTATATTTCCAGAAGACTAAGAGTCCATCAAGGTAGGGAGGTGTGGCAGCAAGTGGCAGGCATGTTGGCAGGAACCGAAGGCTGAGACAGCTCATCTTCGGGAGCAGACATAAAAGCAGAGAGCTCAAACCGGAAGTAAGCCAGAGCTATGAATTCTCAAAGCCCACCCCCAGTGACACAGTTCCTCCAGCAAGGCAGCACCTCCTAAAGGTTCCATATCTCCCCCAAAGAGCTCCACAAACTGGGGTCAGGTGTTGAAATGTTTAGCCCTATGGGGGCTGTCCCATCACATTCCAATCCCTGGCCCCCATAGGATCATGGCCATATTATAATGCAGAATGCAATTAGTCCAACTTTTAAAGTCTCCATATCCTTTCACATTCTCACACTGTTCAAAAGTCTAAAGTTTATTTTGAGACTTAAGGCAATTTTTAACTCTTAACGCCTGTGAAATCAAAAGACAAGTTACATACTTCCAGTATACAGTGCTACAGAATATACACTTCTATTCTAAACTGGAAGGATGGAAGCATAATGCTGTGAGGAAATACTGGGCCAAGGCATGGCTGAAAGCCAACAGGACAAACACCAAATCTTTAAGCTCCATGTCCAAGATCTGGGACTTTAGTTTCAAAGGGGTTGGATGGCTCTGCCCCTGCAGCTTTGTTGCCTACAATCTTTCTCTTTCTCTTTCTCTTTCTCTCTCTCTCTCTCTCCCCCCCCCTCTCTCTCTCGTTCCAATCCCTGCATGCAGCTCTCCAATATCTTGGGGTCTCCACTGCAACCCAGACTTGACTTTCACTGCTTCAACCTATATCCTCTTGGGGCTTTCTTCTCACAGGGTTGGTCCAGTTCTTATGTTACTTCTAGGTGATCCCTGCCCTGTATACTTTGTAAATCTGTATCATCTCATTTATTCCATTATATTGCACCTATTACTACATATGCGTCTGTTTTTGAGGCTGTGAGTCACTTTATTTTTGAAACTTTCGTTCTAAAATGAGCTAGCTACCTGTCCTGATTTATTTCTCAACATATTTGTGATACAGTGGAACATATTTAACATTTGATCATAGATACCAACTCTGCTTTGTTTTATTTGTCAACCCGAGTAAGTTCTTTGTGGTCTATTCCTAATATTCCTACCTCTCTAATCTTCCTAGAAAGATTAACTTTTATGTAATATCTAAAGAGCTCAGATCCAATCTAGCCTAGTGGTAGTTTTCTAGCACCTTTTCTTTTATCAACTCTTGCCATCTGTATTTGTTAGCTGTATGAACAACCCCGCCCCAAATAAAAAGTAAAAGTGACTTAACATTATGTAAAATGTATTCATTTACACGGAAATCTTTCCAAGGGCTAACTAATTCAGTGTTTGAGTAATGTTGTTAAGTCCTCCCATCTTTGTGTTCTTTTATCATTTGTTATGGTTCTTTGTGTAGCTTACCCCAGCATTGCAAAATGGCTTTAAGTAGATTCAGATATCATTCCCTTATGAAGATGAAAAACAAGTTTTCTCCTATTGTTATTTGAAAGATAGCATATCTCTCATGGATTAAGAATAGGTTTTCAGGGCTGGAGAGCTTGCTCAGTGGTTCAGAGCACTGACTGTTCTTGCAGAGGACCTGGGTTTGATTCCCCAGCACCCACATGGCAGCTAAACACTGTCCATAACTCCAATTCCAGGGAATCCAACACCTTGTTATCTACATGGGCACTGCAGGATGTGGATACCCTTACACACATGCAGGAAATACACTCATACACCTAAAACAAATAATGATGATGATGATTATGGTAATAATAATGTTTCAGGCTGGACATGATATTGCATCTACATAATTCCACCTGAAGCAGGAGCATCAAAAGTTCATGTCAGGCTTGGTGCATAATGAGACCTTGTCTCAAAAACAAAACTGTCACATTGTTAGCCCCACATTAATCACTGGCAAAGATCTGAATGATTAGTTTAACCTAGGTTAGTCAAGAAGCATGCCATGATTGAGGCGAGATCTGGCTTTTCTGGAGGTTATATGGCAATCTGACATTTGAAAAATCAGTAATACTGTCAAGAATGATATGGTTTTGAATAGGTAATTGTCTTTCTTGGTGTTTATAAAAAAGTTAAAGCAATTAGAAGTCTTCAGTGCTTGTCTCATAGGAGTCACTTAGTTAATTTGTACATATGGAGTATGAACCAGTTTCATAGAGTGAAAAATTTCTCTTTCCACAAGTACAAAGAAGTGTTATTTTTGAGAAACATTTAAAAGGAGGAGGTAGATGTTAGCCAAGTGTTAATGCCAGTAGAGGCAGGCAGATTTTTGTAAGATTGAGGTCAGTCTGGTCTACGAAGGGAGTTGTTCCATACCAGCAGGGTTTATGGTTACACCCTATCTCAAAAACAACAAAGCCAGCATGGTGGCACATGCCTTTAATCCCAGCAGAACCAGGCACACAAGGCCAGCCTGGTGTGCCGAGCAAGCTCCAGCTGGGACTAAAGGGAGACCCTGTCTCAAAAAGACCAAAAACAAAACAACAAAAAAACCAACAACAAATAATTATAAGCAATTTTCTATAATAGTTGAAATAGTAACAAGGGAGGAAAAGTTGTCTTGATTTGAAATAAAATAAAAAGCTGGCACTTTGTATTTAGCATCTTTTAACTTTGATCTGTAAAGATAAACTAGAATCTGTCTTAAAGAATAATTAGAAGATATATTTAACAAAAGTACAAATTTTGGATCCTTTGTTTTTACTTTTAGTGAATGAGCTCATTCTCAAACAGAAGCAAAGATTTGAGGAAAAGAGGTTCAAATTGGACCACTCAGTGAGTAGCACCGTATGTTTCAGCTCTTACTACTATTTCTGTGTTTGTTTGTTTGTTTGTTTGTTTGACATGTTTGTTCGACATGGTGGGGATAGAATTGAGGGCCTTGCACATAGTAGGCAAGCATTCTGACAACCAAGCAGTATCCCTAGCCTGTCTTATTCCTATTTCTAATAAGTTCATTTTGCTGCTTTTTTTTTTCAATAATGGTTAAATGTCAAAGTTAGTATATAATTGTTTTTTTTAAGAAATTTAATATTGCTTAAGTTAAATAATTAAAATTAAATGACTTTCTTAATTCCATTGTCTGACCATACTAACCATCATTTGAAGGGTCTTGGTGCTATATCATCTTGAGAGAGAGAGAGTTGATTTGTACTAAATCTGACATTTGAAGGGTTGTATGCCAAAATATTATGAATAAACTGCTCAAAGTTTCTAAATTAAAAGAATTAGCCCCACAGTATTCAGACAGATGCATTTAAATACCTTAACAAATGCACTCTTGAAATCCACTTATGTGTTTTGATTTATATTAGAGAGTCTTAAGATTTGTCTTTAGTGTGCCTTTTATCCCTGTTACCTGAATTTATTCAAGGGCCATTAATTGGAGAGGAGAAGTTGGAACATGAGTATAACAAAGCACATTATTAGAAATTACCCTTTAAATGTTTGTTTTATAGTCTTAAGACAGTCTTCTTGCCTGGTGTGGTGGCGCATGCCTTTAATCCTAGCACTCGGGAGGCAGAGGCAGGTGGATCTCTGTGAGTTCAAGGCCAGCCTGGTCTACAGAGTGAGTTCCAGGCCAGCTGGGACTACAGGGAGACCCTGTCTTGAAAAGACAAAAAAAAAAAAAAAAAAAGACAGTCTTCTTAAGTTAGTATATTTCTTCTTTTCAATTTTAGAATGGCCATAGGTGGCAGATATTTCAAGATTTGCTGGGAACTGATCAGGATAACCTTGATTTGGCCAATGTCAACCTAATGTTGGAATTACTAGTGCAGAAGAAGAAACAACTGGAAGCAGTAAGTGGTACTTCATCCTAAAAATACTTTTTTTATGATGATCTATATGGCATGGGATATATCTAGAAAGGTCTTAAGATAATAGGCAGTGTGAATAACCCATCTTTTTTATTTGACTAAACACATCTGAAAAGGTACTTTTACCAGAGTCTCTATTTTCAGGTTAAATGAAGATTAAGTTCTTACAACCAGTTTGCAATGACCAGTTTGTGTTAACAGAAACTAAGTGCTAGAGAGAATGAGAAAATAGTTTCTTTTTCATAAAAGCAATTGTATTGATTTTTTTTCTTCTAAAGACTGTCTTCTTTGCCATATCCTCTTTGAAATTTGGAGATAAGTAAAATTAATTTTTTGTCTTTTTAGGTAAAAATGCTTTCAGTGGGTTTCTTTTCATAGTAATAATAATCTGTAGCTTAAATAACAAAATTTAAAGAAATACAGTTAAATGAAAATAAATGTAACATGTATTTCATACAAGTAAATGTGAAGAAATGTGAAATTGCATGTGTGTATTAAGTCCAGAATTGACTATATTTCAAGCACTGTACATCTCAGCACAAAGAAATGCATGCCCTGACCTAGCTAGGCATTAAGTGTGTATTTATTGAGATAGAAGAGAATATATGTAATAGTAAGTAATAGAACAGGCAAACATTCAATATTAGAATTGTGGCTTTTTTGTAGGACTCCAAGCAACTGAGATTAAGATTTAACTGTTGTTGGGAGTCTCTTTTATACCTCTTATGGTTGTTTGTTGAAATCGTTCCAATTTTCTCTACTGATAGGTTTTATATGATAGATAATGTGGCCACCTGTATGTTGTTTACATTTGTGTCTTCAGAGCTTTTTATCTCTCAGTGCAATTTTAAAAATTTGGTGGATGGATTCTAATCAGCTTCTCGTGGACCTGCATCCCATTGCGTAGGATAGGAATATTTTTGGGGGAGAAATTGAGTGTCTAAAATTGAGCCAGTCAGAATGATATCTTCCAAGTCATGTCTTTATGGAAGGGAGTTGTGGCGTAATTTCTCCTGTACTTTAATTTTTTTAAATTACATTTATTTATTAAATTGTGAATGTGCATGGGTAAAGGTATGTCATGTTGTATGTGAAGAGATCAGAGGTCAATTTTGAGATTCAATTCTCTTCTACTTTGTGAATCCCTTTGATGAAACTCAGGTCATCAGGCTTGGTGGAAAGCACCTTTACCTACTTTGTACCATCTGCATACACACAACTCTCTCTTCTCTTCTCTTCTCTTCTCTCTCTCTCTCTCTCTCTCTCTCTCTCTCTCTCTCTCTCTCTCTCTCTCTCTCCTGATATTAAACAAGCAGGTAGAATCCATGATCCCTTACTATTTAACCCAACCAAATCTTCCTTCTCTGCCTAGAAGAAAATTAGAATTTTTGCCCCTCCATCCTGCAAAAGTGATGAAAGACAGGCTCTCTGGACTGTTCTGCTGCAAGCATACCTGATGGTGTTGAGATCCAGTACCGTTGAGATTATAGATAATTACATATTGAATATGAGAACTTTTTTTTCTTTCAGTTTTTGCTTTTTAAAAATACGTGGTGCTGGGGGCTGGAGAGATGGCCTAGCGGTTAAGAGCGCCGACCGCTCTTACAGAGGACCAGGGTTCGATCCCCAGCACCCACATGGTGGCCGAGAGCCGTCTGAAACTCCAATTCCGGGAGAACTCCAGTTCCAGGAGAATCCGACACCCTCTTCTGACCTCCGCGGCATTGCACGATACCGGTGCACAGACTTGCATGCAGACAATACACTGATACACATACGGAAATAAATAAATGCCAGGCGTGGTGGCGCACGCCTTTAATCCTAGCACTTGGGAGGCAGAGGCACGCGGATTTCTGTGAGTTTGAGGCCAGCCTGGTCTACAGAGTAAGTTCCAGGACAGCCAGAGCTACAGGGAGACCCTGTCTAAAAAAAAAAACAAAACAAAACAAAAATACGTGGTGCTAAGGCCGGAGAGATGGCTCAATGATTAAGAGCACTGGCTTTTCATGCAGAAGACCTGGGTTCATATCTAGCACTCACATGGTGGCTAACAGCTATAACTCCAGTTCCAGAAGAATCATTGCTTTCTTCTGTCCTCTGCTGGCACTGTACAACACAGGTGCACTTATGTACACTTAAGTATACAGGCAGTATACTCATACACATAAAATAAAAGTAAACAAACAAACTGCTAAGGATTGAACTTGGGACATAATGCATGCCAGACAGTTGTTCTTCCAGTGAGTTATATCCCCAGCCCTGAATGTGAAAACTGTTATCTCACCTTTTTTATTGTTACCTGCCATGTAGATGCTAGAAATTGAACCCAGGCCTTTTGCAAGAGCAGCAAGTGCTCTTTACCACTGAGCTACTTCTCCAGCTCCTAACTCACCTTTGACAAGGCAACATGAGTCTTTGATTTCTTTTTGTCTTCAAATTAAAGAAACAGTTACCTTACTTTGAGATCACAGATTCTAATATTTTCTGAAGAGGGAGTCAGCTCAGAAGTAAAGTTCTTATGTGCTCTATACCCCGCCCCCACATTGTTTTCCATTTTACTTTTTTTTGAGGGGGGGGTTCTTTTGAGACAAGGTCTCCCTGTAGCTCTGGCTGTCCTGGAACTCACTATGTAGACCAGGCTGGCCTTGATACACTTCAGCTTTAATTAGTGGTGACACTTTCCTTCTTAGTTCAGAGTTTTGAGAAATAAATATCTCCTATACGTATAGTTCTTTCAACTCCTTACTTTCTCCCAGAGTAACCACTGTCAATCCTTCTCAAGCATTTATATTTATTCCTTTTACACACATTTACAAATGTGTAAAATATTATTTGTTGAATTAGAATTTTAAGGGTTGCCTACTGGAGTTGTCCTTTGACATATACTATGCTCACTTCTTGAGGTTCATATTGGTAGAGATCTAGTTCGGCTTCTATAAGTGATCCATTGTAGGAACATTCCTATTATCATTGAGAACCATTTCAGTTCTTGCTATGAGTGTCAGTGTTGCATTTAACACTATTGTTCATCTCATATATACACACTCACATATACAATGGAATTGGTAGTTATATGAATGTATCTATATGTTGTTGTGATGGACCATTGGGAGAAAAGAGCACACAGACTTCAGGTTCCCATTAGTCAAATTACGTTGTTAATTTGGACTGGCCAGGACTGTACCCAAGTTGGGATTGGGAGAGTACAGCCCTGACTTAGAGGCAAGGTAGGCTTATAAAGGCAAATACCACATCCTGGTGATTTTTTTTCTTGAGAAATGCCAGTCAGACAATAAAAACCAGTTCCTGCCTGCTGCAGGATTACAAAAACTAAGATAAGTATGCCATCACATACATATATATTTTTTTAATCTTATAAAATATTAGATAATGACAAATTGCTATATGACAGCCAAATGACTGTATGTCTGTATCTAAAAATGCTTAATAATTTTTTTTCTTTAGTTTATACCAGTCTCATGGATAGCATGCATTTGTGTGTGTATGTATGTGTGTGTTTGTGTGTCTGCACGCATGTGTGCATTTGGATGGTTTTAATTTTTTTGTGATTTATAGAGAAAATTGGAAGTGTCTCCATTTGCCTAGTCATTTTGGTCTTATTTCTGTTTTCCTAATGGATCCTTGCTCCCTTTATTAATTTTGGAGGTGGGGGAAGGTCAAAGGGAGAGAAATATTTGGATTTAGTAGTTTGCGAAATATATATATTTTTTTCACTGTGTTGTAGAAATGGTATACATGATGTTTCTCTTGGATTTTTGAAAAGGTCTTGAATTATCAACTGTAACTTTCTGTTTTATTGTAGTTGCTTTAAGTTTCTTACGATCTGTTATCAGTCATTTCTGTAATTCTTTGTTGAGACAGTCGGTCTTAATGTATAGTTCAGGCTGCCCTTGAACTCATGATCTTCTTGCCTAAACCTCTTAAGTGTTGAGGAGTACAGACATGCACCATGATGCCGGGTCATGCACCATGATGCCGGGTCCTCCGGCAGGTAGGGCAGAGAGGAGAGCCGGGCCAGCCTGTTTCTCCTCTGGGGCTGAGCAGGATGGCGAGTGTTGACGACCCGAAAAGATGACCTGAAAAGAATCAGGTGTGTGGGTGTGGGTGTGTGTGTGTGGGGGGGTGTGTCGGGGTCCGGAGTCTCATCAAAGCAAGGACTCATTTTATTGCGTCATGCAGCGGCTTATATATGCTTGGTGGGAGGGGTGGAGAAAGGAAGGCCGGAGAGGAGATACATGGGGGAGGGGGGGGATAGCTTTGGGCCAATAGTAACTCGCCACATCGGTTGTAGGCGTTTTCAGGTTGGGCTATGCTGAGTCACTCCTATGCGGAAGTGACCGGCCAAAGACAGGTCGCTAAACTTTAGTCAGGCTCAGGGGGTTACAGTGGGCCGAATTCTCTAGGGCCCACAGAGCCCAACACCATGATGACTGACTTCTGAGTCATTTTTGTCTGATAGATTGACTTTTCCTCATTACAAGTTATATTTTCTTGCCTCTTTGCATACATTAATTTTTTTTTATTTTTTTTAATTAATTTTATTTATTTCTGTATGTGTATGAATGTACCGTCTGCATGCAAGTCTGTGCACCCGTGTCGTGCAACGCCGCGGAGTTCAGAAGAGGGTCTCGGATTCCCCTGGAACTGGAGTTCTCCTGGAATTGGAGCTTCAGACGGTTCTCAGCCGCGATGTGGGTGCTGGGGATCGAACCCGGGTCCTCTGTAAGAGCGGTCGGCGCTCTTAACCGCTAGGCCATCTCTCCAGCCCGCATACATTAATTTTTATCGGATATTAAAATTTTAAATTTTGTTCCTATTCATTACTGAGGTTTTGTTTTTTTTTAATTCCTCTACAGTGCTTCTGATCTTCTTCTGACATGTATTTAAGTTACTAATAGTTTTAAGTCTCTTGAAGCATGGTTTGAGTAAGACCACACTAGTGTTTGTGTATCCCTAAGTTTGTCCTGACTGCTGAGGCAAACTTTTAGATTATTCTACTTGATATTTATATGTTTAAAAGTTTTTTTATTGTGTTAGGAACATGTGAATTTTTCATCCTGATCCTGAAAGCCATTGCTTCATAGGTTTGAACTGTGTGTGTGTGTGTGTGTGTGTGTGTATTCTTCTGTCTCTACTTTGTCCTAGTAAGGAGCACTAGGATTACAGATAAACACTGCTGTATCCATTTTCCAGCTTTATGTGGGTTTTAGGAATCTAAACTCTCATATTCATGCATATACAGTGAGTGGTTTTCCTATTTTCCCAGCCTTGAGCTGATGTTTTGTATTTAAAGTAGGAATGTGTGTTTATTCCCTTTTATACCATTTTAGCTAAGGCCAGTTCAATTTGAGTTTGTAGTTCTTTGAAATTGATTAGGAGAGTTATTGATTGGAATTTTCATTATAGCTCAGCGTATGTTTTGTTACATGTTTCATTTGTGTTTGAAAATTGTGATGCTTTATAAACATTGGAAAAAAAAAATATATATATATATAATAGTTTGGTATTTTTGAGACAGGGTCTCCCTTTAGTCCCAGCTGGCCTGGAGCTCACTCTGTAGACCAGGCTGGCGTTGAACTCACAAAGATCCGCCTGCCTCTGCCTCCCAAGTGCTAGGATTAAAGGCGTGCGCCACCACGCCCGGCTGAATATATATTTGATATATTTAAATAAGGCCTGGAGAGATGGCTTGGCGGTTAAGAACACTGACTGCTCTCGTAGAGGACCCAGGTTTGATTCTCAGTACCTACATGGTGGCTAACAACCATCTATAACTCTTGTTCCAGGGGAATCCAGTGCCTTCTGACCTCAGGAGGCATTGTATGACACAAGTGCACTTACATACATGCAGACAAACATTCATACACATAAATAAAAATAGTAAATACATTTAAAAACACATCTTTTAAGTAAAATATGAATACTGATTTTAAATCTATTGATTATTAATGTATTAGAATAACAATTTCGATTGTTTTTTTCTGTAATTTTTATTTTATGTAATTTGAGGCTCTGTTGTTAGGTACTAACAGATTTAAGATTTTTAAGTCTCCCGAATGAATTATTCCATTTATTAGTATTAGGTAAATGGTTCGATGGTTAGAAACATTCCTTGTTCTGAAGTCTTACCTTGTCTGATTCTGATAGAGCTACAGCATTTTATTGCTTTTTCTTTATTCCTGTTAAAAATAAATTTTATTAACAAAATGGGCTAGAAATAGAGATGGGTTTATATTACTAGTTTATTTTATAATTACATATTTAAGGAATATTTAATAAGTAAATAAGTAAATATTTAATAAGTAAATTTAAAAAGTAAATAAATAAGTAAATAAATAAGTAAATATTTAATAAGTAAATCAGTAAGTACTACATATTTATCTGTGTATATGTGCATGTACATGTGGAGGTCAGAGGGCAACTTGGAGAAGTTGTTTCTCTACCACTTTGTAGATCCCAGGGACTCAAGTGCCTTTATACACTGAACCATCTTGCCAGTCAACTCGACTGATTATTTGAGGGATTGTTCTTACTAGTTACAGCACTGTAGACAAGTATATAGAACCAAATCATAGACATATTTTCATGCTTGGAAGAGAATGAACCATGAAAACAAATGGCATCTTTTTACTTCTGTCTCTTGGAAAGAGCTTTTGTCATCTTGTACCACTGACCCCTTAGCCATTCAAGAGCAGTAGAGTTGAAAAGAAAATTGCTCTAAAGAAGTACTTTTCCTGAAACAGGATGAGGAAGATAGACCAGGGAATCTGGAGTCCAGATTTTCCTCTAGAGCTGTCTTTCATTCCTGGAGCTTGAGGACACCAGAGACAGGACCAGCAGCATTTTATGCCCTTCTTTGAGGATCTTGTGCTGGGAGCCAGTGTGAAGGAGCCATGGAATTCAGGAAATGAAAATGGCTCAGATGTCCTGATCAGAATTTGAGAAGGTACCACAGTTGTATCCTCACCATCTTGTCATTGTCAAAAATGATAGATAGGAGTTATATTTTCTTTAGTCTGGATTAGAATTTCAGGTTCTTAAAGCAGGATGATGTGCTGAAGCCATGTTCCCAGGGTCTGTACAAACTGCTTTATATGAATGTAGCCCAACAGTGGGTCCTTGGAGACAGGAATGGTGTCACTTACAAGCTTTCTCTCCTTTCCATTGGTGGGTTGAGAGGAGGCTTAAAGCATGTGATTGTTTATCTTAATGTGAAGCACACCTGAGGTAATTGCCTAAGAGATGCCAGACTTGATCTCCAAGGGCAGTAGCAGTGCTTTCTCTTTTCTCATACTGATGTTTGAGACTTCAAACATGGCTGACAGCTCACAGTCAATCATGAAGTCCATCCTATGGGACTGGGCTAGGGGTAGCCAGGTGTCCTGCTCTGAACAGGCCACATGCAAGGCTCCACTTTTTAAAAAAAAAAAAAAAAAAATATATATATTATATATAAGATATATGTTCATATTCATATTCTCTCTTTAATTTTCTGTGTTGTTGTAAATATCCTGAACAAAGAAACTTAATGGAAAAAGGGTCTATTTTGCTTACAGTTCCAGAAGGGATACTGTCCATCATTGTAAGGAAGGCTTGGTGAGAGGAGCATGAGGCCAGCCCAGTCACATTGAAGTTCTGAAGCAGAGAAAGATCAGGAAGTGGTTCAACTTGAAAACCTCAAGGCTCAGCACGGCCAGTGACATACTTCATCTAGCAAGGGTCCACCTTCTAAAAGTTTCCACAATCTCCCCAAACAACCCATGGGGACCAAGTTTTAAATGCATGAGGCTGTAGGAGACATTTCAGATTCAAATCACAATATTGTCACTTTCATTCTGTCACTGGCCTTTTGCAACATGGCATATCTTAGTGTACACAGTTTACTTCTGTTCTTTAAACATAATCTAATAAGCTCTCGTAAATCTGTTGTCAAAGTCCATTTAAACCTTATGAATTTATTATGATACTGTGGTTGAACTGAGGGCTTACTCATTCCTACTGCTCCCTTAGTTTCTAGTGTAATTATTGATGTGGCTGAATATTCATTCTTCTCTACTCCATTTCTTTTTGTTTGCCTTTATGAAAACTATTGATATTACAGTATTACATGTTAGTATGCTAATCTGTTTTTTTTAATCAATTTTTGTTGTATTTTTTTAGGGTTCCTGTGAGGATTACAAAATGGCCTTAAGGTCATAGTACCACTTAAAAGGACAATGTATTTACAGTTAATTCTGAATATATAGTATACTGCTTCAAGGAAAATATAAAGCTTTAAAATAAGTCACTTTACTAGGCTTGTTTTCCTGGTTCAAGCTCCAATATGCATTATTCTTTTTTCTTTTTTAAAAACATGTATTTATCATATATATATGTGGGGGGGGTTATACACATGCAGGTAATATACTCATATAGTCAGTTGACTATGAGTCAGCTGGCTATATGAGTATATTTCCTGCATGTTTGTAAATACACGTGTGTAAATGCCCCTGGAGGTAATTTACCAAGGGCATTAGAATCCCTGGAACTAGAGTTACAGTTGTTAGCCTCCGTGTGAGTGCTGGGAATTGAACCTGGGTCCTCTACAAGAGCAGTCAGTGCTATTATGGTTAAGGTACTTTTTTGTGCCTTTGAGCTTTTTTTTTGGTCTTTTTTGAGACAGGGTCTCCTTGTAGCCCCAACTATTTTGGAACTCATTATGTAGACCACACTGGCCTTGAATTCACATAGATCTGCCTGCCTCTGCCTCCTGAGTGCTGGGATTACAGGCATGTACCACCGTGCCTGGCTGGATTTTTGTTCTTTTATAAAAAAAATTATTTTTTTCACAATTTCATACACTTTAATGTACTTTAATCAAAATTTCCCCCTTTAGCCTCTCTTACCCTCTTTCTTTCACCAAATCATTCCTTCCCAAATCCCCCTCTTTTGTGTGTGTGTGGCCCACCAAATTTAAATAGGGTCTCCTTCATGAGAGTTGGTGCTTGTGGTGGAGTTATTTACCTGATCAAGAACAATTTACAAGTGTCTATACCACTGTGGAAAAGATTCTCCTCCAGGAACCATTAACTGTCTCTAGCTCCTCATGGAGAGGTGGGGCCTTATGATCCTTTCCCTTTGCCATGCTGGAAATGTTGATGGGCCCTTGTTGCTGAAATTCCTTCAGGGAGAAATGAGGAGAGTGCAAGCAGCACCCACATCCCCCCCCTCTCTTGGTCCCAAAAGAAAAAAAAAAAAAAAAAAAAAAAGAGAAAAGCTTCTCCTCAAACCACATTTTGGAGGAGTAAGGAGTTTTATTGGGCTTGCTCACAGAGCGAATGGGTGAAGGGTAATTTACAGGGTTGTTGGCACTCTCCCCCTTCTCGTGTTCATCCTGGGGGTGCCCTCCGCACAAGATGATGATTGTGGGACCGCCCCCCTGGACTTCTCTGCCTAGATATCCGTAGCCCTGCCCCCTTATACAGCCAAGGTGAGCTGGCTGGTTGGGAGGAATATCTGGCTGTTTGGCTCTTCCTTTCCCGCAGAGGGACTACTCAAGTTTATTCCAGGCAGGCAGGTGCCCCCACTCATGAGAAATCATTTGATGTCCAAAGGCACTCAGTCTTTCAGAGAATGGTCCATAATACAGCCTAGTCTTGTGGCGGTCTTGTTCATGTAGTCATTGCTGATGTGAATTCATGGATGCAACAGCCATTTCTTGTCCAGAAGACATCATTCCATAGCTCTTTTCTGAGATCTTTACTAAAGGAATAATATCAGAATTTCTAGAATTGGACCAAATCTAATTTGTTGTGTTGTCTGGTAAATGAAGGTTTTACTCGTTTTGGGTTTGGAATCATTCAACAGTACTTTATTTTTCTCTTTCAAACATAGTTTATAAAGAAACATAATTCTAATATTTTATTCTATCTCTTACTGTTAGGTTTTTAGTTTTTAACACCATGTATGTATTCATTGGATTCACCTGAAGCAAACTGGTTCAAGAACTCAAAAAGTTCCACCAGCCTCTCCCTCCCAAGTGCTCAGCTCAAAAATGTATGCCACTACACCTGGCTACTTTATTTTTATTTAATGTTTGATACACAGTAAATGTCAAGGCTCATATTATCAGTTTCATCTTTCAGTTATCAATATGAGTACTCACCATCACCTGTTTTTATTAATTTTTTGTGATTCCAAAGATTTAATTGTGATCAAAATCTATGAAAAGATGTCATTCTCCTGTCTTTGTGACTGTTTTATGACTTCTCTGGCAGTCTATTTCTGTGCACTCTAAATAGAGAAGGCAGCTACACATCAAAGAAACAATTCTGCTAAAGTCCATCTTGGGGAGCCAGTGAATTTCTAGGGATTACTTACTCGAGCACTGAGGGGCAGCTATACCACAAAGAGCCTCTTCCTCTGTGATTGTTTACTGCTTATATGTTCTCCAGGATGGAATAGGCCTACTGTGTCCCTCTCCCTCCCTGTGTGAATGTTGATATGCTCAATCATGTGAGGGCTTAGGCTGAAAGGTCAGAATCTCTCCCTATTTATTGCTATTTATTTACCCTTACAAATAACATTGTTATAGGAAATTGGTTTTCATTTCTTGAAACTACCTTTGGCCTTTTGGGATTTCTGTCTTGATACTGTCAAATTTGGTTGGGGAGCAGAAGCTGTTCCCCATAAACTTTTTGTTTCAATATGTAGAACACCAATTTCTTTCCTCTTTTATTTTTGTGGAAAATATATTGTTTTTTGAAAAGCCAACTACCAAATGGGAAAACTGATTTAACAGAATTAGTAGACTAAGGTGGATACTTAATAGCAGTTGTACCATCTTGTTAATGAAATCTTTGAACTCTTATATTTGTTAAAGAACAATTATAATTTTCTGTTGTAGGAATCACATGCAGCTCAACTACAGATCCTTATGGAATTCCTCAAAGTTGCAAGAAGAAATAAGAGAGAGGTATATTATTTCATATGCTCTTCTTTATCTTCAGTTTGTTGTTCACTATTCCTACTGGATATAAGCATTTCAGGCTATAAAATGTTGAAATATTTGAATTTAAAATCATTTGAGTTTGGGGGAAATTCACCCTCTTTTGTTTTGTTTTGAGAAAGGGTCTCCCTCGACTCCCACCTGACCTGGAACTTCCTTTGTAGACCAAGCCGGGCTCCATCTCACAGAGATGCCTGCCTCTGCCTCCTGAGTGCCACCAGGCCTGGCTACAGTTCATTATTTTTTGGATCCTTTTGGGCTAGGAATATTGTTCATTGTTAGAGTGCTTGCATGCCATATACAGTACAAGGCCATGGTAAACCCTTCAAGATTACCATAGTGATTAACTTCAAAGCCTCAGGGAATGAAGTAAAAAGTAGAAAATAAAATCAGCACGAATTTTTACCGTGAAAAGAAAACGGGAGTATTTAAATAAAATTTGAAAGATTTCCTATGGGAGAAAAAAATGCATATGAGGGGAAAAAAAGGTTAAAAGATAGCCACCTACTTAGAACTTAAAAAGTCTTAAGTCATGTAGATAGCGAAGAGACAATTTTGTATTCAGTAACATAACCGTGATGTTCTAATTTAGCACATACATTTCTTGAGTCATTTTATTCATGTATATCATAGGAGAAAATCAAGATTGTATGTTCTTCGTAGCCTAATTCTAAAGTCTGCCTTTAAATTCTTAATTTTGAAATCTATAACTTTTAATTTTAAAAGCTAATAAGATATTCTTAAAAATGCATGCACTCTGGACTGGAGAGATAGCCTAGTGGTTAAGAGCACCTACTGCTCTTGCAGAGGACCCGGGTTTGATCCCCAGCACCCACATGGCGGCTGAGAACCATCTGTAACTCCAATAGGAGAACTCCAGTTCCAGGGGAATCCGAGACCCTCTTCTGACCTCCGAGGCATTGCACGACATGGTGCACAAACCTACATGCAGACAAAAATAAATACAAAAATAAATAAAATTAAAAAAAAATGCATGGATTCTTCAGTTTGTTCTGGACTGTCTTATTTGCAAACAAGATGAGTAATGTTTTAATTTTGATGAAAATATTTTTGTACATTTCCACAGCTTTACATTATCTTGGTATATTTTGCCCCTTTGAGTATTTATCTTGTTTTGTTACTCTCTTTTAACTTTGTTCAGATAAGATTTAGATTATGCTGGTGTAGATAGCTAAATACTCTTTACATGGTTTATGACTTATATACTTTTATCCTAACTTTTGTGAGATTTTAATATGTATGCCTGTCTATAAAATTCCTCCTGGGAGGCTGAACCAAGTCCAGCCCCTTTCTTTCTCAGTCCTACAGCAAAATGATTCCAAAATTCCAAAAATTCCCCAAACCACACTTTGGAAAATTCTAGCGAGCTTATTTAGGTTTATTAACAGAGGTTAATAGGAGAGGGATTACTTATAAAAGACTTGGTGCCCTCACCCTTTCTGAGGCCACAGGGTAAATTCCACAACCAGGCTTAGATCCTGTGACTTCCGGAGAACTGTTCAAAATGACTAGAAGGAGAAAGGGACCCACCTCATGGTGTCCCCTGCCTATATATCCTTAGCCCTTCCTCCTCCTCATACAGCAAAGGCTGACTGGCTGATTGACAGAGGTAGCTGACTCCTAGATCCTCCATTTCCCTTAGAAGGTCAAGAGTCAAGCTTATAATTCTGAGCAAACAGGCACCCCTAAACTTGGCAAGAAGGTGTCCAATATCCTTTGGAGGATAGTCCATGCTGCAGTGCCAAACAGTATCTTCATTATGTCTTTAAAATTCACTTGTCTCTTGATGATTTTTGTAGGAGAGGAGGTGGCAGCTAGTCATTCATTCATTTGTTTCAATTGTTTTATAGCACAATACTTCTTAAGTGTTCTATTTATGGAATCACTTAAGTATCTTGATAAAATTCAGCTTTTCAGTAAAGGGAGTTTTCAGACTGACAATATGGTAACTGTAATACTGAAACTGATCCTCGGATTTCATTGAGTAACAAGACTGAAGTTATATAATAAATGTAATTTTTTAATGCACTGATCATTTTTTTGCTGTAGAAAATCCTCAGCAAAACAATTTTGTCATATTTCATTCATTCCTCTCCCTTTTTGACAGAATGCGTGAAATTACATTGCAGTTATTTTACATATTTCTTTTTACCTTAGATTCAGAACTCATTGAGAATGAGATTCGGTTCATTGGAAAGTACTTGATAATAAGCAAATGCATCATAAAAGTGAACAGCCCAAAAAGCAGGGTGTCTAGAGGTTAAATGAAATGGCTGATTGCCTATATAGTGAAATATTTAAAATTTTCATTAGTCCTTGAAGTTTTTTCTTTGGTTTTGTTTTTAGTATCAGTCATTGCTTTATTAGGGGTATCCTGATGCATGCAACAAATTGCTAGTACAAGTGTTGAAGATAATTGTATAGCTATCTAAAACAGAAGTCTGAGACTTCTTGCCCTTAGTAGTAAACTAACAAATTAGCCTGCCTCAGTCTCATAGCTCCTGGTCAAAGACCTGAGACAAATGGGCTGGAGATTATAAAGATTCCATTACTCACAGATTATCTAGCTGCATCAGCTTCAGATAGGAACAGCCTCTGACTCCCAAATACCACAATAGTAATGTGGAGGTAGGCTCATGTAGGTGTGTACACCTAATAGATCTGTGTTACAACTAAGGAATCCTGAGCTACAATTCCCATTTTAAAGGCAATCCCATTCTTTAATTGGGACTGCTTGTGAAGCATCCAGTTTTAGTTTGGTTTTATTATTTGGTCAGAAAAAAAAAAATCTGCCCTCCATCCTATAGCAATTGACTGTTTCTATTTATTCGGATGGTTCATTCTACAAACATTTGTGGAAAAGATAATTCTGAACAAAAACTACTGTCATGTGGGGCTGGAGAAATGGCTCAGTGGTTAAGAGCACTGGCTGCTCTTGCAAAGACCAGAGTTTAGTTCCCAGCTCCCACATGTCAGCTAACTCCAGTTCCAGGTGATCCAATGCCCTCTTCTGACCTCTGTGGGTATTGCATGACATGTGCACATACACATAAAATAATAGAAACTAATAAAATGCTTTTTAAAAAGCTATCTTAAATGTAAGGAAATTGGAGGGATCAGTGGGTAATTATTTCCCAACAGTAACTCTTATTCATGATTCTAGTAGGTCTTTTCTCCGGTAGCTAGTGTTTTCTAGACATACTTTCTTTGGTACTTCATTAAATCACATAGCTGTGCACTGTTTCTCTGTTACTCTTAAACTTCTGGGTGAATTAATTGTTCTGGAGATTTTTTTTCAGTTTGACTTATTTTTGAATCTGATATCTTTGTGTTGATTTTACCCTCTACTGTATGTTTTAAAGTAGAATGACTGTATATGTAACTGTTATCCTGATTATGAAGCGAAGTACTTCTAGGATTTCTGAAGCTATCTGCCTGCCCTTTTCAGATTATATCCTTCTTGGTTGCCTACAAGGTAACTTCCTGTTATTTATGGTAGTAATTTCCCTTACCTTTCTTGAGTGTTTTGGTGCTGTATTTATAGGTCTCTGTTTTTTAGCTTTATGTAAAATCTGGTTGCAATATGTAATCTTTTGTTACTGTCTACTTTGGCTCAATGTTAAGATTCATATATGTGGTTGTATCTGACTGTAGTTGATTGATTCTGTTTCATGGCATTTCATTAAATGAATATGCCCTATTTGCTTAAAAATAGTTGGTGGACCTGAGTTTTCAGTTGGAACCATTCATAAAAAATCCTAGTATTGTATGTTCTAGTATATGTTAGCCTATTTGCCATTTCGATATATATATTCAGAAATGGAATTAGTAAGTTATAGGGCATGTACATATTCAAATTAATGAGAATGCTGAATGGCTCCCTAAACAATATTCCTTGAATTAGTTATTCCTTCTACAGATGATGTGTATTTGTATTGCACTTATTCTTGCCAGAGGTTATCATTGATGTTCTCTAGTTTAGCTAACCTCCAGGAATTTACTGCAATTCCTTTGAAATTTTAATTTGCCATTCCACGGATGACCAGTGAGATTGGGCACTAGTGAGATTGGGCACCTGGTATTGTATTTATTGGCCATTCAGAATATTTTTGTGTGTTTGTTAAATACTATTTACCTAAAGCTCCTTGCTGCTTTTCTCTTTGGTTGATTTTTCTTTAGCAGCTTAATGTTTATTCTAGATAGAGATTCTTCATTAGATTGATTTACAACTAAGATCTCTCCTTCTATTTGGTTTACTTTTTCTATTCTAATTACGCTGTTTGATGGATAGAAATTTCTAGCTATAATAGCATCACATTTCTCTTACTATCTTTTGGGCTAGGTTAAAGACTCTTACATGTGATCATGCAAATATTTTCCTCCTCTGTGTTTTATTTGAAACTTTGTTTATCTTTTACTTTTAGAACTCTGGTCTACTTACAGATACTTATATATAATATACTATACAGAGATCTTTTTACATGACTCTTCAGCTGTCCAGGCATTCTTTATTAAAAGTCTATCTTTTTCTCCATTGCTCTGATCCATTATGCATCCAAATATACATTTGTAGGCTTCTGGGCTCCAGTGCCTATCCTTTGGGAAATACCATATTTCATACTAGAATTTTAAAGGACCACTCACTTTTCTTCAGGAAACTCTTGGCTACTTATGGCTCTTTGCATTTCCTTATACATGTTTGAGTAAACCACTACATTTCCATGATAAGCCTGCCAAGATTCTTACTGAGATGACTTTGACTTTTGTAGAAAATTTGGAAGAATTTACCTATACTGCATTGTGGTTTAAATCCAAGGATGTGTTATTCGTATGTATACTTATGTCCTATAAAATATCTTTAAAATTTTTGATACTCTTTAGGCTGTCAATCTTATACATCTTTGTTTTAGAGTTAATGATTTTAATGCTGTTGTAAATGATGTCTGTGTCTTTAATTTTATTTTCTTATTGATTCTGATATATAGAAGAAATTCAGATGACCTATGTATTTTTTAATTCCCCAGAAAGCTTGTTAAACTTTCATTAATTCTGATTTGTAATTCCTTTTATGTTTTCTATGTACACATCATAATCTGCAAATAACAATTCAGTGCCTTTCTTTATGATCCTTATATCTTTTATTTATTTTTCTTGTCTTACTCTGCTGGCTAGGACATCGGTACAGTGATGAATAGAAGTGGTGATAGCTGGGCATCCTAGTCTTGATGCTGATCTCAAAGTGAAATCATTCGACGTGTCACCATTAGGTATGATGTTTTCTGTAGGTTTTTTTTTTTCTTAGGTTTTTTTTTTTTTTTTTAATCATTCAAGGAAATGATTTTCTGTTCCCATTTTATTAAGAGGATTTCTTTTCTTTAGTTATGAATGGGGTTTGAATATGCTCCAGAACTTTTGTACATCTAAGATAATCATAGGATTTTTCTTTTCTTTCTGTTAACCCAAATAAATTACTTAGGTTTAACTTTAGAAAGTCAGTTTTGTACCTGCAGTGACTAACCATCAAGATTAGCCCAGGGTTATTTTTTTCTAGAGCATTTTACCTTCTAGAAGACCTCACTAGGCCAGTTTTTCCCCTTCCTTAAATCCCTTTTTATAAACTAAACTTGGTCATTTTATGTATTCTCTTCTGTATGGTTTGGATTATTAGTGTTTTGTTTAGGATTTTTGCATCTATGTTATGAATGAGATGGTGAAATTAGTTTTTTTAACACTAATCTTAATGCAGCTTTGCTGTAAAAATTGTTAGTTTTATTAAATGAGTTGGGAAGTGTAACCTTTTTTCTGTTTTAATATTTTTTGAGGTGGGGTCGGTTATGTCTAGGATGGATGTCTTTGTGGAATGCTTAAAAATCTTCCTAGAAAAGCCATCTGGATCTGTGATTTGTTTTAAGAAATTTGAAATTGTTGACTCAGTTAAGCAAGCAGTTTCAGGTTTTTGTTTTATTGCTTATTACAGTTTCTGAGAAATTGTCTACTTCATCAGATTTCCAAAAATTTTGATGTAAGATTGGAATAACTAGAGCTTTCAGTGTTCCCAGGGTTTTTAGTGATGTCTTTTATTCCTGGTATAGCATTGTTTTTTCCTTAATCAGTTCTTCCTGTGGCTCTATCAGTTTTATGAATTTTGTCCTTAAGAATCAACTTTTGACTTTATTTATCCTCTGTGTGATGTTTTCTATTTGAGTTAATATTCTTTAGTATTACCATCCTTCTATTTGGCTTTTTTGCTGTTCTCATATATTAATCTGAATGTGCATATTGTTCTGTAGACTTTAGGGGCAGGCTTCATTTATTGTTTATGCGAAAATACTTTCTAGTTTCCTTAAGCCTGTGGATTAATTAGAAGTGTACTTCATATTACTTGAATGTGAAGATTTTTCTTTTCTTTTTATAGTGGTTTGCTGATTTGATTGTACTATAACAAAAAAAATTGATTTTTAATTTCAATTACATGTTTTTCTGTTTTGAGAGAGGGTCTCATCTCAATATACATAGCCTAGGTTGGCCTTGAACTCTTTAGTCTTCCTACTCTAGTCTTTATAGTGCTGGGATCTCAGGTTTGTATTCTGGCATATTGCCATACATTGACTGCACAGAATAATGGATTTCGTTATGACATCTTCAGCATGTGTATAATTTCCATTTATTGTGTTGTTGTGCCCATTACTTTCCTGCCTTATTACCCCCACCCCTTTTACTTCTCATGTCTTTTGTCCTCCTTTTGGTACTGAAGATTGAACCCAGAGATTCATACATACTAGGCAAGAGCTCTACCATTGAACTATATCCCCAGCCTTCTTACTACTTTTTACTTTTGAGATAAGGTGTCTCTAATTTTGCCAGGCTGCCTTTGAAGTCACTCTGCAGCCTAGGCACTGCTTGCATTTGGAATCTTCTTGCCTCAGATTCCTGAGTAGCAAAGATATGCGAGACTGCAACACCACTTTCCCCTTTTAAATCTAGACTATATGAGAGAAAATGTGATACTTGTATTTCTTAGTCTGGTGCTTTTTTCCCACCTAAAATGATCTTCCTATTCCATTTTCTTGCATGTAGTCAACATTTTCTTTATTCATTTGTTGCTATGTACTTAGGCTGATTCCATAACTTGGTCATTGTTTGTAGTACCACAGAAAACATGGGTATACAGGTATCTTTATTATATGTTGATTGGTTTATTAGGGTTATATACCCAGGAGTTATATAAATGGATCATGTTAATTCTATTTTTAGCTTTTTGAGAAACCATTGTGCTTTTTTCCATACTATTTTATCAATGGTATATGTTTTTTTTTCTCTATCGCCAGGATTTCTTTTTATCTTCATGATGATAGCTGTTAGTTGATGGAATCTCAGTGCAGTTTGATTTTAATTTCCCAAATGGCTGAGAAGTTTGGACATTGCTTTCATATATTTATTGATCATTTGTGTTTTTTCTTTTGAGAACTGATTATCAGTTTATTTTTTTAATTTTGATTGGATTGTATGCTTTTTTCGGTGTTTGGTTTCTTGAGTTATTTATCTATTGTGAATATATTAGTCCCTTGTTAGATGCCTAGTTTTTAAGGTTTTCTCCTATTCTGTAGGCTATCTCTTCATGTTGCTATTTATTTCCTTTGGTCTGTGTAATTTTTTAATTCCATTGAAATTCAATGGAATTGAATTTTGTCAATTCTTGCTGTTAGAATAGATTCAGAAAGTCCCTGTCTTTGCCTTTATGTGCTTTCCCTACGCTTTCTCTAATATTTTCAGTTTCAGCCCTTAAAGTGAGGTGTTTGATCCATTATTTGATTTTTATCCAAGGTAAGAGATAGTGGTCTAGTTAATTCTTTTACATGTGGACATGAAGTTTTTGCAGCACCTTGGCAGAAGAGACCGTCTTTTTTCCCCCCTGGTGTATTTATTTATTTATTTATTTATTTATTTTGACCTGTGTTGAGAATCGGGTTGTCTATGTCTGCACATTATTTCTGGGTCCTCTATTACAGTCTTACCTGTTTGTTGGTTGTGTTTTTTTGTTTTTTTTTTGTATTTTTGAGGCAGGGTGTCCCTTTAGTCCCAGTTGGCCTGGAGCTTGCTCTGTAGACCAGGCTGGACTTGAACTCACAGAGATCGCCTGCCTCTGCCTCCCGAGTGCTGGGATTAAAGGCGTGTGCTACCATGCCTGGTAGGTTGGTTTTTTTTTTAACCCTACCATTTTTTTTTTCATTATAATGTTGTATAATTTGAAAATGTTTTATGATGATTTCAGCTTGTTCTTCTAGATCAGGGTTGCTTTTTGTGCTTCTCTATGAAATGTAGGATCATTTTTCTACTACTTTGTAGAATTTGATTAGAATGTTAGAAATTGTGTTGAATCTCTAGATTGCTTTCAGTAAGATACCCATATTCATAGTATTAGTTTTGCTGATCTGTGAACATGAGAAGACTTTTCATTTTCTAATGTCTCCAGTTTCTTAAATGTTTCATAGCATTTGTCATGTGTCTGATCTCTTTTGTTAAGTGTATTCCTAGAGAATTCTTTGATTTACTTTCCGTTTTTTTTTTTTTTTTTTTTGGTCTTTTTGGGACAGGGTCTCCCTGTAGCCCCAGCTGTCCTGCGAACTACTCTTGTAGGACCAGCTGGCCTTGAATTCACAAAGATCTGCCTGCCTCTGCCTTCCAAGTGCTTGCCATCTGATAGTTGCTAAATTTAGAAGTATTTGTGCTTGAAAAGAAATTGTATTGTAGAATAAACCTGTTAAATGTGTGGAATAAATTGTCTGCATCCTTACTGAATTGTGTTATTCTTAGATCAATCATGGAGTCCTACTTGAGGTGATTTTTTTCATTGACCCTTTATAGTTGCAGTATGCTTTTGTTTGTGTACATGTGTTTGTGTGTAAGTAGAGCTGTCTGTCTGTCTGTCTGTCTGTCTGTCTAGGCCAGAAGACAACCTCTTGTGTCAGTAATCTGGAATTCACCACCAAGTTAGGTGAAGACGGTTAGTCAGGGAGTCCTTGTCTCAGCCTCTCCAGAGCTAGGATTATAAATTCGTGACACCACTCCTGCCTTCTGTCTTTTTGAGACAGGGTCTTTCTGTAGCCCCAGTTGGCCTGGAACTTGCTTTGTGGACCAGACTAGCCTTGAACTCACAAAGATCGGCCTGCCTCTGTCTCCTGAGTGCTGGGATTAAAGGGATAGACTGCCACGCCCAGCTCAGTACACCTGATGTTTTTACATCAAATTCAAGTCTTTTTTCAAGACAAACATTTTGTCAATCAGTGCTCAGTTTACTTTTAAAAAATATGCTTTGGGGTTGGAGAGATGACTTAACGGTTAAGAGCACTGACTGCTCTTGCAGAGGACCCAGGTTCGATTCCCAGCACCCACGTGGTGGCTAAGAACTGTCTTTTAACTCCAGGTCCCGGGGAATCCAATGCACTCTTCTGACCTCCGCAGCATTGTATGACACGGGTGCACCAACCTACATTCAGACAGTATATTCATTCACATAAAAAATAATAAATAAATAAATGCTTTGTCAGTCTTTCTCTTTTGTACTTAGATTCTCTACTGTAAATAACATGATTTAAGCCTGTCACTTTAATTGTTTTATGCTTTTTTTGACATTTTTATTACATGTTAAGATTTCATTTTATTTATTTTGGTGTGCGTTTGTGTGTTGTATGAGAGTGTGTATGTGGGTGCTGTAATACATATGTGGAGAACAGCATTCAGGAGTCCATTCTCCTTCCAACTGTGGGTTCCAGGGATTGAACTCATGTTGTCAGGTAACTGCTCTTACTTGCTGAGCCGTCTCACTGGCCCTATTATTATATTTTTCTCTGTGTGGGTTCTTGACTTCTCTCAAAATTTCTCTTTTTATTTATCAAGCCTGATAGTAGATAATAAGTATGTTTCTGTAGTATTGGTGTGGGACAGTAAGGGTTTTGACTTTCTGTAGTATATTCTTTGGGTATATTTGTCTGCTTTTGGTAGTAAGTCTTTTTTAAGATTCATATATATCGAGTCTTGCTCTTTTATTTTGGTTATTTTAAATTACCTACATCTAATTTAATATATTAGCTATAAAATTGAATTCACACAATGAAGTTAATACATATATCTTTGTCATACTAGTAGTGGAGGTCAAAGAAATGAGTGCCATGATGGCTGCCTATTCAAAATTAATGTCATCAGTGGAGGAGTTTTAATTTTGACTTCTTTGTGTTTCAAGATACTTCAACTTTTTAAAATGTTTTCATACATTTTCTTTGTTTCCTGACTGTTCAAAGACTGTTAATGATGTCTTTTAGTAGCTCCACATTGCGTGACTGTGTTAAGTCAAATTTGATTCAAGAATTTAAGGTTCTCAATTTGGTCTTCATTTAGATAATAGTACTTTACCTTCATGGACTTTTCTTATTCTTTTCCAAAACGTTTTTTGGACTTACATCTTTTATTTTAGGTTCTGCCTTTTTGAGTTGCAGTGTTTACAGGCTAAATTTAGCCTAGTTCTTCTTTCTACTTATTTGCTTTCTGCTTTGTCTTCTATTTACTAAAATGTCTCGTATTCATGCCCTGATAATTCAGAGTCTCATCTTGAAGTGGGAGTGCTTTTATTTAAAATGCAATCTCTATAAATAGTTTCTTTCCTTCAGAATTCTGTTCCATTTTAATACTTCTTGCTTGGCATCTCAGAATTAACACAGATAAAATGTGTCATCTTTTCTTATATTCATTTGGATAGCAAGTATGTCTTAGTTTTTCCATTTTAAATAGATTATATTTAAACCTCAATTTTTTAAGTAAAAATTTTTTATTTTGGCAATTTGATATTGATTTGATTTGTGATTTATATGTAGCAGCTTCTGTGTATAGTTATAGGTATATTGGAACACTAGGAAGATGAAGCATCAGTAAGAGTTGACTATTTTGGCATTTAGGTAATGTTAAGATTTTTTTTTTTACCTCACATTTCACATTCCAGGCTCTGTTTAGAATACTGTTTGACTCTGGTTGCGTTTAATGAACAAAAATGGTATTATCTTGCTATGCTGATATAGAAGTTTAGTTTCACTTTTTTTTTTAAGCAGTCATACTAAAGAACCCTTAGAATAAAACAATTGTTTAAAAAATTAAGTGGTACATTTCAGAATAACAAAATGAAAATATTTAAGAGGTGACCATGAGAGATCTTTGCTGATTTAGAGGCCAGAACCACTGAAATTAGAAATGTCCTTGAATTAAATAAAGGGTGAGGTATAACTGGAATGTTCAGCAATGATGGAGAGTACCTGGAATGTAAGATGGTTAAAATGGATCTAGAACCATTTAGCTGCTTGATATGAGCTAGACAGGAGTACTTTATGTTGTTAAGATAGAAGACTAATTGTTGGAAATGGAAATAACGCATGGAGTAGAAGTTCTATGTATTAATGTCCTGTTAACCTGGTGTTTTAGCAACCTTCCACTAGCCTCTATTTGTAAGACTCCTAACTAACTCAGGCAATGTCTTTAATCAAGCAAGAGCAGTGTTTTAGTTAAGAGAAAACATGGTGTTATAAATTTTAAGATTGAAGAAAGTTTTATTAAAGTAGATGCAGTGTTGAAAGCATTTGGTGATACTAAATCACTTTATAAAACCTTTGATTTATCTGAATAAACAAGTATTTTCCCTTGATTTTTGTGGCTACCATTTACCTTTTCTTGTCCTACCATTCCAGTTAATATGCTACTTCCTTTGGTTGCCTCTTTAATGCTGGCTTTCCCTACTCTCCTTAGTTTATTTTTTTTCTCATTAGATTAATGTTGGCCATTTCCTTCATTGGTGTGTGCTCCTCTTAATACTCCCTTTCCTCACAGCTTTAGCATTTATTTCTTATTATTTTTATATTCACCTGTTGTAAAATTCTGTTCATCCTTTAAGGCCAGTGTATTTAATGAATTTAATTTAAGATCTAATTTAACTTGGATCTTATGGTTCATCTTCTCCAACTTCCAACCTACTTGTTCTCAGTGCTTAGCAAAATGCTTCAGATTGGTAAATATTTGAATTCATTTATCAATTAGAGTATTAACTATAGCTATGTTTACCACAATAATACAAGATGCTAACACTAATAAACCTTAAACAGAAGTGCTCATCCCTTACACATTATTGAAGGAATTACACAATAATGTACTATTTCCTTTAGATTAAATCAGTGGTTGACAGTATGCTTTCTAGAGCAAAAAGACTGCTTTCGTTTGAATTGAAATTCTTCCTCTTACCAACTAAATGATCTTGGACAAATCACTTAACCTTTCTATGCCTCATTTTTCTAATATATAGTATCTGTTTCAAATGTGGCAATTAGTATTATATAATTTATTATGATTTTAAATGGTTACAGTATAATTGGATTAATGAACTTGTATACAATATTCTGTAGTATGGTGATACTAGAAAGCAGAAATGCATAGTTAAAATTTAGTAACTCTCTTTTGATTAAATAATTTCAGTTTTAATCCCTTAATAGAATGTAAAGTAAACTTAAAGGATTTAAAGTTTTAAATTTTATTTTTATTTTATATGAGTATTTTGCCTGCATGTAAGTGTATTATAGATACAGTGCCCATGAAGGGCAGAAGAGGAGAAGAGGGCATTGGATCCCCTAGAACTGGAGTTACAGATGGTTTTTAGCTGTCAGGTGGGTGCTGTGAACTAGGTCTTCTGCAAGAGCAAGTGCTTTTTTTTTTTTTTTTTTTTTTTTTTTGCTTTTGACGAGGTGTGGTGGCACATGCCTGTAATCCCAGCACTTGGGAGGCAGAAGCAGGCAGATCTCTGTGAGTTCAAGGCCAGCCTGATCTATCTAGTGAGTTCCAGGACAGCTGAGGCTACAGGGAAACCCTGTCTCAAAAAAAAAAAAAACCCAAGTGCGTTTAACCACTGAGCCATGTGCTCTACAGTACCCTTGAGAAACCTTTTCATAAATAAGAATAATAATCTGAGACATGAGACAGCTGTATGTTAACATTTATGATAGTTGCAAACAGCTTTACTTAATTTATTGAACGTTATTCTGCAATTTAAATGTTTGTACTTTGATATGAAAATGGTTATGATGCAATGGGCAAGATATAAAAAAATAAAATATCTTAAATATTTTAAATGCATAAAATGGATGCTAGTGAGATGGCTCAGCACTTACGAGCACTGAGTGCTCTTGCAGAGGACTCGGGTTCAATTCCCAGCACCCACATGGCAGCTAACAACTTATCTGTAACTCCAGTTCCAGGGGAATCAGATGTCCCCTTTTGACTCCTCAGCCATTGCATGACACGGATGCACTTACACACATTCAGGCAATACACTTATACACATAAAATAAAAATAATAAATAAATTTTAAATGCACAAAATATAAGTAAATGCTCAATTTATAATTGCTTTGAAGTAATTGCATTTAACCATCAGACTATTAAAATAGGTTTTATGACCCTTTTTCTCTTAACATTTAGATGAATTAATGTGAAAGCTCTTTGATATCTTGTAAATTTTGTACTCGATTTTGTCTTCATTCTGCTTTAATTTTTATTTTAAAACCAGCCTATGTTGTATTAAATAAGTATAACACTGTGTTTCTGAAAAGATGTTGCTGAACTTGCATGCTAGCATTTTAACTTAGTGCTTTAACTTAGTGGTTTCTTTTCATTTCCCTTATTTACCTTTACTGCTCAATTATTTATCAAATGTAAGACTAAATTTTAAGCATGTTAATGGCAATGTGGTTTGGTTTAGAAATTTTTTCTCCCCTTTTTTTTTATTCTGCAGCAATTGGAACAGATCCAGAAGGAACTAAGTGTTTTGGAAGAAGATATTAAAAGAGTAGAAGTAAGAAATAAAGAGTTTCTTACATTTCTAGTAATTTTGCTTTAAATTTAATTCATGTTTTTGTGGGGAAATCAAAGTCTGAGTACTTCTTCAAAATTAAAATGTAATCTGAATTTATATTCACATTTATTGCCATAGTTCTTAATTAAACTGAGCAAACTTTTTCTTGAAATATTACCATATTTACTAAAATTAGTTCCTACAAACTCTTAATTATTGACATTTTTTTCAGATTAAGATCTGGTTTAAAATTATTAACGTTTAAGTGATTCGTCCCATTCTTTTTAAAATATTTTTACATGTCTACTATAATACTAGATACTGAAATTAATAATATACAAATACATTACTGTATTGTGGGAATTTATAGATAGTTTATTGCAGAAGTCATTGGGGAATATTGGAAAGCTCGTAGACTACTATGAGGTGAGGTTATTGCCAATCGTCTCATTTACATTTAGTGTGTGTTTTTAATTATTAACATATATTATTTCTTTTTACTGACATATAAAACATTATCAAAGAGTAATTATTCTAATTCTTAATGGACACTCAGTATCCCTAATGACATTCTTAATTTGTTATATTTATATTACCTATTTAACTATCAAGCTAAACCCAGATTAGCCAGAAATAATTCTACTTGATTAAGCATCTTTAAAAGGTAACTATTTCAGAGGCTGGGTGTGGTGGCGCACGCCTTTAATCCCAGTACTTGGGAGGCAGAGGCAGGTGGATCTCAGTGAGTTCAAGGCCAGCCTGGTCTATATAGAGAGCTCCAGGACAGCCAGGGTTGCAGGGAGACCCTGTCTCAAAAAGACCAACAACAACAATAAAAAGAAGTATTTCAATCCAGAAGAATATTAGTTTTCTTTGTAGAGAAGGCTTTTAAAGTAGAGCGTGGCAGACATCCCAGATTTTACTGTTGTCCCTTGAAGACTTAAATATAAGATCCAACCTCACGTGTATCCTGATACACGTTAATGAATAAGTTATCACCTGGATGATTAGGCCTTACTGTTCACAAAGAATATTGTATGTCTTCTCTTTACCTTTGACTTTCTCTGCATTTGGTGAGTTCATTTGTGGAGAACAGTATTTATTTGGACTTATAATCCCTTAACACTGTGTACTTTAGGAAAAGCTTGTCTCTTTAATTTTGTGGAAACTCTGAAAAGATATCCTTGAGAAATTTGAATATTGAGACAAAAAAGGACTGATGGAAACCTGGGGCTGGAAAGAAATATAATGTCATGTATCTTTTTGTTTTGTACATCTTCTGTTTGGATTGTGTACTATAACTCAGATAACTGCAATTTCAGGAAATGAGTGGATTATATTCGCCTGCCAGTGAAGACAGCACAGTGCCTCAGTTTGAAGCTCCTTCACCATCACACAGGTACAAAGCTTCACACTAGTACTTGCTTAGGATTTTGTATTATCATGTACTCGTGGATCTTAGTTTCTGGAAGCCTTTTTAATGCAATGTTTGAAACCTCTGAGAAATCACTTCAGTTGTTATATAGAAGTGAAGTTCCAATGCCCGTAAGTTGTCTTTATCCTTTGGATTTCCTTTCCAGAAAAATTAGGTAGAATGTTACAGTGACATTTAAATTGACATTTGGATTAAAAGTTTGATTAATTTTTTGTGTTTTATAAGTTAATGTCAGATCCCAAGATTAAAATTTGGAAACATGTAATTAAAGAAAAAAATATGATAAAAGCCTTGTCTGTCTTCAACTTTTGTTGGGGTTTTGGGAGCAGGGGCCCTGGGGAGTTACAGGAATGATTACTGTTGATAGATTTAAAATATGGACAATAAAAAGATGTGTTAGTTTAAATACCCCGCATTTTGGATCTCACAGTATAGCCTGGGCTTGGCCTTGAACTCATTCCCTATTTTGCAAGTGCTGGAGTTACAAGGTATACCTCCAGGTCCTGGCTTGGCCTTTTTCTTGGCAGTGGTGGTGGGTGGAAGCTGAGGTCTTGCTATGTTGTGTGCGCTAGCCTCATCCTCCTAAGTAAGTAGCTTGGATATGGGAACAGTAATGACATGCCTATCCTGGAATTTATCTTTAACACTTGAGAGATAAAAGCAGAAGGAGCAGGGTCCTAGATTATCCTTGTCTACATAGCCAGTTCAAGGCCTTGCTTCAAAAACCAAGAAAAGTTAAAAAAAAAAAAAATCCAACCCAGCAAGCTATGAAGTGGGTCAGGAGGTTAAGAGCATTTGCCGCTCCTACAAAGAACGTGAGTTCAGTTCTCAGCACTGAAGCTGGGTGGCTCACAACTGTCTGTAACTCTAATTCTAGAGGATCTGAACCCTCTTCTGGACTCAACAGGTAGTGCCTTCATGTGGTACCTCCCCAGCACACACACACACACACACACACACACACAATTAAAGTAAAATCTTAAATTGGTAGGGTAAGACATCTCAGTTTTAACATCACTTGCTGCTCTTCCGGAGGACCATGGTTTGGCTCTCAGCACCCATGCCACAGCTCACAACTGTCTGAAACTGCAGTTCAGGGGTTTCAGTTCCCTTTTCTGGTCTCCATGGTTACTACACACTTGCCGTGCACTTAGTATACCTATAGGTAAAACTCATACACATAAAATAGTAAAATCTTAAAAAAATAATCTCTATCTTAAAAAAAAAATCCCTTATTAGTTTAATTAAATTTTATCTATATGCTTTATTGGAGCATGATGTATATATCTCCTGTCACAGTTCTCTCCCTAGATTTTAGAATAACACTTAGCTTCTTTTGGTTATTTATGAAATAATAGTAAATGAATTTGATACCTCTTAGCTATAAAATTCTATTTCATGTATATCTAAATTTTGAAATTTGAATTTTTGTGCTTGGAATGTTCAAAATAAGAGCAGTTTTACATATCACTTGTTTTCTATTAGTTGATTTAGGATTCTAGTAGAAGCTTTTCAGACAAATAATTTTAGGAAGGCATGTGGGTTATCAGTTTTATCCAGTGTTAGTACACTGAATTACACTAACCTGCAGAAATCTAATACGGTTGTAATTTGCTACATGTTGGGAAAGGGACACAAGGATATTTTAGTTGAGTGGTGTTCATGAAAAGTATGTTACTCTTCTGTTGCTGTGATAAAACACTATGATCAAGGCAAATTTATAAAAGGAAGAGTTTGAGATTATGGTTCCAGAGGATTAGAATCCATACTGGCAAGGAAGGCGTGCCTGCAGAGACTGCCATAGCAGAAAGAGCGATGACATTTTCAAACAGGCACAGGAAGCAGAGAGAGACTAGAAGTGTGTCAAGTCTTGATAATGCCCAAATCCCTTGCCTGGTGCTGTGCTTCTCCATCAGTGCTGCACCTTCTAAAACCTCTCAAAGCAGAGCCACTGAATGGGGACACAATGTCCAAATACTTGGAGCCTAATGGGGGACATTATCATTCAAACCACCATAGGCTCCTGACCATATAAAATGCAAAATGCATATAATCCACCTTCAAATTTCTGCATGGTCTTTACCAGTCTTAATGTTATTCAAAAGTCCAGAATCCAGAGTCTCTTCCAAGACTCTAGGCAATCTCTTTACTGTAAGCCCTGTAAAATCAGAAGGCAAATTTCAGTCTTCGATCTACAGTGGAACCAAAGACACATTACCATTCCAAAAGGGAGGAACGGGGGCGTAGTGAAGAAATCCTGGACCAAAACAAAGACTGAAATACTGCAGAGCAACACCATATCCAGTATCTCCATGTTTGACTTCTGTGACTTCACTTCCAAAGGGCTTGGATGGCTAGCCTCTCTCTTCCCCCTCTACCCCCCCTCCCCCAGCTTTGCTGCATACAGCATACATCTGTCTGTCTCTTGGGCTGGTACCACTCCTTCTACGCAGATCTCTTTGGCAGATTAGTCTCATGACTCTGATATCCCTGGCATCTTGGGATCTCTACTTCCAACCAGGCTTCATCTTCACAGCTTTATGCAATGACCTCTCAGGGTTTCTTGTCTGGTCAAGGCATTTTTTTTTCTTTTTTTTATTTTTATTTTTATGTGTATGAATGTATTGTCTGCATGCAGGTCTGCGCACCCGTGCCGTGCGATGCCGCGGAGGTCAGAAGAGGGTCTTGGATTCCCCTGGAACTGGAGTTCTCCTGGAACCGGAGTCACAGACGGTTCTCAGCCGCCATGTGGGTGCTGGGGATCGAACCCGGGTCCTCTGCAAGAGCGGTCGGCGCTCTTAACCGCTAGGCCATCCCTCCAGCCCCGGTCAAGGCATTTTTTATGCATGGACTACCCCGCAGCACACTGCCTGGCCTTGGCATCCCTCTGAAAATGCCAAAGAAAAACTAATGCTCCCTCACTCTTGCATCTTCTGTACCTCTAAAGCCAGTATCACATGAACTATACTCCCAAGTTTAGCTGCCAGCTGGATTGGACCCTGGCCTGCTTTATCCACGTTAGCTGCTTTCTATGTTGTGGTTTTCTAGGAGCAGAAAATCCCCCTAGTATTTTACTTTCACAAGTTGGAGGCTTCGGTGGGTGTGGTCTTGTCCTGAAGGTACATTGTTCCATTACAAATCTAGAGTCCTCTTCTTAATCTCCTTAGCAAAATGAACCTCTCCATCAGCATATGTCTTGGCTCTAAGGTTAAGTTTCCGAGTACTCTTTTTTTTCAATTCAGACTGTACATTTCAGGGTTTTTATGAATCGCCCTGTGCATGTGTGTGGTGTATGTGTATGAGCATGTAAGCTAAATGCCTTGCATGGAGACCACAGGGTGACATTCCATGCGCTGCTCAATAACTTTCCACCTCATTCTCAAGACTCTGTCTCTCACTAAACCTTGTTGCTTCTGCCTTGCACATGCAGCCATTCCTGGCTCTTTTTACATGGATTCTAGGAATCTAAACTCATCCTCATGCTTGGACAGCAAGAACTCTTATCCACTGAGTCATGTTCCCAGCCTTGTGAAAAATACCTTTGGATTCTTGCTAAAATCTTTGTCATGGTCTGATGAAGATTTTAATAGCCCATTAAAATTCTGAGATCAGAGTTCTTGAAGAGTGTTTAATTTCAGTGCTCACTAATGACAAGCAAGACCTCTTGTTTAACATGAGGAATTTTGAACTCTTGTTATCCAGTATAAATAATCAGACTGCAAGACATCCCAGAAATTGGAAAAAAGTAGGCCCAAAGGTGGGATGTTAGGGATAATACTGTAGAAAATATAAAAGCATTGATTTAGATGATTGTAAATTGTCTAGATTGCTGACTTATTTTTTAAAAGTAGCTCAAATATCCAACATTGGAGTTTGTATTTTCTGCAAACTTTATTATTTGGGAGAAGTAAAGATTTCTGATTACTTTTTCTCACTTTTGTATAAAGTTGCACAGTATTTTATAATGCCATGTATTTTAAATGTTTCAAATCAAGGGTATTTAGGCTCTGGAGAGCCAAAAAAAGTCTCTCTGAAAAAAAAGTTAATATTTCAATTGTGAATTGAATCTTATAGATTGTAGTCTCTTATCAGGTCAGATCTTGTTGCTTATAACTTTCCCAATTAGGGTAGTCATTCAGGAAATTCTTTACCCCTTTGAACACTAAAGATCTTAATCCTGGTAGATTGGAATTGAGAGTAGGCTGGAAAACAAAGCTTTCCAAAACTGGCTTAGCTACAAAGACAGTGATAGAGAATACATACAAAATTTAATGTGCTGTTTCTTTTTTCCATTTCTGTACTATTTGTCTTTGTCTTATTCAAGTCACATTTTCCTTAATTCTCGTGTTTTGGGAAGGCTTCCTCTAATTTCTTAAACTTCTGATGTTATTTTATATCATTGATCTTTTTTCCTAAACCTAAAACTTTGCTGCAAATATACCATTTAATAAATTTTCTGTTCTGTGAATTACAATAAATTGTCATCTCCCCTGGAGATTACACTCATATAAAATGGTAGTAGACTATAAAGTAGGAAAATACAGCACTTTGTGTGATGAGCTGAAAGTTTTGACCAGTTGCCTTGGAGGTCTTATTTGTTTGAATATATCATTTTCTCTTTGAAATTCTACCAAGCAGAGTTGTTTACTGAAAAAGAAATGAAGCAATAAACTGAGATTTAGTCCATCTGTCAGAACATTTCATTGTACTTGCTTTTTTTTTTCATTTAATTTTATTTACTTTTGTATGTGTCTGAATGTACTGTCTGCATGTAGGTCTGTGCACCTGTGTCGTGCAATGCTGCAGAGGTCAGAAGAGGGTGTCGGATTCCCCTGGAACTGGAGTTCTCCTGAAATTGGAGTTACAGACGGTTCTTAGCCGCCACGTGGGTGCTAGGGATTGAACCTGGATCATCTGCAAGAGCGGTTGGTACTCTTAACCGCTAGGCTATCTCTCCAGCCCCTGTACTTGCTTTTTATATCTACCAGTGGTCAGTGAGTTTCTGCCTAAAGAAAATGCAAAGAAAACTTTAAAATAGTTGCCTTTTTTTTTTAACCTTAAGAATTACTGATTTTAATGCAAGATCACATTTTAGAATATCAGAACGAATTTCCTTAGTACCCTCCTATTCTCTTTTAATTTGCACACAATTAGGAAGAGTTCTAATTATATATTGTATCAGGTGATTATGGAATCTAATATTTGTACATCCTTTGAACCTGTGTTCCTCTTAGACAAGTTAGTACACAACTGATAATCTAATCAGACTGTAAAGCCTTGTGAAGTGAGAGGGTTGTACAAATTACCTCTGAGCTGAATATAAACCATTGAAAAGTTAAGTAGGAGCTTTGTGTTCAGGATAACTGGGCAGTGATTCTTCAAGAGAAGACAGGTCACTTTGGCAATTTTAGTGTAGAGGATCTTTGGCAATTTTAGTGTAGGCTACTTAGCTTCATATTTCACCTTTGTGTAACTTAACCAGTTAGCAAGTTTATTGATCAGTATATGCCTTAGTTTGCTCATTTCTAAAGTAGAGTAATAGTACTTGAGCTAACTGATAGATGAGATGATACTGCATTTGGAGAAATGAGAATACTGTCTGCACACAGTTAGAACTTAGTAGATCTCAGCTGCTACTATTAAAGTTCTCAGAGTAGTACTGATTATCTTGGATGTATGTGAATTTGGGTGATAATGAGATTTACTATTCAAAATGTAAAGTTATTTAAAACATTATGACAGATTTTGTTGCAGGGAAATGGTTCAGTAATTGTATGAATACTGGAAATGAAAGTAGCTCCATTTGCTTCATTAAGAAAAAAAAAAAGTTATGGCTGGGTGTGGTGCCACGCACCTTTAATCCCAGCTCTCCGGAGACAGAGGCAGGCAGATCTCTGTGAGTTCAAGGCCAGCCTGGTCTACAAAGTGAGCTCCAGGCCACCTGGGACTAAAGGGAGACCCTGCTCAAAAAGACAAAAATAAAATAAAATAAAAAAATAGCAGTTATTCTGTATTTTCAATTTATAACAAATGTATACTCACACATGTCTCAGTGATAGCGGTTAGTCTAATTTTATGGGTATGCTTGACATTTTTTGTTTTGATCCCGTTGTTTATTTTAAAATCCAGTATAGTCTATTTTAGATTTTAAAATTATCTTTAGAATTTAATTAGCTAATATTGTGTATATTAATAATTTGAATGTAAATCATTGTTTTTCAAATAAAAAGCCAATCTAAAATTAGAAAACATTATTTTTTACAAGAATGAGTTTTTTTCTTGGTTACTTATTTATTATTAGAAAAGAAACTTTATATGTGAAATTCTCAGATCTCTGTTAATAGTTATGTGGCACCTAGTTACTATATATAACTGGATTTTGTTTGTACTTCTGTTGATCACCATCTCAATTCTTGGGACCAAATGTAGTGCTCCACACGTAGTGTTAATCAAGGGCTCTACTGAGCTATGCCACCCCCAGGCTTGCATTGGTTTTATTTAGCTTTTTATTCTTACCAGTACAAACATTAGGAAATACCATCTTTTTTTCTCATCTTGGTTCAAGCTTATTATTTCTGATTTGTTTCAGATACGCTCTGAAAGTATCTTCCCTTACCAATTTTTGATGTCCTTATTAAATGTTTATAACTTTGATAAATATTGGTATTTACATAAAACAGTTAATGATTCTGTCTCATATTTTAGGTTGCTCTTTTTTGTGTGTGTGTTTTGCCTGAATGTAAGTGTACCTGTGCTTGGAATGCTCAGAGAGGTGGGAAGTATGTGTCAGATCCCCTGAAACTAGAGTTACAGTGGCTGTTAGCCACCATGTGGGTGGAGAGAACCCATCCTGGGTCCTCTGCAAGAGCAGCCAGTATTCTTAATCACTGAGCTATCTCTCCAGTCCCCATTCTGTCTGTTTTATTTTTATTTTTATTTTTTTAGGCAAAAAACATTTATGACCTAGAATGTCAGTATCAAACAAGTATTTTTGTGTGTGTCAGGGTCTGTGGTTGTGTCTAGTGTATGTGACAAGTGTTTCTTAAAAAAAAAAACATGCATTTAAAATGCAGTATTATCTCTATACACTGGTTATCAGTAGTATTCTTGAGGCTTGCAGTTAGAAACTTAGGAATCTAAGGCCATAAAAGGGGTGTAAGCTGAAAGCTTTTCTTTTCCTTAAATAGGCACCTACATAATGTGTGTGTTTGTATATTATGTTTATGTCAGTGTGTGCACGTGTGTGTACGTGCTTGTGGTGAACAGAGGTTGTCATTAGGGCTCTTCCTTTAGTCACTCTTCTTATTTTTTGACCCAGTGTGTCTCACTGTACCTGGAGTTCATCAGTTCAGATGGCCATACTGGGCTTTTACATGTGTACTAGGGTTTGAACCCAGGTCTTTGTGTTAGCACAGCATGAACTTTATTGACTAAGCCATCTTCTTGGGTTGATGCCTACATAAATTTTGTTTGTTTGCAGGGGAAGAGGGGTGTTTGGTGAGGTTTGAGAAAAGGTCTCACCAAACAGCCCTGGCTGGCTTGTAACTCACTATGTAGACCAACTAGCCTTGAAATCATATAGATAGACCACCTCCTCTTTCCCCCACCTCTGGAATGCTAGGATTAAAGGCCTTTGGTATATATCCAACTTAGATCATTTTCATTGTGCTGTACAAATGCTAGGGATTGTTTCATTAGTAAGGGAACAGGAATTTTTTTACTTTGTTTATTTATTTATTTATTTATTTATTTATTTATTTATTTATTTATTTATTTTCGTATGTGTATGAATGTATTGTCTGCATGCAGATTTGTGCACCCGTGACGTGCAATACCGCGGAGGTCAGAAGAGGGTGTCGGATTCCCCTGGAACTGGAGTTAAAGACAGTTCTCAGCCACCATGTGGGTGCTGGGGATCAAACCCGGGTCCTCTGCAAGAGCAGTCGGCGCTCTTAACTGCTAGGCCATCTCTCCAGCCCCCGGGAACAGGAATTTTTAAATGTACAGCATCCACTTATTTTTAGCTTTGTTAGTTCCTATATGACTAAACTGAAAAGAGCCTGTGATTTTTGTCATAGAAACCCATGACTGGAGAAGACACACATTATAATTATATCTCATCTGAAGAAATCCACCTTAAGAGTTGAGAGACACCTTTTGGGACAAGGTCTCCCTGTAGCACGAGCTGGCCTGCAACTCCTCATGGCTAGCCTTGATTTGGCTTTTATATATTGTTTATTTTAATTTTGTGTGTATGAGTATATTGCCTGCATATATGTAAGTGCACCCATGTCATGCAATACCCACTGAAGTCAGAAGAGGGCATTGGATCCCTTGGAACTGGAGTTACTGACATTCATTGTCATGTTGGTGCTGGGAAATGAGCCTGAGTCCTCTGCCAGAGTAGTCCAGTGCTCTTAACCACTGAGCCATCTCTCCATCCCCTAGAATTCACAGAGTCTAAATGGTGTCAATAAAAGTTTTTTTCTGTGTGATTGAACTTTTCTACAAGAACAGTTTAGAATACATTGAACTAAGACCTAGGTAGAAAGCAGTAGTGTGCTGCTTTAAAAAAAAATTGTATGAAGCCAGGCGTGGTGGCGCATGCCTTTAATCCTAGCACTTGGGAGGCAGGCAGATCTTTGTGAATTCAAGTCCAGCCTGGTCTACAGAGTGAGTTCCAGGACAACCAGAACTACAGGGAGACCCTGTCTCAAAAAGACCAAAAAAAAAAAAAAATTGTATGAACAATTCTATATTATAATTTTGAAAATGTGTTTTATGCTATAAAAGTAATAGAGGCATCACTGTGCATTATACAGAAGTTACTAGCCTTATACAGAAGTTTCATTTAATTTTCCCACATCAGTTTTATGATTTCATCATTTAATACATGGAGGAACTACTGTTAAGATACGATTTGCTCAGAGTCAGGTAATTTACTACTTAGTTATAAAATTGAAATTCTGAACGTCTAAAAGTACCTTCTAAAAGTACTAAAAGACACAAAGGTTATTTATGTACTAAAGTAATTAATGATACTATGTAGAGAACCTTTAATTTTGGGGGGGGTCTTTTTTGAGACAGGGTCTCCCTTTAGCCCCCAGCTGTCCTGGAGCTCGCTATGTAGATCAGGCTGACTTTGAACTCACAGAGATCCATCTGCCTCTGCCTCTGCCTCTGCCTCCCCAAGTGCTAGGATTAAAGGTATACGCCACCACACCTGGCTAGAGAACCTTTAATTAGTATCCTTAAGTGCCAAATTTTATTAGGATAGAAAGGAATATAAACATCCTTATTTTATTTTTTTGAGACAGGGTTTCCCTGTAGCCCCATTTGGCCTGGAACTCACTATGTAGACCAGGCTGGTCTTGGACTCACAGAGATCCGCCTGCCTCTCCCTCCCAAGTGCTGGGATTAAAGGCATGTGCCACCACATCCTGCAACAAAAATGGTTTTTGAAAATAGCTGGCTCTGGTTGATATGTGTTACAAAGTTTTTAATTGTTGATTACTTTTTTTTTTTAATTATTATGTTGTTGTTGCTATCGTTTTTAGTCAAGCCTGGCTTCCTCAAACTTGTGAATTACCTGCTTCAGTCCTAAATGCTGAGATACAAGGCATGAGTTGCACTGCCACACTTTTTACCGTTGGTAGCTTTTCTAAGCTAGTTTTATTTGAAAATGTAAGAATGAGAGTTTAAGTAGGAATGTCTGGAAGTTACGACCAAATGAAAAACAGCACACAAAGCACATGTTTGACCAGGGCAGAGGAGACTAGCATACAGGTTTGGAGTTGGGAGAGAAGCTTATTGTTACTTTATTTAGCCTGTTTTTATTATGTATTTCATTCTTTGATAGTATTCTTTTACCAGGTTTTATCCCGACATTTGGGGGCTGGTAACACATTCACAAATAGTCCTCATTCACCTCAGTAAGTGATTGCAAGAGCACATGATATTCTAGTGGCATATCAGGGTGTTAACTGTAGTTTTGAGTGCATGGTGGATGTGCTCTTTTCCCCAATAGTGTAAATCCTCTTTGCCTTAAAATTCCAAAGCTCACTAACCTATTTAGAAATTAAATAGGGACAAATCTGTGTACACACCTTCCTTCTGATTATTCCCATTTGATATTCTTCCTTGGTATTTATGTCTGAGTTAGATAGAGGAGTAAAGAACCTAAGTGTTCACTGACTTTGTGAGTCCTTTGATATCTGATTAAATGATTGACAGAAAATGTTTACTTAAAAATACTGAGTTTATAAATTATCTGTGTTAGATATACTTTTGAGATGATGTAAATGCTGAAGTCATATTCTTTTTTCTTCATTTTACAGTAGTATTATTGATTCCACAGAATACAGCCAGCCTCCAGGTTTCAGTGGCAGTTCCCAGGTAAATGATAAATTTAATGATATGTTTTAGTGGTACTGTGAGTGTAATGATCTAAGTTATAAAACAGTATGCCCTTTTCTTAAGGACCTGCATGGTTCTGGTGCATAACAAAATCACCTGTTTATTTGCTTGTCAATGTTACAAAATTTTATTAAACATTTTTTAACTTACTGAATTATATCAGACCTTGAAGGGAGGAGGAATACTCTCAAGCATTATTTGCCTGAGGTATACAAAAGTTATAATCTATTGATTAATTACTCATCATTATGTTAAAGCATTAAGCATTTCTTGTAGTTTTACTGACTAGAGGCTTGAATAAAATGGACACAGCCTGACTCACCTTTTCCAATTAATTTTGTGTTTGACTTTTACTCTCTCTGTTTTTGACTAAGAGATTACTAATATTGCCAACCCTATTTTTTTGTTTAAACTCAGTTTCATACTCAAGGAGAAGCAGTAAGAATGCTAAAAAGAATTTATATCAAATAGCTTCTCCAGCTATTAACATTTTTTATCACATTTGTTTTATCCTTAGTTAGTCCTTTTACCTATATATGCATACATTTTTTTAAAAAGTTTTTAATTATTATTATTGCATTTTTTATAATATCTTATGAATTTTTTAAGGTACAGACATATATCCCTTTACATTTAATTATTCTGTGTATTTCTTTAAAAATAAAGGCTGTGACTTATAATCAAATGTAATTTTAAAATTCAAGTAGTGGGCATTGATGGAATGCTATTATATAAACTCATTTATCACTGTCATGAAAGGAAACTAAATGAAGTGTTTTTAGTGTTCATTCATTTATATATTTACTTTATGTGAAAAAAATATAATTTTTTGTTTGTTTTGTTTTGGACATTTCGAGACAGGGTCTCCCTGTAGCAAGAATAGTTATTTTTTTAATATTTTATTTATTTATTTATGTGTATGAATGTACTGTCTGCATGTAGGTTTGTGCACCCATGTCGTGCAGTGCCATGGAGTCAGAAGAGGGTGTTGGATTCCCCTGGAATTGGAGTTACAGACGGTTCTCAGCTGCCATGTGGGTGCTGGGGATCGAACCTGGGTCCTCTATAAGAGCAGTCGGTGCTCTTAACCGCTAGGCCATCTCTCCAGCCCCAAGAATAGTTATTTTTATTAAAATAAATGGTTCTTAGATTATAGAACTCTTGCTATTCTTTTCCTCTCCCTAGTTCTTGGGTGATTGTCCCAATTTTATACTTTGAGACCACTTTGTACATCCTGTATCACCTTAATGTGCTTGTTTGCATTTAGCCTTTTTTAAAATTTTATTTATTTATTTTTATTTTTTATTTTTGGTCTTTTCGAGACAGGGTCTCCCTGTAGCCCCAGCTGTCCTAGAACTCACTCTGTAGACCAGGCTGGTCTTGAACTCATAAAGATCCGCCTGCCTCTGCCTCCCAAGTGCTAGGATTAAAGGCGTGCGCCACCACGCCTTGCATTAGCCCATTTTTTTAAAAGGTTCTTCTGTTTGGAAATGTTGAGGATTGAGTCCAGAGTCTTATGCATGCTAGCCAAATATTCTACCACTAAACCTTACTCCCAGCCTTCACCTATTTTTTTATTATTATTATTATTATTATTATTATTATTATTACTATTATTGTAAAGTTCATAGATTGGCTTTTATCCCTTTCCAGCTGTGAAAACTTGTATATTATGCATAGAATCAGGTGTATAAGAAAAACCTCAAATTGGAATATACTATAAAAACTTAGAGCAAGAAAGGTCGTTCATAAATATGGAAACCAACTGACTTGATATTTGTAGTTAGGTTTAATATTTTCCTTTTGAACATAGTTTCATAGGCTAAAGATCAACCTGTGGCTTTGGTAAAGTGAAACAAAAATAGATTGTTCGGTAAACTTGCTTAAGCACATAAGAAACTGAGATTATTATGCAGACTATACAAAATAACAAGTGTACCAGATCCAAAGTACTATGCATGAATGCTAAGCTTTACCTAGTATGTCTTTAGCTGCACTTTAGTCTTGTCTCCCTTCTGAAAGTTTGGTTTGTTTGCTTTTGTGCTTGCTTGAGTTGCTAGCGATGGAACCCAGGACATACTGCATGCTAAACAAGTACATTAACCCTGAGCTATACCCAGTTCCATTCCTGTCCTAGTTTAAGACTTGTTAGTCATACCCAACAGTATCCAATCCATAGTAAGTCCTAGTTTCCTTGAAAACACCTACAAATTGTATGTAAGCACGAGTATTATAAGTTGATTTAAACAGTCTTCTGAGCCAGCTGATTTTCTTTTGTCAGTGAGCGGTAAATAAAATTTGTTCAACTATGGGTATGTCTTTGCCTTTGACTAGAAGGTTTTGGAAAATCAGACAGGAGAAAACGTTTTCATTATACAGTCATGTAACATTGTTTTGAAACTTACCTCAAATTCTAGGAACTATGAAAAAGAAGAAATTGAATCTAAAAGGAAATGACTGAGAGTAGAAATAACCAGTTTATTTCTAGTTCCCACCTATGATGGTCACCAACTGTACAATAGTGTGAAAGAAATGCACAATCAATAGAAACCATACTTTGAATACTCAGTTTTGATCTTTTTTGTTGTTGTTTTTGTTTTGTTTTTTGGTCTTTTTGAGACAAGGTCTCCCTTTAGGTCCCACCTGGCCTGGAACTTGCTCTACAGACCAGGCTGGCCTTGAACTCACAGAGATTCCTCCCGCCTGTGCCTGCTGAGTGCTAGGATTAAAGGTGTGCACCACCACACCCATCCAGTTTTTATTTTTATTTTTTTTATGGTACAGTACTGTCTGTAATGCTAAGGAGGCCACAATTCCCTTCCAGGCAATTAGTAGGGTAGACAGCACATACCCTTGTGTTCAGTAGGCTATATATATTAAATGCATGTTTTTATTTACAATATTGTCTATTAATTTATCAGTATGTAACCTCATTTTAAGTTGAGAATTTTATATTTTAATAAATGTTTATGATGTCATTTACTCACAGGTAAAGAGAATTTTTTTCTTGCGGCATTCCAATCCCCATCCACAAAAAGGCCTCTTCCTATTGATATTATTGTTGTTTGTGTTTGTTACTTTTTTGTTGCTGTAATAAAATATCAGGACCGCCGGGCGTTGTGGCACACGCCTTTAATCCTAGCACTTGGGAGGCAGAGGCAGGCGGATCTTTGGGAGTTCAAGGCCAGCCTGGTCTACAGAGTGAGTTCCATGACAGCTGGGGCTACAGGGAGACCCTGTCTCAAAAAGACAAAAAATAAATAAATAAAATATCAGGACCAAAAGCAACTTAGGTAAAAAAGGCTTTATTTTCTTTAGCTTACAGTTCCAGACAGGATGCAGTTCAGGATGGTAGGGAAGGCATGGCAGCCAGGAAGCACATAGATCATGTTTCATTCATAAATGAGAAATGAGGCCAGTCTTTAAAACCATGTCAGTGTTCCCCCTCAACAAGGCTCCATCCACCTCCTAAAGATTCATAACTTTTCCAAACAGCACAACCAGCTAGGGACCAAGTATGCAACTATATGAGTCTATTGATGACATTTCTCATTCAAACCACCACATTTCCACTCTGTGAGCCCTTTGGCTATCTCATGAAACAAAATGCATGTAGTCCAACATCAAAATGTCTGCATAGTCTTTAACAGTCAAGAAACTGTTCAGAAGTCCAAGGTCTCAGAAGAGGGATTAAAAAAAATTCAAAGTTTCTCCTGAGACTCAAAGCAATCTCTTCACCTGTAATGTCTAATAAAATCAAAAAACATATTCCAACATATGGCACAGAACATATAATTCCCTCCCAAAAGTGAGGAATGGGGTGTAGTAAGGAAGATTGGACTGAAACATGATCGAAACCCATCAGGGCAAACACCAAATCCTGTAGCTCCATGTCTACTATATGGGGCTTCAGTTTCAAAGAACAGACATGGGTCCACCAGTTAGTTCAGTCTTGCTTCCTGCAACACTACTCTACTACGAGTATTTGAAAACTTCAGGAAGAGCTGCCTAACTAATGAGTCCCTAATTTTGCCTCAGTACATGCTCAAGATTGAATAGTCTGCATGTAGCAGAAGAAATGAGCCTTACCCTCTGTTAAAGGACAGGTGTTTTTGTAGACCGGAATTAGTAGCATAGTGCACTGAATTCTCACCTTTCATTTCTTTTTTGTTGTTTTTGTCTGGGGTTTTTGAAACAGTATCTCACGTTGTGGCCCAGACAAGCATCAGACTTTATTAATTCTCCTGACTCAGCCTTCCAAGTACTGAGATTGTAGGAGGACCCATGGCTGGCCTTTCCCTTCATTTCTCACTGTAGATAAAAGACAAACCTAAAATAAACTGATACAAAAAGTAAATGGAATCATAGGTGAACATAAGCTTTGCTCAGTACAAGCTAAAGAATACAGTAAAAACAAAATACTGACTTGAGTAGAATTCAAGGCTAGAAACAGGTGGATACTGTTTTCATATTTGCAAAAAAGTATACTTTTCAAAAGTAGTAATATAGTCAGTCATTCCTCAGTACCTGTCGGGATTAGTTTTATATACATCCTTTCTCCTTGCAATAGCAAAATCTATACTCAAGTCCTTTTTCTAAAATGGTATATTTGCATATATCTATGTATAACCTGTCATGTACTTTGAATCATCTTTAGATTGCTTGTAATAGCTAGTATAGTATAAATGCTTGGTCATTAATCACTGTATATTTTATTGTTTAGGGAATTTTTTTTCAAGTCTGTCTGTACATATTTAGTACAGATCTTTGTTTTCTTCAAAATATATTCTATCTATAGATGTAGAGTTTGCTAATATGAGGAGCCAACTTTCTTTATACTATATGTATTTGTAAAGAGTTAAAATTTGGGGCTGGAGAGGTAACTCCATGGTGAAGAGCACTGCTGTTCTTCAAGAAGATCAGCTTCAGTTCCCAGCACCCACATGACAGCTCACAATTGTCCATAAGTCCAAATCCAGCAGATCCAACATGCTCTACTGGGATGCACAGCACTGTGCACACATGGTGTGCTTACGTACATGTAGACAAAACACATACGCATAAAAATAAATATATATTTAAAATTTTTTAAAAATTAAAATTAATGGAAGGGAAATTTGTTAGAAATGAAGGAAAATAATTACGTAAGATTTATAGATTTATAATTATGTTTCATAGCTATTACCTACTGTAATTTTCATAACTACCCTCTTTTTATTCTTTTTTTTTTTTTGGTCTTTTTGAGACAGGGTCTCCCTGTAGCCCCAGCTGTCCTGGAACTCACTCTGTAGACCAGGCTGGCCTTGAACTCACAAAGGTCCGCCTGCCTCTGCCTCCCAAGTGCTAGGATTAAAGGCGTGCACCACCACGCCCAGCTATTCTCTTAAGAAGGAAACTGGTCTATAGACAAGTTAAAGTAGTTGGCCAAGAAACTAGTAGTAAGACAAGGAAATTGAGATTCTTTTAAACCAGGCATATGGCTCAGACCATGTAGTGTTAATCACTTATTCAATCACTATAAATATTTAATTTTTTTTAGTACTGGATGTTTACAAGGCTGTGCATTAGGTTCTGATTAGAAATAAAACAGACAAAAACTTCTAGAGTAAGCAAGCTTCTTACTTTGAAAGATATTAATAGTAAAACAAACTAAGATGACTTTTGAATGAAAAGGAAGTAAGAGAGCAAGTCACTGGAGTATCTGTGTAGAGATGCTCTGGACAGCAGCAGCAACAGGCAAATAAGCTATAAGAAGGGACTGACCATGTCTGCCATAGTCCAGAACCCAGTGTGGCTTGAAGAGGAGTAAGGGAGAGAAAAAAAGGAGAGGTCAGAAGTGCTTACTCTGCACATAGTTTCCTTAGGTTTTATATATATATATGAGGACTTTGAATTTTCTTCTGAGTACTTTTTGTCCTTCCATCAAGGGATATGCATTGTTAAAATCTTAAGTAGAAATAAAACTGACATAATTTGAAACAGTATAGACTACAGTCTTTAATGAATACTTTTTTGAGTCATAGTTTGAGATACAAATACCAAAAAAATAAAAGCAAAATAATGCTAATAAAGCTACACTACATATAAAAAAAATGCAAAGAATTATACTAAAAATTTATAGCAGTGAATGTTTTATTTATAAATATAAAAATAAATGCTCTACCCATCTACTTCAGGAGACTACAGTGTCATACAATGGGAGGTATACAAAGACAGGTTTTCATAAAAGGACACATATGAGACAGACAGATTGAATTAGCTGTTATCATGATGTAGAATAAAGTAATTACATTACAGATACGCATGAATAACAACAGTCTTAAATGTATGACTTAAAAATATAATATTAAAATGGTTAAATCAATTGTATGGAAATTCAAAAAGGCTAATGGCCTTAATTTAACTGATTCCCACCAAAAAAAAAAATCCCAATAGTAATTTTAAGTGTACAAAAAATGTGATCAACTAACTTTAAAGTTCTATGATACAGAGAGTAATTAATATGTGTTTACATAACAAACTACTAAAGAATGCTATAACAAAAGCAGCAATAAGAAAATTAACAATCTGTTGAAAAGATTGTTAATAACCCATGGTAAAGAGGTTCATGAAGTAGCACAATGATTAAGAATGTGTGGTTATACTGGGTGTGGTGGCACATGTTTTAATCCCAGCCAGTAGGCAGAGGGAGATGGATCTTTATCAAATCCAGGCCAGCCTGGTCTACCTAGTGAGTTTCAGGTGAGCTAGGGCTACAGGGACCCAGTCTCATGCAAAAACATAAACAACAAAAGAATAGGTAGTGTGGTAACTGGGAAACGATTTGATAGAAATGTGTCTTGCCCTTAGCACTTAACTGAAAGATTCTACATCAACTACATAATTATTAAATAGTACTATATAATGATTAGATAAGCCTACATATAATAAATTTCCACAAGCAAAATGTAAAACCAAACTGGCAAACATATCTTCATTATGTTAATCGCTAATGTAATTTAAAAACTTTGATACTGATAAAATGTTTTTAATGCAAACTCTAAATAAAAGACATGGTTAAGAGATATAAAAGACATGGTTAAGAGATGAAAATATTCGTTTTCATCTTATTTGAAATGATATTCAATTTCCTAAAACATTTGAATTAATAATGGTGTCAATGAAGTCATCTAATCGTTCTTACTGAAGTCAAGGAGATGTTTCAGTATGGGAGATAAAATCATGAAGTGGTTGAAGATGAGGATACATTCTGTGACTCACATCATTAGATTATTTGATCTCTGTGTGAACATCATAAAGTACATAAACCAGAAATGAAGTTGTTAAAAAATGTCAATATGAAACAGTTCTTAATCTCAAAGGTTATAAGAGATAGTTTATTTTGCGCCAAATATGAGTGTCCATGACCTAGAAAGGTGGGTTCAGGTGGTTCCAAATGTTCTCATGAGGAAGCAGTTACATAAACTTTTTATGTCACAGAACAAAAGAATGTCATAAATCAGTGCACTTATTAAATACATCGATATGGGCAACAGATCCAGGAAAACTCAGCTAATAGGTTCAGGCATTATCTGATGATATTCTTAGCTTTGGGGCTTGATGGAAACTAATGGTCTGCTAAGTTTATATTTGGTCTTTTCAAGACAGGTCTCCCTGTAGTAAGTTTATACATTGTAAAGGTACACCTGATAGTGAGTGGAAAGTATGCAAGGCCAGACATAGAAAGTGGAAGCTAAATGACTATTAATGTAGCTGGAAATAGCTCAGGATAATCTTGACTTTGAATCTGCCAAATTTCAAATTTCCCCAGTCATGAAATTGTAATCAGTCAGTCAAACAGTCTTCAAAATACATGTGGCTTTTTTCTGGGCATTTTAGCTTATACTAATATTCTTAACTATTATGTACTGTGCATAATTATATGTGTTCCAGATTTCATAAAATACATTAAAAAACACCTTACTTTATAGTGTGTCCATGTGTGCATGCCTATGTGAATGTATGCCACATGTGTGGTACTCAAAAAGGCCAGAAGAGAATGTCAGATCTCCTTGAACTATAGGGGGTTATAAGCTATCTGACATTGGTGCTAGGTCCAGAACTTGGGTCCCCTGGAAGAGCAGGAGGTGCTCTTAACCACCGAGCCATCTCTGCAGCCCCTGTAGTTCTTCAAATCACTACTAAAGCAAATGTTGCTAGCATTTGTGTGTTTTGTTTTGTTTTTTTTGTGTGTGTGTGTGTGTGTGTGTGTAAGAGAGAAAGAGAGAGGAGAGAGGAAGACTACCAATACAGTTGTTGTCCATCCTCCATTTCATTCTTTGTATCTACCCTTCCTTCTACTAAGTAACAACTACACAGAAACACACAAAGGGCACAGCTATGTGATGATAATGTTTTGGTCAAAATTGGTTTTGTAGCCAGGCGTGGTGGCGCACGCCTTTAATCCTAGCACTCGGGAGGCAGAGGCAGGTGGATGTTTGTGAGTTCAAGGCCAGCCTGGTCTACAGAGTGAGTTCCAGGATAGCTGTGGCTACAGGGAGACCCTGTCTCAAAAAAGACCCCCCCAAAAAAAAATTGGTTTCATAAAATTATAAAAGCATTCAAGTTTCTACTGTCTAGTAACTGCAAATCATTATTCACATGTTTGAGGTAATGTTGGTTATTAACAAACCTCCTATGCTGCCAGAGATTGATTTCAGGCAGTTTTATACTGTGTCCATTGGTTTACCCCTGCTCTCTGCTCTCTGTGAGCTCCCAAACTATGAGATTTGGGCGAGTTTCACAGTACTGAACATGCATTTCTTCCTGTGGAATGAGCCTTAAATCCAGGCAGAAATCATTTGATACTCATACAACATGTGTGTTCCTGTCACACTCATGACTATGTAATTGCCATGCTGGTCATTATTATAGTTCACAAGATTCACCTCTGGGAAGACTGTTGATGACTCCCTACCCCCAACACCTACAAAGAATCTTCAGCAATAGGGCCTCACCCTCACCATCAAGGTCTGATGGGCAGCCAAGAGCAATGACAATAGCCTGTCATTTTTTTTGGTGAGGGTGGTCTCTGAAGCTACCCTAATCAACAACTCAGGGGTAGGTATCCCACACCTAGCTCTGAGATTTTTATTTAGCAACTTATTGTCTCTGAAAAGAGCATATGTAGGGAACTCCAAGGAAACTCTTAACATGTGACTATATTTTTATATATAAAAGAAACAATAGTAAGTTTCTGTATGGGTTTTTGAGACATCCTTATCCTTTTGCCAGTACCTTTCCTGCCCTGCCCTCTTCCCATCCCACTGTCCACCTTAAATCTGCCTCCTGTTATTCTCCCTTTTCCTTTTATCATTTGTGTTCTATCCTGTCAAGACATTTCTTCTACCTTCCACCAATGGTCCCTTACTAGTTTTCTTAGCTTCTAGAAGTACTAAAGTTAAATACAAAAAGCTAAAGATTTAACAGTAAATCCACACATATGAATCAGAAATGTGATATTTTTCTTTCAGAGTCTGGTTACCTCACTCAGTACAATCTTTTCTGTTTTGTCCATTTACCTGATAATTTTTTTTTCAGATGAATAAAATTTCTCTGTGTATAGGTTCCAATTTTCATTATCCATTCATCAGTTGATGGCATCAAAGCTGTTTCCATGTCCTAACTGTTGTTACTAGAGCAGCATCGAACACACATGAGCATGTGTCTCTGTACTTGGATATAGAGTCCTTTGGTTATATATAATATATATATATATATTGGTTATATATAATAGTAGTGGTATAATTGGGTCATATGGTAGATCTATTTCTAGTTTGTTTAAACATATTCAGAGGTAAAAAATGAAAATCACTGTAGAATTATTTATTTATTCCCTTTCATTTTAGAGACAAGGTCTGCAATAGCCCAGGCTGGCCTTGAACTCACTATGTAGCCAGGGATGACTTTGAAGCTCTGATTCTCACCATTACCTCCAGCACATACATGCAAACTCCTGCATATGGAGATTATAGACCTCAGTCACCATGTTCCGTTTCTTGTAGTGTTGCAGATACAACCCAGGACTAGTTGCATTCTAGGCAAGCACTGTACCAACTGACCTTTGTCCCTTTTTCCATCATGTTTAAAAAAAATACTTTCACTTATGTTTATGTGTGGGTATGTGTACATGTGTGCAGCTGCCAGTAGAGACCATTGGTGTCAGATCCCCCTGGACAGTTGAAAAGTGTTTCTTTTTATCTTTAAATCATTCTGAAAAATACATTTTTCTTTTTTTTTTTTTTTACTTTAAAAGAAAAATTGGAAAGTTTGATCTGAGAAATGTTTATTAGCATTTACAGTTCTTATAATATGCTTTGAAAGTACATATGTAAATATTCTGTATTAAAGTGTGGATTGCTCTGAGTCATAAGTTTCTTTTCTTCTCACCTTAGACAAAGAAACAGCCTTGGTATAACAGCACATTAGCGTCAAGACGAAAACGACTCACTGCTCATTTTGAAGACTTAGAGCAGTGTTATTTTTCTACAAGGATGTCTCGTATCTCAGGTACATGTTCAGAATTTCTCTTAAAATGTCTGAAAATTCTTTCAGAATTTTCTTTCAGATCTATTTCCAAGTTCCTATGCTAGATTTATGAAAAGTTCTAGTCACTAAGCAGTGTGTATCAGTACTGTGGAGGATCTTGAATATTGTTTTCCAGTGATAATTTCTGTTCTCTATTTGGGAACTATTATTGTTGATCTAATGAGCTATGTAGTACAGTTTATAAAACAACTGAATACAGATCTAGCAAAAATGTTTCAGTTCCTCCTATTTAGCAAAATAAGTCTTTAAGTGCTCTCCTCTGTGCTAATAATAAATAGATAGAAGAACTGATTTTTGCTGTCTAATGGGTGCTGTAAATCCAGTAGAGGAAAGCAATAGGTAGCTAATTATTCCATGTGACATGATGTATTTTACAACTATACAATATCTGTTGATAAATCTTGGCCAAGAGGAAAATAAAGAGACGTAAGGAAATGACTTAGGCAGAGACTTTGGAGAAGTTGTGTTTGGGCAGGACTAATATGACTTAACTATAAAAAAGTATTATAATTATTCACAGTAGGCAAAATACCACAGGACCACATGGAAATGGTAGGATAAGATGTTTTTACTGCTCTGGAGAAGCAATAAAGCTCTCTGTTCTTCACCTTTTCTCAGGATCTTTTCTTACTGGTCAAGGAGAAACATTAGCACCATACCTATAGACATTTAATGAGCTAAAGCTATAGGCCAGGGGATGCAGAGAGTGCTTACTGCCCTTCCAGAGGACCCATGTTCAGGGTCCAGCACCCACATTGGGTGGCTCAAAACCACTTGTAACTTAAGCCACAGGAAATCTGATGCCCTCTTCTGTCCTCCACGGACATGTGCACAAATGGCATACACACAAAAATAAATAAATCTTTAAATGATATGTATAGAACATAGTGTTTGATGTATGTTAGGTGTTCAACTAATAGTTATTAGTAGCATGCCTATTATAAGTGAAAGCCATCAAGAGAGCAGATGTCTGGTAGTTTATTGATTATTAAAAATTAGGTCTTGGCTTCCGCTTGAATGAATACATCTTTATATTATTATCTATGTTTCTTAGTTTTTGTTTTGATTTGTTTTTGCTGTTAAATTCCCACCAGAACTGGTGGTGGAGATGAAAAATATTTACATAGGAAGATGTCGTTTATTTGGTAGAATATGTGCCTAGCATATAGAATGCCCTGAATTTGATTCCCAGCACTGCATCTGAGGTGGGGAGGGAGAATCATGGTGGCATATGCATCTGAGAGATGGAGCGAGGAGGGTTGACGTTCAAGATCATCCTTGCCTGAATCAAAAAATTGAGGCCATCCTGGTTTGATGAGATCCTCTGTGTTGTACATATGTGTACACACACACAGGCACACACATACATACATATGCATGCACAAAAGTCTTCTTTTCCTTGGAAATATAATGGAAAGTGAAGATTTGTTTGCTAAGCATATTTTGATTTGAGATTAATGATGAACAGAGTGTATAGATGAAAATTTTGCATTCATTGCCTGGGGTTTAAGTCCTTGATTGAATGTCTAAAATAGTTTATATAGACTACAGTAGTGACTACGTAAAATTAATAGTCTGATACCTGCATGCTGACTGGCAGAAAATTCATAGTGGCGCTTTAGTATATTATTTGGTATTTTGATGCTAGGCACAGTTGGCCACATTGTAGTCATTAAAATAATTTCTCTAAAAGAGATAAGATAGAAGCTTGGAATAGGTATCCTTGAGCTTTAAGTCACTAGAAGCATAGATGTGATATGAAGTACTAAAAGTGATCACTTGGGCGTGGGTGGTGCACGCCTTTAATCCTAGCATTTGGGAGGCAGAGGCAAGTGGATCTCTGTGAGTTCAAGGCCAGCCTGGTCTACAGAGTGAGTTCCAGGACAGCCAGAGCTACAGGGAGACCGTGTCTCAAAAAGACCAAAAAAAAAAAAAAA
>VZQC01005396.1:454090-555809 GCA_009823505.1 Rhizomys pruinosus
GGAAAAAGCCTCAGAAGGAGAGTGGAGGAAGCAGAACAAAGAATATCAGACCTGGAAGATAACACAGAACAACTAAAAACCTCCAGGAAAGATTATGAAAAATTAAAAAATACACAAAAATGGAACAACCAGGAACTGTGGGACACTATGAAAAGATCAAACTTCCACATCATATGAATAGAGGAAGGAAAATTTCCCCAAACTAATTTTGTTTTTTTTTTTTTTGGTCTTTTCGAGACAGGGTCTCCCTGTAGTCCCAGCTGTCCTGGAACTCACTCTGTAGACCAGGCTGGCCTTGAACTCACAAAGATCCACCTGCCTCTGCCTCCCGAGTGCTAGGATTAAAGGCGTGCGCCACCACGACCAGCTCTGGCCTTTTTATTATAGTTAAAAGAGAATGAAAATGGTAGAACATTATGGAGAAATGAGGCATTGAAAATGCTTTTATAAACTAATCAGAAGTTAGAATTGAAAGATAAGCCAATAGATGTATATGAATATTAATCATAAATAGCCATGCAAACATAATCCTTTTAATAACCAGCTATGTGAAAACTAGTACACTTTCAGATACTGAAATATAACTAGTCATGTTTGTTTCCTTTTTAAGGTAGAAATTTTTTAATCTGCTTGAGTGATAGCCAGGAGTCCATTTACCCTAAAATGAATTATGGTCTTTAACAGAATATGCATTCTTGAATGCTTGATTATATACTTTGGAACTAAAGCCAAAAGTGAAAATATAGATTAACATTGAAACAATTTCTGAGCTGGACTTGGTGTTGCACACCTTTAATCCCAGCCTTCTGGAGGCAGGCAGGCGGATCTCTGAGATCAAGGCCAGCCTGTTTTATATAGTCAGTTCCAGGCTAGCTGTGACTACTGAGAGACCATGTCTCAAAAAGATGCCCCCACCCCCAATACATTCTTAATGAATAATTTATTTTGCTAGTACTTCTTACACCAAATAACTCACAATAATAGGATTACATATAAAAAGAATCACTCTTATAACCATACCATTCTGTAATACAGTTAATGATTTTGGTGGTTGGTATGAAGTTTGTTTTTGTTTTCAGGTACTTTTATATTCTGTCAAACATTTCCAGAGTAGTTTTTGAGGAGCAGGAGCTTTATCTCAGTAGTGATGTTACATGCTAATTAGGTTATTCCTTTGCTGTTTATAGATAAAAGCACTACTAACTTTGTAATTACAATTTCTTTGTAATTAATAAGGCTTAGATATTCCAGTCTAGGTTGTTAGATGGTTTTGGTAAGTTTCAAAATCTTTAAAAATTTATATTTCATATACAAAACTTTTGTTTTCAAATTATTGTTTCTTTATTTTAATATTAGATATATTTCTGTATGAGAGTAAAATTTCAAGATAATATAATAAAAATAAAAGTCATTTATATTGTCCTATTTTTTTTTCAACTTGATACTTGCATTTTAATTTTTGGATACCTACTGTCATTGAAGATAACACTTAAATTGAGTCATGGAAGTTTACATTGAAAAAGCTCCTTGTGTGTGTGTCTGTGTGGATGAGGATAGAGTAAGGAAGAAAATAACCACCTTGGTTCAGATTCCAGTCTCTAGGAAACTAATGCAAGAATTATGTGTAGGGAAGATTTTGTGGGGTTTGTTCTTTTTTTTTTTTTTTTTCCTTTCCCCCAGGCCTGCCTCTAGATAGGGGACTAGATACCACTTATTTTATAAGATGCTTTTACCTTTGAATAGTTTTAGCTTTGAATAGTTTACTGAACTGGACTTAGTTTAGAGATCTATTAGATTGAGTTATGTTTTCTATTTTCTAAGACATTGGAAATTTTGTTTTGTTTCTCCAGATGGGATGGTACTTTCTGGGATAAATGGAACCCACATCAAAGATTCCATTTATCTTTAAAAAATCAATAATTTATACATTGCAGTTTTGTATTTCTGTCTGGTAATAGAATTAAAAAATACTTCAATTAATTTAAAAACTTTTCCTCAAAAGTGTGTTAAATAACTTTGTTTTAATCATAAACATAGCATAGAAATATATCCCTATAAACATAATCGGGGCTGGAGAGATGGCTTAGCGGTTAAGAGCGCCAACCGCTCTTACAGAGGACCCGGGTTCGATCCCCAGCACCCACATGGCGGCCGAGAACCGTCCAAAACTCCAATTTGAGGAGAACTCCAGTCCAGGGGAATCCGACACCCTCTTCTGACCTCTGCGGCATTGCACAACACGGGTGCACAGACCTGCATGCAGACAGTACATTCATACACATACAGAAATAAATAAAATTAAAAAAAAAAAAAAACAACGTAATCTTTTAAACTTGTGAATATCTGTGTACTCGCACGTACTTGCACAGCACGCACTCCTCTTTCAGCCCATAATATCAGCATTGGTACTGGATATTTTTTTTTAATAGTGATAAAGCTTTTATTGACTAGAAGCCCCTTAAAACTTCTTTAAATGTTCTTCCTTTGAAATCATTACTAAAAAACAAAATAGAGATTGACAGTTATATTCTTATTTTATGTATATGAGTGTATTACCTGCGTGGATGTAAGTGCACCCATGTCATGCAGTGCCCATGGAGGTCAGAAGAGGGTTCAGGATTCCTTTAAACTGGAATTAACAGGTGGTGGTTTTCTGCCATGTGGATATTAAGAACTGAACCTTCAAGAGCAGCCAGTGCTCTTAACCACCAAGACATCTCTCCAGCCTCAGGTTTTTTGTTTTGTTTTTTTTATTCTTGTATGTGTATGAATGTACTGTCTGCATGTAGGTTTGTGCACCCGTGTCATGCAATGGTGCAAAAGTCAGAAGAGGGCATCGGATTCCCCTGGAACTGGCGTTAAAGATGGTTTTCAGCCGCCATGTGGGTGCTGGGGATCAAACCCGGGTCCTCTGCAAGAGCAGTCGGCACTCTTAACCGCTAGGCCATCTCTCCAGCCCCGCCTCAGGCTTTTTTAAAGTAATTTACATACCGGTCTCCTCTAAAATCTCAATTTTTTTATTTAGAAGAAAAAAAATTTATTAGAAGAAAATTTTATCTGTGAATACTATTATTAGTTGCTTATTTTGTAGTCCAGTTAATTTATTTTATATCGTTTTATTTACACAGATGACAGTCGAACTGCAAGCCAGTTAGATGAATTTCAGGAATGCTTGTCAAAGTTTACTCGCTACAACTCAGTAAGACCTTTGGCCACATTGTCATATGCTAGTGATCTCTATAATGGTTCCAGCATAGTCTCTAGGTAAGTGTTCAGCACACTTCTTACTATGTTCTTTGCAAAAATACAAAGAAACATTGAATTTGAGAAAGCTTTGTGATATATTGAAATTCTGAAGTTGGATTGCCTTCCAGTTCCTAGTATTATGGTCTTTGGCAAGTTGCAGGTATCTCTTAATAGAATGAGTGATAGCGTCCATCTCTCATAGAGATTCGGTTTCTTTTCTTGTAATATATATGTCTGGTTATGACAGGATATACTCTTTTCATAAGTCCTTCCTTCGGTTTGGGGTATTTTTGTGAAACTGGCATATTTCTTTCTTGAATGATATATATATAATCCTCCAGGGATGACATGAATATGATCAAAGTACATCATACACATAGTGTCATAATAAAAATTCATTAGTTTGTAAAATTAATATATACTAATAAAAATTTAGGAGCTTGGGAAAAAGTTCTAGAAGATCTAGATAAATAAAAGCCAGGCTGACAAATGATATTTTTAAACCATATACTTGGAGCTATGGAGACAGCATAGTTGGTAAATCCTCACCTTGGAAATATAAGAATCTATATATTTAAAAGACAGTGACAGGGAACTGGACTTGCTGGCCAATTTGGCAAGATCCAAGTCAGTATGAGACTCTGTATCAAAAGAAAGGTGGACAGCACCTGAGAAATGGCACCCTCTGACCTTGACACGCATCACCTGCAGAGATATGCACACACATAAAAATTTCATCTCTATGTATGAGTCTCCATTTCTTAAAATGATGAACATTGTAAAATCACAGAGCTGTATCACATTTAATCAATATGAGTAATCCTTGGGTGTCATCAAATGACTAATCTGTGTTGAAATTCTCTAAAATGAATAAGGCTTAAAAAAGATATTTTTGAACAGCTCAACAATTTGACAAGTTGAGCTTTTGTTGTTGCTAGGACTAGCACTGAGTTTACAAATTTTAACTTATAAAACTAAAACTTTTTGAACTTTTCATATAGAGGACTAGTGCTTTTATTTATAGTTAAAGATTAATTTTGAATTATAAGTCATTAGCTAAAGACACTATTTTAAGAAATCTTTCTATGCATTGTAGCTGATTTTTTAACTCAGGTTATGAATAAGAAAAAACCATGCACCTTTTTCTTTGGTAGTAGATTGAATAAAACTTGAAAATGCAGATTTTGAGATTCATTTAATTTCATAATTCATATAAAAAAATTTCATTGTTCACTTGATGTCTTCTTTGCTAAATGTATAACCATGCACAAGTGGAGATGATGATTGTACTCAGGAGACCTCATGGTATTATTTCAGTTCCCTTTTGACAAAAAATATCATAGGTAGCTTATAAAGTAATGTAGAATAGTTGGTAAATCCTCGCCCTGGAAATATAAGAACCTTAAATATAAGAATCCATATATTTAAAAGACAGTGACATATGCCAGGCATGGTGGCACACACCTTGAATCCTAGCACTTGGGAGGCAGAGGCAGGCGAATCTTTGTGAGTTCAAGGCCAGCCTGGTCTACAGAGTGAGTTCCAGAACAGCTGAGGCTACAGGGAGATCCTGTCTCAAAAAGACCAAAAAAAAAAAAAAAAAAGACAGTGACAGGGAGTTATGCCCTAGAGTAACAAGTTTAACATTATTCCCTAAATTTTTTTTTTAATTATTTGGGGCATTCATTTTTATTTTATGTATTTGGGTGTTTTGCCTGCCTGTATCAAATTGCACTGGTGTTGCGCAGTGCCTGGGGAGGCCAGAAGAGGGAGTTACATCCCTTGGACCTGGAGTGATGTTCATTTGTTAGCCAGTGTGGGTACTAGGAACCCAACTGGGGTCCTTTGCAAAAGCAACCACTGCTCTTATCTGATGAGCAAGCCAGCTCTCTAACCCCATTACATAAATTCTTAATTACTATTAAAAATATATGATATATGCTGTTTCAGAAATGTAATTCAAATGAAAAATTAAAAACTATAAAAAGTTATTTGTAATATGGACAAGGAATGCATATATTTGTCTATATGTCTATACATAAGCTAAAATATTAGTGCCCTCTTGTAACACCAGTTAATCTTCCCTGATCATTGTGAATTTATCCTGTATAGTCTTTTCATCTACATTTAAAAACAGAACTAAAACTTCATTTTTAACCAGCATGCTACAGAAGCAACGTCTCTATTTAGACAGTGTGAGATTAACAACCAATCTATTTTAAGAATATATTCTCTTTAGTATTTCTGAATCCTACTTTTATTCAATCTATTTATGAACTTTTTAAAAATACTGTTTTTTTATATCAAAGCATTGATCGTTTTCCAACTGAAGTGCCTTGAGAGAACTAGACAAAATTTCAGACTAGAAATATCATACATTCAAAGTTATATTAGTTATAGTTAAACATTTTAATTAAAATTAAAATTTTGAGATATATTTGTTGGTCCACTTTGTATGCTAAGGCTCCATTTGTTTTTCTCTATTACAATGAATTAACATTTCTTTAAAAAAATTTCCAGATATGGAAGTTTGTTAGGCAGGACAGACAGGACAGATAAAGACACCAGTAGGTAGTGAGAAGGGATGATATACTCCAAGAATGAAGAACTGTGAAACTTTCATAACCTCTTTTTTTAACTTATTTCTCATATTGAAATATATTGGTAATTATATTCATTTTAAGGTCAATTTCTCTTCATTAATAGGAAAGTTAATGAATGTTAATGAATTTCCTTCAGCAAAATGGTTTAAAGACCACTAAGACAAGTGTTGAATTTTCATAGAATAAATAACTCTTACTATAAAATTGCATGAAATATTAGCATGTTGATTACCTTATTGTAGTGATACTCTTAGAGAAAAAAAAAAAAATTAAACCAAAATTCTTCTTTGCTTGTTATAGAGTAATACCATACCCTTCGGTCCACAAGGTGGCAGCATTAGCTTACAATATATGTACTGTTAGATGATTGACAAGGTTGGAAATTGATGTCTTATAGTCAGGTTCATTATTAATTCTTTTTAAGAATTTCATACCATGTGTTTTTGTCATTCTTCCCTTCTCTCCTCAACTCCTCCCAGACACATTTCACCTCCTACCACCAACATCCTATCTTCTATTTTTTTTTAATAACCAGTCAACTTCTTTTGTAATATACTTGGGTTGGAGCCAGAACATAAATTCAGGCAATATGCTCATACTCATAACCCTCTTCTGACCTCTGCGGCATTGCACGACACAGGTGCACAAACCTGCATGCAAATAGTACATTCATACATATACGAAAATAAATAAATAAAAAATAATGATTATTATTTTTTTTAAGAATGAGAAACACATTTAAAAAGGTACTCCTTAGGCAAATACATTTTTTCTTAGAACTCGCAGTTCATTTTCATATCCCTCATTATTTGGGTTGTTTTCTTGGTGTTTAGCAGTTTTCGTTTGTTTTTAGTTCTTCATATTTGCTAGACCCTAATGCTCTGTCAGATGTATAGCTGGCAAAAAAAAAAAAAAAATTCCCCATTTGGTAAGCTGCCTCTTTAATTTATTAGCAATTTCTTTTGCAATACAGATGCTTTTTAGTTTCATGAAGTCCCACTTGTTGATTATTGGTCTTGTATTCTTGAGGGCCAAAGTCCTATTCAAAGTCCTTGGATGAGGCTATATCTTGAGGTGTGCTCCATACTCTTTTTTGCTATGTACTCCATACTCTTTCTTCTAGAAGTTGTTTCAGTTCTAACATCCAGGTCTTTTCCCATTTGGCATTGATTTGTATACAGAGTGAGAGAAGGATCAGGTTTTATTCTTCTACATGGAAAGAGCCAGTTTTCCCACATCATCAGTGGTTAAAGTCGTTGTCATTCCCCAGTGCATATTTTTGCCATCTTTGTCAAAGTCACATAGCCATTGGTGGGTGGACTTAAATCTGGTCCTCAGTTCCACTCTACTGATCATTGTGCTTTGGGGCCAGTGCTACACTCTGCTAGTAGTTTGTACTACTATGGCTCTGAAGTATAATTTGTTTAAGATTACTCTTTAAGTTTCTGTGAAGAATTGCATTAGAATTTTGATGGAGATTGCATTGAAACTACAGATTGTTTTTGGTTGGATGACAAATTTCACAATACTAATCCTACCAATCCATGAACATAGGAGAGCCTTCCATCTTTTGGTATCTTCTTCAGTTGCTTTCCTCAGTGTCTTAAAGTTTTTCATGTGTAAGTCTTTGTGCTTCCATAGATTAATTCCAAGTTTGTTTGTGTTTTTTTGAGGCTGTTTTGTCATTTTCCTGACTATTACATCATCCTGGATTACTAACAGAAAATAATGGAAAAGAAAAATATCTCCTTTTTTTTTTTTTTTTTTTTTGTGTTTTTTTTTTTTTTTGTTTTTTTTGGTATTTTCGAGACAGGGTCTCCCTGTAGCCCCAGCTGTCCTGGAACTCACTCTGTAGACCAGGCTGGCCTTGAACTCACAAAGATCCACCTGCCTCTGCCTCCCAAGTGCTAGGATTAAAGGCGTGTGTCACCACACCAGGCTCCATTAGGTTTTTTATGGCCACCAGAGATGAGTGCATTGTTTAACATGTAGTAGCTATAGTTACTTCATGAATTACCAGTTTCAACATTCTTAGAGTTTTACGGTCAAAATTATTGTATACTTTACATCAGGTAATTATTTTTAGTGTTTAATTTATGTTTGTTCAAGTTGAAATTGTGTTGTATTCAGCTAGTATTTGTGAACTCAAGAGAAAGAAATTAATATATTTGTGTCATTCATTGATGAAAATCAGCCATTAGATTGTTGATTATTTGCTTACTCATTTTCAAAGACAATTCTGACTATTTTACTTTCACTTAATTAATTCTCAGTGAATTCTTATATCAATCCTATGTAGTAAGGTACTGTTCTTAATCCTATTTTACAGGAGAGGAAACTTAAGGAAAAAATTTGTGACTTGTCCAGGATCAACACAGTGATAGTTTAGACAGCTCTAAGAGTTGAACATCTAGGCACACTCCACAGTTAGAGTGCTCTATTACTCACTTCAGGACCTAGCACAACTTTAGGGAAAGTTTCAAGAGAGACACCAGTAAGAATAAAAAATAGTTAAGTTTTTAGGTTCTTTATATCCTATTAGTATCTTGTTTAACAAAGGCCTCAATATTGAATATTTTGTGTTTTAATTCAATGTTGATTATTTATTTAATTCAATGTTGATGGTCACTTTTACCATAGTTGAAGCAAACGTCTTCTTTTAAAGCACTTAATCTAAAGTAATGATTCTCAAAGAGTAGTCCTATGCCAGCAGCATCACATGGGAAACTGTTACTACCAGATTGGAAAATAAGAAACTCCGAGAGTGGGGCCAACCTATCTGCGTTTTAATATGCCCAGTATCTGAATCTCAATCACTGTTCTAAGGGCCCTGGTCATTGTGAAAAGATAAGAATGTAATACTAACAATTATATAATTTAATATGTACAATGTATGCAATAAAATGCCAGAAAAATTTCAAGACAGCTTGTATTTAATCTCATTTAAACAAGATTAAATAAATTTACTTCTAGTTGGGCTAGATAGCCAAGAGAAACAGAAGTGCCTTAAAATTTTTTCATGATGTTTATTCATTCAAAGTGGTCCTCCTTCCCATTTCAAATTAGAAGTTATATTCCTCCTTCCCATTTCAAATTAGAAGTTATATTCCAAACATTTATAAAGGATTTTTCCCACACTTTCCTATGTACAATTTACTATATCCAAATAACAGTACTGCTTTTTCATCTACATTATCATCCTCTTAAACTTGATATGTACAAAAATGCCAACCTTTAAGAAAAATTTCTATACTCATTATAAACTTCTGAAAGAAACATGTTTCCATGAGAAACTTTTATTCATTCCCTGCTTTGAAGTGAAGGTTCTTATTTCTAATTATGTCAATAAACAGGGGTGAGGGTCAGTCACACATGTAACTTTATTTACCTTGCTGCTGAACACTGATAGGGGAATTCTGGAGGTCAGAACATAATCAGCCTTAGTTTCTCTTTAAATACTGTTTAGTTATTTTTGGAATAAGGAATTTCATGATGATATTTTAAATTGAGCTTGTTGTATAAATTTTTTCTTGGGAATAGAACAGACTTCTGTTCACCTCACATTTACTAACAAGAATGATTCCATTCAAGTCTAGGTTGGTGAACCAGTGAGTTTAATTGGGATGCTTACGAGGAGTATGAATAATGGGTTACCTAAGAGAGACTATACCACTGAAGACAATGTCTCTTCCTAGCAACCACTAATCTCTTATGTACCTTTGAGGAGGAGCAGACCTTGTGAATTCCTCCTCCCAGAACTGTTAACTGCCTGTATATCTTCTGAAAAGAGCAGGACTTCCCTTGTACTCCATGATGGGTCGCTAATGGGAAAAGTTTGGTGTTTTGGGGGGGGACTTTTTTTTTCCATTTACTTTCATTTATTTCAATTTTTTTGAGGGTTTTTTTTATTTTATTTATTTCTGTATGTGTATGAATGTACTGTCTGTATGCAGGTTTGTGTTCCTGTGTTGTGCAATGCCGTGGATGTCAGAAGAGGGTGTCAGATTCCCCTGGAACTAGAGTTCTCCTGGAATTGGAGTTACAGACGGTTCTTAGCCGCCATGTGGGTGCTGGGGATTGAACCTGGGTCCTCTGCAAGAGCAGTCAGTGCTCTTAACCACTAGGCTATCTTTCCAGCCCCTATTTCATTTTTTTTCAATAATAAGTAATAAGTTTTGAGTACAAGCATCCTTCATGTAAAACCAATTTGCAAGCAGTCGTGCCCAAACCCACACAGCCCAAGGCTTCCACCATCCAGCTGGAGGGGCTTGTATGTACAATCAAGTTGATCAAATAAGCATCCAGTCTATATTGCTGTAGTTTCACCATTCACCCAAATTGCAGCCCTTACATTCTTCCACGCCCCCTCTTCTGCAGATTGTTCCCTAGGCTTAGAAAAGGGGCACAGGTGGACGAGAAGGAAAACAGTCTACTTTCTCTGGAGATGTCATTTTGGACTCTGGTCAGTTCTGGCTGTTTCCTTTCATGGGATGACAGTTTGTTCAGGAATAACCTTTCAATCCTACTAATGAAGCACAGGCAATTAGATATATAGATATTTAAACAGTACTAATTATTATGGTAGGTTACTTTGGTATAGACACAGATGTTTGGATGGTATGCTAATCCATGAATTAGGTTTTTTCTGTAAAAGATGACAAGGTCTTACTGTGGCTTATAACATCTCCTAACCACTAGAGGATGTAAGCTTGTGGCATCAGCCGTGAGTTATTCCTCTAAGGAGAGAGCTAATGCCAATTAGATTTGGGATATACAGACATATGGCTACTAATGGGCAAAGTTTTAATGAGCAAGTATTTGAAGATAATCACAGCTGTGGGAAGATAGGGTTCCACGTCATGGCTCTTTAGTGTATATAATATTGGCATTTTATACTGTAAACCTGTTCTTACTCTGCCATAAGAAATATTTTGAAATAATTGTGAGTAAAATTTTGTATTACTTAAAAGCTGAATAAAAATGCATGCTTAAATGTTCTTATACTGTTTACTTAAATCTCTGTCGTTTTGTCTTTAATATGAGTTTACAAAGGCAGAAAATTTTTCCTGCATCCTCATAGGTTCAGTGACTGGATCTGGGAAGTAACTAACAAGATGATAGGCTAAAAGCCTACAGATTTATTTGACTTTAAAATGTTTTATATGACATGGAAGAGAATCTTAAAGAAGGATGGGGGGCTACCTTTCAGACAAGGTACCATAAATTTACAGAGAAGCGACAAGAGAGCAACAGGACACTTTGATTCCTGGGGTGGCAAATATATAGATAGATAAAGACTTGTTACTGTTTGTTGATAAGGTTTGCGTAGGCTTTTCCTTAGTGACATCTCTAGTGAAGTCTTTACTTTTTCTGGTATTGGAATTGGTGAGAGAGACACCTTAAAAAGAAGTTATGATCTGCTTTCAGGCAGAATGGCTGGGCAGAGAGCTTATCCTGTGTGCTCTTTTTCCATTGTTTTCAACTCAAAGTAATCCTGTAACCAGAGGACGTATTTCAGCATGGCATATTTTTGTTCCTTATACCTGCAACTTAGAAATAACTGTGATGTTGATGTATATAAATTTTAATTAGGTAGCAAGTGTTATGTAATTTAAATATTTGATAAAGAAAGCTTCAAGTCCCTCATTTATTTCAAGTTTCATAATTTTCCCATATGAGAATTCCTTTATACATGTTGAGACATTTAAAACCTGCATTAAACATTTTGGGATGAGGTTTAATCCCTGGCAGTCTCTTGCCTAAAGTACAGTCAATAACTAAGGTTTACATGAAGAATAAAAAGAATTTACGAGGGGCTGGAGACATGGCTCAGTGGTTAAGAGCGCTTACTGCTCTTACAAAGGTTCAATTCCCAGCACCCACATGGCAGCTGAGAATCATTTGAAACTCCAGTTCCAGGAGATCTGGTACCTTCTGACCTCTGGGCATTGCATGGCACAGGTGCACCTACCTACATGCAAGCAATACTTGTACACGTAAAATAAAAGTAATAATAAATAGCTGGGTGTGGTGGCGCACACCTTTAATCCTAGCACTTGGGAGGCAGAGGCAGGCGGTTCTTTATGAGTTCAAGGCCAGCCTGGTCTACAGAGTGAGTTCCAGGCCAGCTGGGGCTACAGGGAGACCCTGTCTCGAAAAGACCAAAAAAAAAATAAAAAAATAAATAATAAATGCTAATGCCAAATAAAATGAATGCCATTGTATTGATAACTGATTTTTATCTGTTGGCTTTTTGGTCAGGCCTGTTAACTTATTTTTTGTACAATTCCTATAAAAAATGATAGCTGTCAGCTTGATAGAAGAAAATAATAAAATTGCAAATAGGAGCTCAAAAATGTGTTCAGTGAATGAGATCAAGTGGTTTGACATATTTTAATATGTCAAAGACCCCCAAGATCACTGAGGATAAGACAAAAAGGGGTAACTGATATTGACAAGGCTGTTGACATTAGTATATTCATTGTATGAAAAGAAATATAGTAAAAAATGTGTCACATTTCACACATTACACTTGGGGCTTTAAAAGTTAGTTTTAGAGATGAAAGTGCACATAGCTCAGTGGCAGAGTATTTATCTATCATGAGGGAGGCCCTGAGTTAGATCCTCAGCACCACCAAAACAAAATAAAATAGTTTAACTTTTCCTTAACTATGACAGCTAGAAAGATGGTTCATTGGTTAAGAGCACTGGCTGCTCTTGCAGAAAGGAGTTCAATTTCCAGCACCTACATGGCAGCTGACAGCTGTCCATAACTCCAGTTCCCCCTCCAGTTCCATAACTGGAGTTATGACCTCTGTGAGCATTGTACAACACAGGTGCACTTTATGTAAATAAAAGCAAAGCAATCCGTTTTTTCCTAGTGCAGGAATCAGGGCGTATGTCACATAAGCCAGTTTTCACCTATTATCTACTTTTAAGTGGCATATAAGCTAAGAATGTTTTTTATTTTTATTAATTAACTAATTTATTAAGTAATTATTTCTATTTTTATATTGTGTGTGTGTGTATTATAGCATTATGAATATTCCTGCTAGATGAATGTCAGTGGTTTGGAGGAAGCCTGGAGAGTTGGCGGGGGGCTACTTGTATGTTTGTGTTTGAATGCTAAAGGCTTGGAGGAAGCCTGGAGAGTTTGGTAGAGCTCCCGCCCTTGAATGTTTGTGCATGGAATGTAAACACAGGAATCATCAAGTCATATTGTTGCTAAAACCCAATGTCACTATGTTCCCTGTTTACTTTTACAGCTAGGCCTGCTGAACCTTGGATTCTGTCTATCTCCTAAAGCTTTCCTTACATCTAACATGAATACATGGTGCTGTAGTCATTTCTTGTCACACAGAAAATTGTCCTGGGTAACCTATAAGCTGTGTGAGATTTAAAAGCTTAAAACTCAGAAATAGGGGCTGGAGAGATGGCCTAGCGGTTAAGAGCACCGACCGCTCTTACAGAGGACCCAGGTTCGATCCCCAGCACCCACATGGTGGCCGAAAACCATCTGAAACTCCAATTCCAGGAGAACTCCAGTTCCAGGGGAATCTGACACCCTCTTCTGACCTCGGTGGCATTGCACGACACGGGTGCACAGACTTGCATGCAAACAGTACATGTGTACATGTGCATCAATACACATACAGAAATAAATAAAAAAATTAAAAAAAAAACTCAGAAATAAAACTTTGTCAGCCTTCCTTCGAGTTGGTTGTCCGTGTCCTTTATTAGAGTGGTGGTCCAGGTCCTGGAACCTAGAGTTCCTCACATGTGTGTGTATGGTTGTTTTGCTGCATGCATGTATGCACCATGTGCATGCAGGCCCACAGAGCCATGAAAAAGCATCAGATTCCCGGGAACTGGAGTTAATGTTTGCTACCGTGTTAGTGTTAGGAACTGAACCCTGGCTCTTAAACTGTTTCCCCCTCCTCTTTCTCCATGGTCCCTGAGCCCTGGGTGGGTGATGTTTAAAATAGGAGTCCTCCTTAGGGTCTGAGGCTCTGCAGACTCCACAGTTCTCTGCAATTTGGCCATTTGTGGCTGTTTGTGTTCATTGCCCTCTGATGCATGAGGAAGCTTTGTTGATGAGAGTTGAGGAGGTGCATTACTATTCTCTCTGCCCCTTGTTCCACTATGTCCTATGAGCCTTAGATCGTATATGTGTCACTTAGGGTTGGACATCTCATGGACACTTAACATCTATTTCTCTTGGCTATCTAGCCCAACTAGAAGTAAATTAATAAAGTTTTGGGGGATTTCTATTTTGTTGCTTTTGAAATAGGGTCTCCTGTAGTCCAGCTGTCCTCAAACTTGCTGTGTAACCATGAATGACCTTAAGCTTTTGTGAGGAATTCTAGGTTCTGAGGACTAGACCACCACTCTGATAAAGGACATGGACAACCCACTGGAAGGAAGGCTGACAAAGTTTTATTTCTGAATCTTAAGATTTTATATCTCTCAGAGCTTGCAGAGGTTACCCCAGGACAATTACAGAAAGCTACACAATGTATATGTGCTAGATTTAAGGAAAGCTTTAGGAGAAAGACAGAATCCAAGGTTCAGCAGGCCTGGCTGTAAAAGTAAACAGGGAACATAGTGACATTGTGTTTTAGCAATAATATGACTAACGATTCCTGCATTTACATTCCATGCACAAACATTCAAGGGCAGAGTCTCTGCCAAACTCTGCAGGCTTCTTCCAACGCTTAGCATTCAAGCACAAACATACAAGAGCTGGCCCTCTGTCAACTCTCCAGGCTTCCTTCAAGCCATTGGCATTCATCTAGCAGAAAAAATCATAATCCCACAGCTTCCAGTTTTCATGCCTTTACTTCCAAGTTCTGGGACTACAGCCGTGCACCACACAACCTTTTTTATGGAGTTCTGGTAATGGAAGCCAGAACTTTAAAAGCATTCTAGCCATTACTCTACCAACTGTGCTACATACTCAGACCTTTGTAAAGCTTTATTAGAACACCAACACTTTGCTGAAATTAAATGAAACTCCCTAAACATGTTTAATAGTTATAGTGTCTCAACTTTAAAATAGTTAAGAAAACAAGACTGCTACAGGGAGACTCTGTCTTGAAAAGACCAAAAAAAATAAAAACATAACTGCCTAAGAGAGTAATGTAAATTTTATTAGGGGTATATGTACATACTATTCTGGTATTTAAAATTAAGATTTCATTAGTCACATGGCTTATTACCACATAAAAGAAAAAAAATATTTTCTTTAGATTCATAATGCTTAAACAGAATCTTTGAACAAATTTCATAGGGAATCCACTGTGAATAGATGGAGTATATTGACCACATAGTGAATGATTTTCAAAATTATGAAGTCTCATTGCTCAGTTAAAAGTAGAAGCAGGCCTTTGTAGAAAAGGAAGTCTAATTAAAGACTGAGATAAACTCTGACTTGTTTATTAGAATAACTGGCTTAGCCAAATCATGTCGGGTCTCCTTAAGCTAGAGAGCAGTGCCTGTCGGGCAGGTGAAGTTTTAAAGCTCCAGAGCCTCCCAATAATGAACTGTCGTTATTTGTAGAAACAGCTGACAGAGCAAAACTTTCCACAGCCTAAGCTTTTAATGTGTTTGTCATATTCTTAGGTTTATATGTATTTGAATTCCAGTAATGAAAGTTACTAAAAGTCATTTAGATTCTGATAAAATGTGATGTCATGTTCCTGAGGTAGGGAAATGGAGCTAGTCCAAGTTCTTAAATATGGGGTTTGTAAGGTGTCATATTCTCAGTGCAAGTAGAATTCTTATAACAAAGCACAGGTCATTTACCCATTAAATTTGTATTTGGAATCATTCCTTAGTTCCATAGCAGGTGGGCTTCTGTTAGACAATATAATAGTCAAATCCATATACCAATTTATGGTCAGTTCAAAATGATCAGTATTAGAAATGCTAGAGTAGTTTCTCTTTGCATGTAAAGTACAGTTATTTCTGTGCTCAGATGGTTATATATTTTTCACTGGCAAAAGAATGATAGATATAAATGTATATGAAGGTATAAAGAATATCATTATAAGATGTGTGGAACTCAGAGAAGAGTGAAAATAAAGATAACTGTTCTCTTCTCAGAACATATACTGAGTAGATTTATGAATTATTTCTATAGTAATTAGTAAGCTATTTTTTTGTCAGTTGACAAATTTATAAATCTCATGAAAATAACAAAAGTTATGAGGTCAGATTTTTTTTTATTAAAAATGTAGTTGAAGTAGTATGTATCACAAAATAATAGATACTAAAGAAAGCAAATGTGATTGATAATTGTAAATAGGCTAAACCTGTTAAAGGGAAGCATTTTCATAGTACATCATAACATAAAAGGTAAATCTGTGCTATATGTGACTTCTTAAAACTTAGAGCTTTGAAACTTGAAAACAAAATTTGAGCATAGACAGCATTAAATACATTTCAATTCCTCTGTTCCCCCATGCCCATGAAGGTAGAAGTCCATGAGAGGCTTTAGTTATAAATATCTTTAAGCATGGAAAACTGTGCACTGTATGAGAAATAAATGTATTTAGTAGTTTGAGACATTGAATCAGATTGGATCTTAGTCCGTGACAAAATGGTGGAACAAAATTAAATAAACCTAGAGACAACTTAAACAGCTTAATTGGTAAGCTAGATCACATGTAGAAACATTGGTTAAAAACTATGTATTCTTAGAGCTGGGCATGGTGGCGTATGCCTATAATCCCAGCACTGGGGAGGCAGAGGCAGGTGGATCTCTGTGAGTTCAAGGCCAGCCCGGTCTACAGAGCGAGCTCTAGGCCAGCTGGGACTAAAGGGAGATCCTGTCTCAAAAAGACAAAAAAAAAAAAAAACAGAATTATGTATTCTTTTAAACTATCCATGGAACAGGAGAAAATATTCAGAATCTAGACCATATCCCAAACTTAAAATTACAGAAAATAAAGAATAACAACAGTGTTCTCCCATCACAGTAGTGTAATAAGATTAGTTGCTTATAACAAACTTGGAAAACAATACAGACCTACCACTTGGAAATTGAAAAGCTATTTTTGCAGCTCTGCTTCCAGAATGGGAAGTCAGGCCACTCACTGTGTGTGATAAAACTTCTTTGTGTCATTTGTGCAACTGAATTGTCTTAGAATACAATTCTTTATTTTGATTTTTTTGGGGGGGGGTCTTTTCGAGACAGGATCTCTCTGTAGCCCCTGCTGTCCTGGAACTCACTCTGTAGACCAGAATTCATAAAGATCTGCCTGTCTCTGCCTCCTGAGTGCTAGGATTAAAGGTGTGCACCACCACGTATTTTGAATATTTTAACAATGAAGAAAATATAAAAGGAATTAAGTACCCAACCAAAGAATCCAGACAAAGAACACCTAAAATAAAATGAAAAATTTTAAATAAATGTGAAAAATAACCATTCATTTTGATAAACCAAATTTAAATCAGTCCCTGATTTTTTAAGATTTTTTTTTACATTAAAGTTAATGTGTATTTTTCCTGCATGTATGTAAGTGCATTACACACATGGAGGTTGGAAGAAGGCTTTATAGACAGTTGTTACCAGCCATGCAGGTGCTGGGATTTGAACCCAGGTCCTATGGAAGAACAGTAAGTGGTTTTAACTGTTGAGCCATCTCTCCACCCTTAGTTAGCCCTTGCTCTTTTTAAACAAAAGGTGTGGATCCTTAGCTTAATCAAGTAATACTAAGAGCCATAACAAGTGTATATAAAAAAAAAATGAGGACAAATGGCTTCAAGTAAATAGAAAGAAAGAAAGAAAAAAGATAACTTAATTGGCAAGAGTGTATTGGAAGTAGTTGGAGGGACTTAGATGAAAGAGATTATTCCTTACAAAAATTCAGATGATCTGAAGTGGTCCTAAAGACACCAAAATTGACACAAGTTTATTATAGTTTAGAAATAGAGTTAAGTTTTCAAATAGTAAATAACAAATATAGGAATCGATCTTAACAAAAATGTTTGAATAAAAGAAAACCGTATAATACATCTGAAGAAACAATTTAAACAAATGAACATGTTCCTTAGTGAATAGATGTAAGTATCATGAAATGTCAATTTTTTCTTAATTAAATTATAAATTTCACATGATTGCAATAAAATGCCAAATTGGATACTTTTTTTCAAATAAGTATGATTCCAGCCTTATATTCTGTGTATGGAACTCTGAGGGATAATGAAAGGACATTATTCCCTAGATGGTGTCATAACTTATTATAGTGTAGAAATGCTTAAAACTGGGTGATTTAAGTACAAGAGTAGAGAATGTCTGCAGCCATCTGAAACTCTTAGAGGAATTCAGAAAGAATTCTGCATTTCTAACATATGGGGAACATGAGATCTAGTGTAAACATCTGAAAAGGTACATTTGTATCTCTACACTTTGCTCATTTTAAATCAGATTTTGAATTGAATATTTTAATGGGAGAAAATTAAACTGGCAAAGAATGACGAATTTATAACCTACGTTTTTACAAAAAAATTAATCCAGTGGGAGAAAATTAAGCCAAGAGAAACATGAAGGCTCACTCTGAATAAGGACACGCAAACTTACAGATTAAAGTAGAGCTGGCAGGTGACCTTAGTAAAAAGCTAACCTTTGAGTTAAAAATTGAAGGAAAGGAGGGAATTTGCCATGAAAAAAAATCATTCCAGCCAGGTTTATGGACTGTCAGGTAATAATAGGACCTGGTGTAGGAATAGGTTTGGGATTTCCTACTAAATCAATCTATGTTCTCCTTTAACAAGGATGGGGCTAATAATATACATCATTTTCCTATTACCTTGCATCTTTCATGGGGTTACAAAGTCCTTAAAGGATTTTGAACCAATGAATGATAATTTAATTTCTGTTGAGAACAGAAAGAAGGCCTATAGACACTAGGTTAGTATGAGACAAATACGGCAGCTTCAGTGAGAGTATTGCCAATGACTGCTATGGAGTGTGAATGTTTGTGCCATCCTCCAGTTCATATATAAACCTCCTAATTGCCAATGTGAGGGTATTTGGAGGGACACCTTCAGGAATGTTCTTATAAAAGATAATGCGACCAAAAAAAAAAAAAGATAATGCAATGCATGGGGCTAGAGAGATGATTCAGCAATTGAGAGCACTGGGTTCAGTTTCCAGCACCCACATGGTGGCTAACAACTGTCCATAACTCCAATTCCAGGGATCCAACTCCCTCGTCTGACCTCCAGGGGCATTGCATTACCCTGGGGCACTTAACATACAAGATAAAATAATTTTTTAAAAAGATAATGCAGATATTTCCTTTCCGTGATTTATGACTGTATGAATCAGGAAGCCATCCTTTAGGAGACCAGAAACTTGCTGGATATAAATCTCATGTTTCTAGCCTCCCAAACTGCAAAAAGAATCTATTGTTTTATAAACTACCCAGTTTAAGGAGGGGGGCAGACTTTTTTTTTTTAATTTTTTTTATTTATTTTTGTATGTGTATGAATGTACTGTCTGCATGTAGGTTTGTGCACCCGTGTCGTGCAATGCCGCGGAGGTCAGAAGAGGGTCTCAGATTCCCCTGGAACTGGAGTTCTCCTGGAATTGGAGTTACAGACAGTTCTTAGCCGCCATGTGGGTGCTGGGGATTGAACCCGGGTTCTCTGCAAGAGCAGTCGGTGCTCTTAACCGCTAGGCTATCTCTCCAGCCCATGGAGGGGGCAGACTTTTTTAAGCAACCCAAACATCTTGTGATGTCAATGAGGAGTCTTTAGATTCTAGTTACATTTTGACAGTAAGCCAAATAATATATTGTTAGGGTAAAGGTAATCAGTAAAAGAAATGTGGTTAATAAGATGAGGAAGATAACAAGTTTAAGGCAGATGAAAATGACTGGTACATGAAAACTGGATATTTCAAGAAAGCATGAGGATTAGTGTAGGGAGAGGTACAGTATACCAGACAGACACCTGATAGTCATCAATTTATTCATTTAAAGGCTGAAGCTAGATGTCATCACCAGAGAAGCTCACGTAGAAAGATAAAAAGGAGATGAAGTATAAAAGACCTAACTGTGGATTACTTCGATGTGAAAATGAATATTAGGAGGATTGGCTAAAGTAAAAGGTCAGTTGCCAGTTAGATAAATAAATGATGTCCCCAGTGGAGGGCACCATCATCTGTATTAGCTGTTGTTGGTACTCAAGAAAGGTCACAATTTATTTTAATCATTTAGAAGTCCTTGTTACCCATTATGATAGGTAGTAATGTTAGTATTTTACATAAAAATTTGTATCTAATAGAATAAAAAGAATGGGAAAAGTAAAACTGGAGTTAGTAGGAGTACTTCTGCCCCCTCTTCTCTCTGCCTCCCTCCTTCACTCTTTCTTTCTCTCCCTCCCTGCAAAGCTCTTGTGTCATCTAAAATAGAAATGGAGTTAAAACATACATTTTTTAAATTTTACTTTTTTACTTGAAAAGAGAAATTGGGCTAAGAGATGGCTTAGCATTTAAGAGCACTTTATTTTCTTGCAAAAGACCCTGCATTCTGTTCGCATCACGTGTGACTGCTCACAAGCATTCATAACTCCACTCCAGGGATCTGATACCACCTTGTAGCTTCACCAGGCATATAGAGTAACAAGACACAGCAGAATATAGCTACCACAGTACATTTGTATAAATGCTGATAATAAGAGGATACCATGCTACAAGTGTCTGTAAATTAATTTCTATTTTTATAGTTTCACTACGTGAAAGAGAAAGAAACCTCCCAAAAGTGATTATGAAGAAAGAAGGGAAAATTTTAAGAGTAAAAAACTTCTGAAGCCTCCTTTTGTGCCAGAGAATAAAATAGATAAGGGACATTTCCTGTGAAGCTTAGCGGTGCTTGTGCTCAATTTGAGGATGGTGGTTATAAATTCAAAGTAAGACCAGAGAACATGATTGCCTTTCTTCCCCCTTGTAGCTACATTGCATGTTCTCCCTCAGCTAATTTAACTAGGGTTAGAGTTTTGCCAAGAGTGAAATACAAAAAATATGAAATTGTGAAAGAATTCAGAGTTGTATGTGAGGTTTAGAATCATGCATATAATTGTAGTAAGGACAGAAGAGAATGAGTACAAAACAAGTGATGGTCTTGAAGGACTGTTGGAAACATGGAGGCAACTGGAATGGAGGGAGGTGGTTGTCTAGAAATGTTCCATTGAGGGTAATTTAGTTTATGGGAAGGAGAGGTGCAAAGTTCCTGTCAACGACAATTATAGAATAAGGTCATAGTTTCGTGGAGAAGTGAGAAGAATAAGACAGTTTGAAGGATAGGAAAGTAAACTGACAGACCATATTATTGAAATAATCATCTGTTGAAATATTTGTGAATTATGACAGAATTAGATTTGGAGAATGATAGTGAACTGAAAGAAAATTGACAAGAAGGTATGACTCGGTAGAAGGAATAACCAGGAAAGAGCAGTGCTAAAATTTACAGGAGATACTAAGATGGAACATTCCAGAAGTTAGTTGACTAAAAGAGACTGTAGCATAGTGGACGTTGACTCCATCTAGGGATCTGTTTAAACATGGCAGTTGGGAAGGCTGCAGATAAAGCAGTATTTTCTTTTTGTTTATTTTTTGGTTTGTTTTTGTTTTTTGAGACAGGGTTTCTCTGTAGCCCCAGCTGGCCTGGAACTCAATATGCAGACCAGGCTGGCCTCCATCTCACAGAGATCTACCTACTTCTGCCTTCCAAGTCCCGTACCCACCACACCCAGCCTGAAAGCAGTATTTTCAAGGGGGAGCTGTGATTTTGTTAGAATAATGAAGCAAAAGAAATAAGAAATTTAGGTGGTTAGTGGCAGTATTTTTGAACAGAGGAATTTGGTTTTTACTTTATTAAAATGTGCACAATCTCTGACCTGCTATTTTATACTTTAAATAACTTAAGGATATTCTCGAATACAAGAGAAATTACATTTTATTGAAGGATTATTTAGCAATATAGCCTACCACAATTAAATGAACAATAATTATAACCCTCATATACAACTGTGTACTCTTTCACATTTCTATTTTTTGTTTCACTTCCCTGACAAAACTGTAATCCTAGTTGAATCTCTCAGCCCACTCTGCCAACCTCTGCCTCCCAAGTGCGTTGATTAAAAGGTGTGCCTACCACACCTGGCTCAAAAGCTGTATTTTTCTTTTTAATTTTTTAAATTTTATTTATTTTTGTACGTGTATGAATGTACTGTCTGCATGTAGGTTTGTGCACCCATGTCATGCAATGCTGCGGAGGTCAGAAGAGGGTGTTGGTTTCTCCTGGAACTGGAGTTAAAAACGGCTCTCAGACGCCATGTGGGTGCTGGGGATCGAACCCAGGTCCTCTGAAAGAGCAGTCGGTGCTCTTAACTGCTAGGCCATCTCTCCAGCCCCAAAAGCTGTATTTTTCAAGGGAGAGCTGTGTTTTTGTTAGAAAAATGAAGCAAAAGAAATGTTTTCTGCTGAGAGAAAACATGCAATACTGCTGTAGAAAAGAAAAAGAAGATAGAATACAGCCATGTTTTCTGGTCTTACTTTGAATTCATGACCAATCAAAATTAAGGCCCATGTGTGATAGTACAAGCCTGCTATCTTAGGATTTGGGAAGCTTGGGCAGGAGAGTCTGGAGTTTAAGGTCATTTTAGCCCAATATTCCTAGACAGGATATTGATACCAAAATGTAAATTAGTGTGCTCTCATCTCATGTATTTAATTTTAAAGAAAATGTGAATTCTTGTATGCTTGTTTATGCATAGCAAAACTTAAGTAGGATACCCAGACCAAAATCATCCATTGCTTATTTGGCAAGGTTGAGAGAGAAGCTTTTTAAGAAATATATTTAAGCCAAATAATATTTAAAAATTTTATTTTTTATTTATACGTATAAGTGTTTTGCTTTGCATTTATGTAAATGTTGTGCATTGCCCATGGACATCAGAAGAGGGCATCAGATTCACTGGATCTGGAGTTACTGATGGTTGCTATTTGCCATGTGGGTGCTGAAAACCAAACCTGGATCCTCTGCAAGAGCAGCCAGTACTCTTAACCTCTGAGCCATCTCTCCAGCTCAATAAATAATATTTATCATAACACCATTCAAGCTACATTGTAAAAGATCTCTATAATAATAAAATTTGGATTTTATACAATAGTGAATGTCAGTAAATCTGTTTTGAGAAGTTTATTCTGATTTCTTTAAAATGGATTAGAAGATCTGAAGAGATGACTCAGCTATTAAGAATACTTGTTGCTCTTGTAGAGAACCCAGATTCAGTTCCAATCACCCACATTGGGCAGCTCACAGCCAGCTGTCACTCTAGTTCGGGGTATCTAGCATCCTTCTCTAGCCTCTGCATGCATTAGCATGCATGTTGTGCACATACAGAAAAACAGGCACACACAAATCAATAAAAATTACAAAATAAGCTTAATGGATTAGAAAGGAGGAATAATGCTTGAAAGACATTGAAACTGGAATCTTGAATTTTAATTATTTGATAAGCCTTGAACAAATGACTTTTACATCTATATAGTAAAGATTTAAAGTTTATGAATAATATTTAAAACAATCCTTTGACAAATACTAATATATCTGTGCTATGGGAGCTATATTTATCAGCATGTATTGCTTTGGGAGAGAAAGTTCTTTGAGTAACACCAATTTTAATTGATTTTGCCTATGTTCGTATCCTTTAAAGATCTGACAGTGCCTTTTTCATTGTAACAATCACTGTCTAAGTCTGTAATCTGTTTCTTAATATTATCACTACCTGTGACTCTTGAGGCATGTTACCATGGTAAATGAGATTTTTAACAACTATTCTTATATTTTCTTATGATAAATTGTGTTCTAGTATTGGGGACATTAATCTACTGTGTTTGTTAATACTTGTTTGATAATTGGAGAGAGATAGGGCAGACTGGGATTACTGACAAAATTCACTACTTGGGCACATTGACAACTTTGCATTGCTTGTGCCACATTATACTGGAAAGATCCATTAATCAGCTATGCTTTGTGGTCTATTGCCTTTCTGCTTAATGACTTAACTTAAGGCCCTTTCCATGAAGAATATGGCTAGTTTCTTATAATGTAATATATGTTTCAACTGTTTAAAATTGATCAATCACAGTTGAAAGTTGCAAGATGTAAAATAAAAGTGCAGTTTAGTTCCATGTTTTAAGTAAGCCTCAGCAATGACAGTTTTCAAAGGAAAGGTTTTGAAATTTAAAATAAATCATATAAAATTGAAATTTTTATTTGAGAGTTCACACATGCATGTTATTTGTTGGTCAAATCCCCTCTTTTCCCTCTCAACTTTCCCAACTTTAATGTTTTCTTTTCTTTGTAAAACCACTGAGTCCACTTAGTGCTGCCTATGTGTGCATGGATATAGGACCATCTCGAGCCTAGGTAGCCTTTCAAGGGCTGTATCCTCCCCACCCCACCCCCAAAGAAAAAAAAATCGGACTCATCTTCCCACAGCAGCCATCAGTTGTTAATAGCATAGCTGGGCTTGGGGCTTCATGAACTCCTCTCCCATCTATGGTGGGATTTGGCCTGGCTTGATCTTGTGCATGTACTCACAGCTGCTATGAGGACATGTACTGTTATGTCTGGCAAATACTATTTTCCTAAAAAAAAAAAAAGTCCCATCTTCTTTGATGGTTGAAGGAGGTGTACTATAGATTTATAGTTCCCCATTTATAGCTGAGCATTAAACAGTCTCACACTCTGCACATTGACCAGCCATGGCTCTTTATTAATTGCCATGTACTCCAAAAGGAAGCTTCTATGTACATTTTGCAAGATAATAGTATTGTGTTCTCCCTTAGAAGTTATAACCTAGCCAGCCATGGGCTTGTGGCCCAGTTAACAGTACCAGGTGTGAGTTCCATCTTGTGGAGTTGGTTTTAAATCCAGTCAGAAAGTGACTGATTACTCCCATAACTTTTGTGGCCCTATTGTACCAGTGGGCAGTCTTTTCAGACCAGTTATTGTTATAGCACAGAAATTTCACAGCTGAGTTAGACTAATGATTATGTTTCCCATCTTGTAGTGTGCTTCGAACCTCCAGCACTATGAAAGCTAGCCAAACAAAGCTTCCAAATCTAAACCAGCTTGTTTTCTCCCTGTCCTTTGAGTTTAGGTATGGCATATTTTCAGTAATAGAATCTTACCATCAAGTTTTAGAACAATGGCAGTAGTCCATGGTGTGTTTTTATTGTTATCAATTTGGGATTTTTTGTTTGGTGTTTTTTTATTGAATTTTTGCAATTTTCATACATATAGGTAAATGGTATTTAAATCTGCTCCCCCCCACTGTCCCCTGCCCAATTTAATGTGCAGTGTGTGTGTTCGTATGTGTGTATGCACACCCTCACACACCTATACACACATACATGTGTATATGAATATATTTTAATATGGCATATAGCATCTGATTTGTGTCCCCAAATGTCCTAATGTCCTTCAGTGTGGGTCCATTTACTGTGCCCACCAAGAGTCTCATCCCTTTAAGACACTGTTTCTCCCCTTCTCAGCACTCTTCAGTTGCCAAAAGTTCCTTAAGTTATAATGGGATTTCTTACCCATTTCCCTGTGTCTATGCTGGGATTTTGTCTGATTTGAGCTTGCATAGGATTTGTGCCTACTGTCACCATTGCTGAAAGTTCATAAGAGTAGATACGACTAGCCATCTGGAAGACACTTTTTCCTTGTAGTCATCCATTCTCTCTATCTCTTACTGTCTTTTAGCCTCCTCTTTCCACAATGATCCCTGAGCCTTGGGAGACAGAGGTTTGAGATGGTGTCCTGTTCAGGGATAAGCAGTCTGAGCCTCTTGTTCTCTGCAGGTTGGCCAATTGTGGGGTTCTGTGTTAATCACTATTTGTTACATAAGGAAACTTCTCTGGTGAGAATTAAGAGATACATTCATCCTAAATGTAGAGGTTGCAATGATGTGTCACTTAGCCTCTCACAGATCCTTATTCTCTGCATTTGGCCAGTTCTAGAATTCTATAATAGTCTTCCATCTGTTGCAAAAAAGCTTCTTGATAAGACATAAAAGGTATACGTGTCTCTAAATATGAAGATGCATCTTTAGAATATTGTAAGAAATTACATTGGTCTAGGGATGATGTGGCAAAAGGATTTTCACTAGATTTATGACCTCTCCAGCCATTTGTATTTGGCTATGTTTATAGTACCTCAGATGAGTTCCCTTCCATTGAGTGGGCCTCAATTCCGATTAGACTGCTATTGATAAACACAGAGATAAAAGTGCCACTATTACACCAGTAGTGATAATTTGCCAGGCCAGTCATTGTTGTTTATTAGGCTTCACAGCTGTGTAGGACCATTGATAAGTTTTCTTCCTTGGCAGCTTGTATCCTTTGATACCATTAGAGTTAGTCTTCAGGGAAGAGGCTGCCAAGTCAGTTCGATCTCAATTGCTTCAAGTCCTGTGTCTGAAGTATGGCCTGTCTTAGCAATAGACTTTTATCTTCAGATTCTGGGATGCAATCAAGGGCTCTGGCAATAGCCTGTTATTTGGCAGTCTCTTGGACTACCCTGACCAAGAACTCGAAGAGAGCTTTCAATCCTGTCTGGCCCTGTGTTTTTTGTTATGTAGCCAACATGTACTCATATTTATTGTGTATGTATTTTTCAGTAGAACTTTGAATTAATATATTTCCCTCTGGTTTTTAATACCATCTAAGCATTATTCATCTCTCACTGCTCCCATATAACTTTCCCTAGTCGTCCCCAGTTCAATTCCCCCTTAATAACATCCATCTCATACTATCCCCTTCTCTTGGGCTCCTTCTTCTACTTTATCCCCATGGTTTACTTCTGTTTTCTTGGCTGCTGCAGTCACATCAGGATATATACTCACATTTATGAAGTCTACTAGTCTATGTCTCTTTATTGGGGAATTGATATTGAGAGTTACTGTTGAAAGATGTATCTTGAGCTGAGAGATGGTGCACTGTTTAAGAGCACTGACTGCTCTTGCAGAGGACCCTGGTTTGATTCTCAGCACCTGCACGGCAGCTAACAACCATCTGTAACTGACCTCCGCAGGCATTGCACAACATGGGTACACTTCATACATGCAGACAGTACAGCCATACACATAAAATAAAAATAATAAAATACTTTTGAGAAAAAAAGACATCTTAATTCCTGTCATTTAGTATTTTTGTTGTTTTCTTAGACCTCTTTTGATTAAATGTTCTATAACTGTTTATTTCCTATAATTGTTTGCATGTATTTATTCTTTTTTTATGGCCCAAGAATTCTCTTCAGTATCCTCTGTACAAGTGGCTTAATGTTCATAAATTTCTTCAATCTGATTTTTGTTATGGAAACTTTTTTTATATAGATATTTTTGCTGTTCCTAATAATGTAGGTTGACAGTTGGGTATTTCAGAACTTGTAATACTACTTCTTGCTTTCATAGTTTCTGTTAAACAACCACACATTATTCTAATGTGCCTGCCTTTGTAACTGATTTGACCTTTCTTGCAGCTTTTAATACTCTACTTAATTCTGTGCTTTTAATGATTTAACTATAATACAACAGTTTCTTTTTTGGCCTTGTCTATTTGGTGTTCTCTTTTACCTCAATGGGTTTGAGAAATTTTCTTCTACATTTTTATTGAAACTGTTATCTATGCCTTTGCTATGATAGTCTCCTTATCATATTCCCATAATTCAAAGGTTAGGTCTTTTCATGGTGTCCCAGAGCTCTCCCATGTACTGTTTTTTTGTTTTGTTTTGTTTTTTAAGTTTATCGTTGACCTTTACTAAGTGATCCAATTCCTCTACCTTGTCTTCCATTCCTGATTCTTTGTTTTCTACATGATCTCCATTCTGTTGGCAAGGCTTTCCACTGAGGATTTTATTTCAGTTACTGAGTTTTTCACTTCCAACATCATTTCAATTGGGTTTTCATAGGCAATTCTTTCTTGAATTCTATTTTCATTTCTTGGATTGACTTCTTTATTGATCTCTTTGTTTTTTATTCTATTGAAATATATTCATGTCTTCTTTTTCTAATTAGTTAGAACTTACTAGAAATATAATTCTTTATACTTGATTAGTATTTTATTAAATCTTTCATCTATAAAATAAAAGATATTACCTTAAAATAAAAAGTATAATGTAAATCTTTTTTTTTTTTTGATTCCCGGTATGATTTGTCTTTTACTGGTTTCATTTGGGTTGGGTTGGATTGCATTGGGTATGGGTTGGGTTTTTGTGACACGGTCTCACTATGTCTACTTCAAACTTAGAATCTTCTTATCTCAGCCTGTGAGCACTGGGACATATAAACCATAGGCCCATCCCCTAAAATATCTATTAAATGACCAGAATGGAAGAAAATCATAGCATTGAAGCCAAAACACAAAGTTAACTTTCCTACATTAGAGCTAAGAATAAGCAAATGTAGCTAAATAATTACCTGTGTTGCAAAAGGACAAGTATGTCTGGAATAGTTAAGTTGTTAACAAATAATTATATAGGCCGTAATATGAGATCTTTTGTGTCAGTCCTTTCCTACAATGTTTTCAAACTATTTTGATAGATTAGAGTTTAAGATTTTTATATTTAAAAAACTGGTAGTTTCCCAATGGCACAATTCTTAATGTCTTGCTTTTATTCATACAAAATCAGAATAGTTGGTTTTTTAGAGGTATGTGTTTATAAAGTATTAAGGATTATATACCTACTTTTCAATTGAAGTCCTAGATATACCAGAATCTCCCTGTTGAAGACTATATTTCAGTTGTGATTGCTTTTATTTACCAGATACTAAACCGCTTCTTCTTGCATGATATAAGACTATAGTGTACACTTGTTTGGTCTAGATGAATAGTTGTCATCAATATAATTATGCTGTTAGAGTCCATAGCTTAGGAAATGATAGCTGAGGAGGCAGTTCATTTAAGAGTACTGTACAAGTAAATCTGTTGCATTGGTATGTAATCATTTTTTTATTTTTATTTCTGTATGTGTATGAATGTAGTGTCTGCATGCACGTCTGTGCACCCGTGTCGTGCAATGCCGCGGAGGTCAGAAGAGGGTCTCAGATTCCCCTGGAACTGGAGTTCTCCTGGAATTGGAGTCCCAGACGGTTCTCGGCCGCCATGTGGGTGCTGGGGATCGAACCCGGGTCCTCTGTAAGAGCGGTTGGCGCTCTTAACCGCTAGGCAATCTCTCCAGCCCTGTAATCATTTTTTATTGGAAGAAATATTTGATGAATTGTGCTATGATCAGTGACACTTTACTAAAAATTCCTTAACAAAATTAAAGATGTGAATGTATAATGAAAAGTATCTCATGTGTTGAAGAAACTTTAATGTATATTTATCTTTCTTAATAATCATTAGCTTAATAACCTCTTATTAAATTATTAACTAAGCAATAATTATTCTGTTAAAGAATATGACAGGTAATCCATTAAATATATCATCTATGTAGTATCCTCAGTGTACACACTTGCTCACATATAACATGGATGTTTTTGCCAAAGTGTGTAATGTAGGTGTTTGTATTAATTTAATTGATGCCTGATATTTGCAACACACTTACTCATCTGGTACTAAGAATACAGATATACAGAAGACATGCAATTTTATTAGGTTTTAAGTCTGTAACCTTTACATTTTACAGTTTTGTTTGCCCACAAGAGATTAGTTTTGTCAGTCAGAATTCTTAAGTATTCTCTGGAATTAGTTAACCCTCTAAGGAAGGATACTTAAATCATATTAAGAAACAAGCTCCGGAAGGAAGTAGAAACACTGAAAAAATCCCATGCTGAAAAAGAAAAAGAAACCAACCAGCGAACAAAAGAGCTACAAAAAGAGATCGAGAAGCTCCAAAAAGAAATAGAAACACTAAAGAAATCAGAAGAGGAAATGAAAAAGGAAATCAAACACTCATCCATTCAAGAGGAAAGGAATGAAAAAAGCCTCAGAAGCAGAATGGAGGAAGCAGAACAAAGAATATCAGACCTGGAAGATAACACAGAACAACTAAAAACCTCAAGGAAAGATTATGAAAAATTTAAAAATACACAAAAGTGGAACAACCAGGAACTGTGGGACACTATGAAAAGATCAAACCTCCGCATCATAGGAATAGAGGAAGGAGAAGAATCCCAAGAGAATGGTATTGATCAGATCTTCAACAGAATAATAGATGAAAACTTCCCCAAACTAAAAAAGGACAAACCAATACCAATACAAGAAGCACATAGAACTCCAAACAGACAAGATCAGAAAAGAAATTCTCCACGCCACATCATAGTTAAAATGCTAGACACCCAAAACAAAGACAAAATCCTTAAAGCGACAAGAGAAAAACAACAAGTGACCTATAAGGGGAAACCTATCAGAATAACAACGGACTTCTCACAGCAAACGATGAAGGCAAGAAGAACCTGGAGCAAAGCATTCCCAGTGTTGAGGGACAATGGATGCCAGCCCAGGTTACTATACCCAGCAAAAATGTCAATCATAGTGGAAGGAGAGAGGAAAATCTTCCATGACATAAACAACTTGAAAGAATACATGTCCGGAAAACCAACCCTTCAGAGAATACTTGAAGCAATTCAAAGAACAGAAGAAAGGAGCAACCAACCCCAGGCAACTAGAAGGAGAAATCAATAAAAGCATAACTGCAGAAGTAGAAACCTAAATCAAAACCGCAGATGGATAATAAGGCAAAAGGAAGCAACACAAACCTATCAGTCATAACCTTAAATATTAATGGACTAAATTCCCCAATCAAAAGACATAGACTGGGAGACTGGATTAGGAAACAGAATCCATCGATATGCTGTCTGCAAGAAACACATCTTACCTTCAAGGACAGGCACCACCTTAAAGTGAAGGGATGGAAAAAAATATTCCAAGCAAATGGTACCAAAAAGAAAGCAGGTGTTGCTATTTTAATATCGGATAAAATAGACTTCAAAGTAAAAGAAATCAGAAGAGACAAAGAAGGCCATTACATTTTCATCAAAGGAACAATCCACCAAGAAGATTTCACAATTATGAATATATATGCCCCAAATTCTGGTGCACCAAACTTTATAAAGACAATTCTCCAGGACCACAAGTCACAGACTAACCCCAGCACACTCATAGTGGGAGATTTCAATACCCCACTGAGTCCTTTGGATAGGTCAACAGGACAAAAAATAAACAGAGAGACATCTGAACTGAACGATATGATACACCAAATGGACCTCATAGACCTCTACCGAACATTCCATCCTAATACCAGAGAATACACTTTCTACTCAGCACCCCACGGAACATTCTCCAAAATCGACCACATCCTGGGACACAGAAGAAACCTCTACAAATACAAAAAGATTGAAATAATTTCATGCATCCTGTCAGACCACAGTGCAATGAAGCTCAACATCAACACCAGGACAAGCCCTCCTGCCTACAAGAACACATGGAGACTAAACAACACACTCTTGAATAATGAATGGGTCAAGGAAGAGATAAAGAAAGAAATAAAAACATTCCTGGAACTGAATGACAATGACAATACAACACAACAAAACTTATGGGATACCTTAAAAGCAGTCCTAAGAGGGAAATTTATAGCCCTGGGTGCCTACATTAGAAAAACAGAAAGAGCACAAGTGAATGATCTAACACTACAGCTAAAAGCACTTGAGAGGCAACAACAGATGAACCCTAAACGCAACAGACAGGAAGAAATAACAAAAATCAGAGCAGAAATCAATGAAATAGAAACAAAGAAAACAATACAAAAAATCAATGAAGCCAAAAGTTGGTTCTTTGAAAGAATAAACAAGATAGACAGACCTCTAGCCCAGTTAACAAAAAGAAAGAAGGAACAACTCCAAATCAATACAATCTGTGATGAAAAGGGAAATATCACAACGGACAAGGAAAAGATCAAGAAAATTATATGGGAATATTACAAGAACCTATATTCTACCAAGTTTGAAAATCTAGAAGAAATGGATGAATATCTGAAATCTTGGGAATCACCAAAGCTTGGCCAAGAGGAGACCAGCAGCTTAAACAGACCCATAACATATGAAGAAATAGAGGATGTAGTAAGAAGCCTCCCAACTAAAAAAAGCCCAGGCCCAGACGGTTTCACAGCAGAATTCTATAAAACATTTCAAAAAGACCTACAACCATTATTTCTGAAACTGTTTAGAAGTATACAATCAGAGGGAATTCTCCCAAATTCCTTCTATGAAGCCAACATCACTCTATTACCAAAACCAGGCAAAGATCCAACTAAAAAGGAGAATTATAGACCCATCTCCCTCATGAACACAGATGCCAAAATTCTAAACAGAATACTGGCAAATCGCATACAGACCCACATCAAGAAGATCATCCATCATGACCAAGTTGGATTCATACCAGAGATGCAGGGATGGTTCAACATACGAAAATCAATAAACATCATCAAACACATAAACGGAATCAAAGACAAAAACCACACCATCATCTCAATTGATGCTGAAAAAGCCTTTGACAAAATCCAGCATCCCTTCATGCTTAAAGTCCTAGAAGGAATTGGATTGGAGGGATCATTCCTCAATGTAATCAAAGCCATATACAGGAAACCCACAGCCAATATCATCCTAAATGGGGAAATGACGGAAACATTCCCTTTAAAGGTAGGAACTCGGCAAGGCTGCCCCCTATCACCACTCCTCTTCAATATAGTGCTTGAAACACTTGCTAGAGCAATAAGGCAAGAAAAGGATATTAAAGGAGTACTAATTGGAAAAGAGGAAGTCAAACTATCCCTATTTGCTGATGATATGATTGTTTACTTAAGAGATGCAAAAAACTCCACCAGAAAACTCCTAGAAACGATTAACAGCTTCAGCAAAGTGGCAGGATACAAAATTAACCTTAGAAAATCAATGGCCTTTCTTTACACCAAGAACAAGCAACTGGAGAAAGAATTCAAAGAGACCTTCCCACTCACAATAGCCTCAAAAACAATAAGATACCTAGGAACAAACCTAACCAAAGACACCAAAGACCTCTACAACAAAAATTTTAAACCCTTAAAGAAAGAAATTGAAGAAGACCTCAGAAGATGGAAAAACCTCCCATGCTCATGGATTGGGAAAATTAACATTGTAAAAATGTCCATTTTACCAAAACTCTTGTATAGATTTAATGCAATCCCAATCAAAATCCCCAAGAGTTTCTTCACAGGCTTGGAAACAAAAGTTCTTAAATTCATTTGGAGAAACAAAAGACCCCGAATAGCCAAATCAATCCTGAGTGAAAAGAGCTACACAGGAGGGATCTCTATACCAGATTTTAAACTATACTACAGGGCTATAGTCATAAAAACAGCCTGGTACTGGCACAAAAACAGACCTGTTGACCAATGGAACAAAACCGAAGATCCAAATCTGAGCACATACAATTTCAGCCATCTCATATTTGACAAGGGGGCCAAGAAACCACAATGGAGAAAAGACAGCATCTTCAGCAAGTGGTGTTGGCAAAACTGGATCACCACTTGTAGAAGAATGAAATTAAACCCCTACCTCTCACCCTGTACAAAAGTCAACTCCAGATGGATTAAAGACCTCAACGTGAAACCCCAAACTCTGAAGGTGATAGAAGAAAAAGTTGGCAGCAGACTACAAGACATAGGCGTAGGAAAAGACTTCCTAAATCAGACAGCAGCTGCACAAGAATTAAGGTCGACAATTGACAAATGGGACCTCATCAAACTCAAAAGCTTCTGTACATCAAAAGAAACAATCAAGGAAGTGAAGAGAAATCCCACAGAGTGGGAGGAAACCTTCACTGCAGATACATCTGACAAAGCATTGATTTCCAGAATATATAAACTACTCAAAAAACAAAGAAAAAAGAAAACAAATGACCCACTCAATAGATGGAGCAAAGAACTGAACAGAGACTTCACAAGTGAGGAATTAGAGATGTCTGAGAAACACCTCAAGAACTGTTCAACATCACTAATCATTAAGGAAATGCAAATGAAAACCACTTTAAGATATCATCTTACTCCAATAAGACTGGCTAGGATCAAGAAAACAAATGATACCAAGTGCTGGAGAGGTTGTGGGGAAAGGGGAACACTCATCCACTGCTGGTGGGAATGTAAACTCGTACAGCCACTATGGAAAGCAGTGTGGAGAACCCTTGGAAGACTTGGAATGAACTTGCCACCCGACCCAGCCATACCACTCCTGGGCATGTACCCTCAAGACTTACGCCACCACAGAGATACATGCACGGCCATGTTTATTGCAGCTCTCTTCACAATAGCAAGGAGCTGGAACCAACCTAAATGCCCCTCAACTGACGAGTGGATAGAGAAAATGTGGTACATCTACACAATGGAGTTCTATGCAGCAGTAAAGAAAGACGACATCACGAGCTTTGCAGGAAAATGGCTGGAGCTAGAGGACATCATGCTGAGTGAAGTAACACAGTCCCAGAAAAACAAACGACGAATGGTATCCCTCATCTGTGGATGCTAGTGCCAATTACCCAGTTGTAAGTATTTCTTGTGTAGGGCCCCCTGAGCTTTTGTCCAAAGCAGTTGGGCGTAATGCATTTTGGAAACAACAACAACAGAAAAGACTGCATCAAAGAACTGACTGAAACAGTGAACTTCTGCTCAAAACAGTCAACTTCCCCATGGACAATATTGAGAAAGACTAAGAGATGAAAAGTATCTTTGGCAGAATGTATGAGCTCTGGCGGAATGGGGGAATGGGCGAGAACACGGGTCTAGATTTGTTAAAAATAAATAAATAAATAAAAAAAGAAACAATGTGTATGATCATTCAGTGCCAATTTTACTCCTATTTTGAAAATTAGATTTCTATCTTGTAAAATAACAGCTTTGAGGCTCCAAGTTAAATTCTACAAAAGCAACATCAAAACCTTGTGCTTTGCATTGAGGTAGCTTATTTTGAAATTTGTATAAAAGAAGTTACCAAGAAAGGAGTGAGTTCCCTATGTACTGTAAAAGGAGGAGAGAAGGCCTTTATGATGCTCCCTGTTTGTGGAATAAGGAATGTGTACTGGGAAATTTGTGATTCAGTAATTCTGCATGTAAAGTTATTTATTACAGTAACATTAAGTGCCCCAAAAGAAGAGAAATAACAAGAATTTATGAAAAAAGAACAATTGGTAATTTTCTTTTGGCATCTGTAATATTTCAAACTTAAATGATTCTGCATTAAGTTATAATGTGGTTATTGGAGCTGAACTGAAAAATGTTCCAGGCGCCTGGGAACAAAAGTACATTTCTACACAGATACATATATAGTCAAATCTCTAATACTTACAATTTGATGTCTTGATATCTTATTCTGAGTCTAGCATAACCAGAAGGTATTTCAAGAAGCTGTCTTAATCTGTACAAACAGCATCTCTTTAGAGATAGAAAATTCTAGCTAGGGGCATAGCTCAGTGGTTCAGTGCTTGCCTAGCATGCATAAATGCTTTGAGTTCAAGCCCTACCAATAGGAATAAAAAAAGGGGGGGGGGAACCCAACTCGGGGCTGGAGAGATGGCCTAGCGGTTAAGAGCGCCAACCGCTCTTACAGAGGACCCGGGTTCGGTCCCCAGCACCCACATGGCGGCCGAGAGCCGTCTGAAACTCCAATTCCAGGAGAACTCCAGTTCCAGGGGAATCTGAGACCCTCTTCTGACCTCCGCGGCATTGCACGACATGGGTGCACAAACCTGCATGCAGACAGTACATTGATACACATACCGAAATAAATAAAAATTAAAAAAAAAATTAAAAAATGATACAAAAAAAAAAAAAACCAACTCATCCTGAAGTGTTGCTGCAATAATAGTATAAATTTAGATGTATATGTTGTCTCATATATAACGTGTATGCTTTTTTTTTCCTCCATTAGTATTGAATTTGATCGGGATTGTGATTATTTTGCAATTGCTGGGGTTACAAAGAAGATTAAAGTCTATGAATATGGCACAGTCATCCAGGATGCAGTGGATATTCATTACCCTGAGAATGAAATGACCTGTAATTCTAAAATCAGGTATTTATATTGTTTCCTTGGGTATAGCTGTTTATGAAACGTTTCCTCTTCCTAGAGACTCCTTACTCAGTTATAGTGAATGCAATAATTGTACATACAGAGGATACCACACTGACTTAAAACAGAATATCAGTTTTCCTATAGATGTTCTCTGCCGCCCCCCTGTGGAGATTAGTGTTTATTGTTGCCTGTAAGTAATGTCTGAAAATCAGAAATAATCCCCATAGCATGCACATGTCTCTAAGTATATTTCTGGTTTTAAAAATTCTTCTCAAGCCGGGCGTGGTGGCGCATGGCTTTAATCCTAGCACTTGGGAGGCAGAGGCAGGTAAATCTTTGTGAGTTCAAGGCCAGCCTGGTCTACATAGCGAGTTCCAGGACAGCCGGAGCTACAGGGAGACCCTGTCTCAAAAAAAAATTCTTCTCACATACATATTTTGTTTTCCATTAAAGCAATAGTATTTAAATTTAATTTATTAGGATTTACAGTTCAGAACAGTGCTTTTCAAATCTCAAATACAGTTTAAGATGTAGGAATTGATGTCAGGAAATTCCAAAATCACCTTATGCTGTTTTTTCTTTGCCCCTTTCCTCTTTCCTTACCTTCAGTGAAGAGTCCCTAGCTGTTCTTAGGAGCATATGAGTACTAGTTTCAGCTTGAAAAGAAAACAGTCAACTAGGCTGGGCATGGTGGCACAAGCCTTTAATCCTCACACTTGGGAAACAGAGATAGGTGGATCTCTGTGAGTTCAAGACCAGCCTGGTCCACAGAGTGAGTTCAAGGCCAACTAGGGATACAGGGAGAGCCTGTCTCAAAAAAAAAAAAAAAAGTCAACTAATGAAAACTTTTTTGTTAGACTTTCCTTTGTTTTTTAATTCATCCACAAAATACTGTCCTATGATAATTTGTGAGTCTACGCATTTATCAGTGGCACTCATACTTGAAAATCTTTTTATCATTTATCTCTTAAAATTATACTCTAAAATATGCATTTATTAAATTTTTATGTGGCAGACATTGTCTTAAGTGCTTTATCTTTAACAGTTTATGAGTTGATTACCATTATTGCTCCCATTTAATACACAAGGAAGCTGAAACAAGAAAGGTAAATAACTTGCCTAATATTATCTAGCTCATATGTACAGGAGCCAGAGTTCAGATTGAGAGAGTTTAATTCTAGAGTCTGTGCACATAATCAGTTTATTATTATTTTTTATAACATGGAGCCATAGTAGTAATTGATGTTGCCTAAGATTGTACTTTTTAAATATCTCGGGAATATACTCAACAAAGTACTTGGTTCATGGCAAGTATTTATAGTAAATGTCACTGTGATGAAATATAGTTTGAATGTGCTACTGCCTGCTCTGTCTTGATACATGCAATATATATATACATATATATTCATTCTCCTCTATCTTGCTCTCTCCACTCCTTCCCCATCCTTCTCTCCTTCTTCCCCTCCTCTCCCTCCCCATCTCTCTTTCCCTTTCTCTCTCTCTCTCTCTCTCTCTCTCTCTCTCTCTGCTTTGTCATGGTACATGTAAGAAACACACACACAAAACTGCTTGAGGTCAAAACCTAAGGGGGTGAAAGGACCAGCACCTAAGAATATATGTGTTGGCCAAAAATACACTAAGTTAACCAGAGCTGTTAAATGGCAGATCTGGAATTAAGGCACAGATCTGTTTACATCCCAAATATACCTGTTTTGTATAATTTCCATTAACAAATTAAATATATTTAAAAGCAAAAATGATCTCCCCATACCCTTAAGTTTTACTGTGAATGCAAGTAGAGAGCAAAGTGCATACTTGGATGTTATCCACTGTCTCTGCCTCCTTCCTTAATATACATGTACTTTACTATGCATGATTTAGATATAATGTATGTGTATCTTTTAGTGTTTAGATACGGACTTTTAAAGAATAGCTAAAATCATAACTTAAAATTTGATTCTATTGAATACTTTTAACTGGAATTTATTATTGGTCAAGTTGTTATTGATCAAGACTTTAGATATAAACACAAAAATCCAATTAGAGAAAATCTAGGTATTTCTGTCTCCTGATGAATGTTCTGTGATCAATAATGATGGTGAATTTGAGTATTCATCTCTCTGAACACCTTAAAATTCATTATACACCACTGTTACTTATTTACATTTAAGTTTTAACTTTCTTTCATTCAGCTGTATCAGTTGGAGTAGTTACCATAAGAATCTGCTAGCCAGCAGTGATTATGAAGGCACTGTTATACTATGGGATGGCTTCACAGGACAGAGGTCAAAGGTCTATCAGGTAAATAAGGGTACTGATTATATCTCACACTAATTACATTTTTTTCATTCTTAATAAATGATTTAAGATGTTCCTATGCTTTATGATTAAAAAATTTAAACTGTTTAGTTATTTTACACCTATTTAATAACTACTTAGCACCAGATGCTTTTCTAAAGGATTTGTTCATACTATTTTTAGAATGTATCGGATACATTTGCAGAAGCATTAATTTATTGAGTGTAAATCTTTACACTAGTATCTTTGCTTTTTGTTTACAATCTGCTCCACTACCTGCATAGCAATAAATTGGTATCTTTTCTTTTTTCCCTTCTGTACCAAGGAGCATGAAAAAAGGTGTTGGAGTGTTGACTTTAATTTGATGGATCCTAAACTTTTGGCTTCGGGTTCTGATGATGCAAAAGGTAGTATTTCTATTTCATGCTCAGCACTTCACACTCCTCCTGTCTCCTTTTTGGGTTGGATAAACAAGTATTGAGTGAGTGTGGGTGTGCGGAGGTCAGAAATGGACATCAAATGCATTGGAGCAGGAGTTTTTAGCATTCGGGCCTGGTTTGTTATCATTCATACTGGGATCATTACTTTTCTTCTAATTGAACAGCAAACACTCTTAACTGCTGAGCCATCTATCCAGCCCTTGCTGTCATCTTTTAACCAAATCTAGAAATACCATCTAGTGAATTTTAGTCCCCTAGTTATTTAGAAATTGCTATAGCAGAATTGTATTTCTAGTGGATAATAAAGCCTTATGATATTTATAATATTTCAAGGCAAATGTATATATTTCTTTTGCCAACTTAATAGTCCTTTATTTGCTTTTCTTTAATTCATCTTTACTGTTTGTTTTCTGTTATCCTTACTGTTCCGTTTTACTACAGTTCTTGTCACCATTAGTGTTATAAAGCAATGTATATAGATTTCTTTTACCTTAGATTACCTTAAGAGTAATCCTACAGGCTCGCATAGATGGTTAGCAGTCAGGGTATATGATCCTTTTCCAGAAGACCAGAGTTTGGTTCCCAGCACCCACATTGGGCAACCCACAACCACCTTTAACTGTAACTCTAGGGTGTCCAACATTTTTGGCCTCCACAGGCAGCCACACATACACACAAATAAAAATAAAATAAATCTTAAATATTTTTTAAAATGTACTATTTAACTTCTTTTCTCCCCTTTACGTTTATTCGTGTGTGTGTGTGTGTGTGTGTGTGTGTGTGTGTGTGTGTAACTTCTAGACTGATGGGTAAATCAGAGTAGTTCAGGCACGGGAACCTTTACTTCACATGCTGTGTTTTTTTTCTCTTGCACATCTTAAATAAATACGCCACCTTTTGACTATAGTGAACAATATTAGCTACATGAGTATATAAGTATCTCTAAGTCTTTGTTTTAAGTTCTTTTAGCTATTCTCAGAAATTGCTGAATTACATGGCAGTCTATGGGGTAATTTTTTGTAGGACTATCACCGTTTTCCATTATAGCTGTACCATCTTTTATTCCCATTAGTAGTACTTGTAGTGTTTTGTTTCCTCAGTTCTTTGTGCAGAATTACTTTCTTCCTCCCTAACTGCCCAACTGACTGGTATCCAGATTTATTTATTTGTTTGTTTATTTATTTATATTTTATGTGTAAGAGTGTTTTGCCTGCATGTATATAAGAGCACCCATGTCACACGTGCCTGTAAAGGCCAAAGGGCATCAGGAAGTAGAATTATAAATAGTTGTTAGCCACCATGCAGATGCTGGGAACCAAACCTGTGTCCTCTGCAAGAGTAGCCAGTGTTCTTAAACTTTGTGCCATCTCTCAGCCCCTTGAACATTTTTTTTCTGTATATTGGCTATTCATGTATCTTTGAAGAGTTACCTATACAAGCCTTTTTTAAATCAAACTTGCTTTGTTAAGATGAGAGTTGTCTGTCCATTCTGAGTATTAACCAGATACGTGATTTGAAAATTCTCCTATGTATTGCCTTTTTACAGTTTTAATAGTATTCGATACATTTTTTAAGATGTTATGAAGTCCTTTTTCTTTTGTTGACTGCCTTTGATGGCATATCTTAGAAATCACTGCCAAATTTAGTATTAAAAAGCTATTCTCATATTTTCTCTGAGTTTTGTTGTTTTTAACTCTTATATTTCATTGGTCCACTTTAATTGTAAGAGCACAACTTTATTGTGTAACACATGAATATCCAGATTTTCTAGCATGTTTTACTGAAAAGATTGTTCTTTCCCAGTTGAACATACCTAGGAACCCTTATCAAAAATCCTTTCACTGAAAAGCCGGGTGTGGAGGGGCATGTCTTTAATCCTATCACTCAGTAGGCAGAGGCAGCTGGATCTCTGAGATCAAGGCCAACCGAGTTTACATACTGAGTTCCAGGCTACAAGGGGCTACAAGGAGACCCTGTCTCATAAAAACAAAATGAAAAATCATTTCATGGAAGCCATCTGAAGTAGGTACTGGGAATGAACTTGGGTCTCCTGGATAACAGTACTTACTCTTAGACCCAACCCCACTTTACGTATCTTTTTTTATAACTGCTTCTTAAATGATAAAAAAGCCTATAGTTTTCATAAATGAAATAAATGAAGGAAAAAACACTCTATAGAACAGAGGAAAAATATTAGACTTCAGCATTTCTATCTTACAGCCTATAAAGACCCAAAAACAAAAACCAGCAGGAAATGGAAAACCAGCAGGAAATGGAAAACCAGCAAAATATTATCAAGTTTATTCTAAATGACAATTATGAAAAACTTCACAGAGTAGAATTTTCCTCAATACTTTTAGAATATCTAGCAAGCTAGTTCACATATTGAATCACAAAATCATAAGAAATTTATGAGTTAAAATGATAGAAAATGCTTTATAAATATATATAAATCAAGAAGGTGGCTTTGTCCTAATGAAATTTTATAGAAATAGTGATCACAGAATCCATGGGTTCTTTTTTAAATTCATTCCCATATCTCTTATGAGTGTGTAAGTTTTATGCAATTTTGGTAGCACTTTCTTTTTATTCATGGGTATACTTTTTGTGATGTATTATAAATATGCAGTGTATTCTATGTGTTTTTACAAAAACACTATTGTGAAAAATGAGTTTAGACAGTGATTAACGCAAATTTTACAGATTATAGACAATAAGCTTCATTCTATAGGGTAATTAGATTTTAAAATTCATTATATTAATTAAACTGAAGAATCAGATGCTTCTTCACAAAAGGAAATTGGCTCCTTTACCTAGTAACATTAAAGAAATAAAACTTGCAGGGTTGGAGAGATGGCTCAGCAGTCAAGAGCACTGGCTGCTCTTGCAAAGGACCTGGGTTCAGTTCCCTGCACCTGCATGGTGGCTAACAACTGTCAGTAACTCCAAGTCCAGGGGATCTAACACGCTTTTCTGACCTTCATGGGCACTGTACGACACATGCACATTTACATACATACAGCCCTTACACTCATACACATAAAATAAAAATAATAAAAAAGGGGGAAAAGATAAAACTTACATAGAACACAGTGCTACATAGTTTCCCAAAGCCAGCTGGATAGTATTCATAATTAGTTAGTTTAATCTTGGCCTCCTATGTTACTGTATGATTTTCCCCAACAGCTTTTTTGTTTTATAAGAACCAAGGGGAATGAATATATATAGTGGTTTTGTTCTGTTCTGTTTTTAAATGCTTTGGGTCTTCACCTTGGGCATGAGAATTGTCTAAAATCACTTTTTGTATTAAAGGAGGATTTTATGTAATACATGCTGAACCTACCATTTTAAAGTTAGGTTAAGTTCTTAATTACTAATCCTTTTAAGTAGAAGGTAGCTTCGGTTCTTGTTGATTAGTGCTGTCTCTGTGTTTTGAGAGTTATTTATATTTGGCTTAGTTTCTTCTTCCACTTGTTAATTTATCTTCTCCAAAAGACTGCACTGTTTCATCTTTTGATATGTAATGGCCTCTTAGAATATTGAATTGATTTTTAATTCATTCATTGATTTGTTTTTGTTTTTGTCTTTGTTTTTGGTCTTTTCAAGACAGGGTCTTCCTGTAGCCCCAGCTGTTCTGGAACTCACTCTATAGACCAGGCTGGCCTTGAACTCACAAAGATCCGCCTGCCTCTGCCTCCTGAGTGCTAGGATTAAAGGTGCACGCCACCACACCCAGCTATATTATTATATTATATTATATTATTAATAGGGTATATAATAAATATTAATAGTGTACCATGTGGTGTTTTAAAACATGTATGAATCAGGTCACCATATCTCACACATTTATCATTTCTTTATGGTGAAAATATTCATTTATCATTTCTTTATGGTGAAAATATTCACAATCCCTTCTTATGTTTGAAATATACAATACAGAATTGTTACATAATCACTCTATAGCACATTAGGACTTAGTTCTATCTAACTATAACTTAATATCCATTGATGAACATTTTCTATTTCCTTTCTCTAGGCTGTAGTGGCCTTCATTCTGCTCTCAGCTCCTGTAAGATTCCTTTTTTTATTTGCTTACACAGTATTTGTCTATGTGCCTGCCTTTTTTCACTTAAATTTTCTATCCATTCTGACACAGTGATTTCATTTTCCTTTAAGTCTGGATAGTATTCCACATATTCTTGACCCATTTATCATTTGGTGAAAACAGATCATTTCCATTTATTGGCCACTATAAGTAATGAAGTAATGTTGCATTAAATGTGGCAGTGCAGAAGTCTAGACTTCTTCAACAAACTCACATACTTTGCATGTAGTAGGGTTACTGGATCATGATGATTCAAATTTTAACATTTCAAATAACCTATGTATTGTTTTCAAAAATGGCTGTAAATTCCTAACTCTGCATCATGGCCAATACTATCTCTTGTCTTTTTCATAGCAAGGTGATAACTAATTGTGACTTCCATTTGCATTTCTCTGATGATCAGTGATCTTGAGCCTCTTTTCATTATATATGTTTTTCATTTTTGTTCTCTTGAGAAATGTCTATGTTGATTGCCCATTTTTTAAATCCTACTGTTGAGTCCATTATGTATCCTGGATACAAGGCCTTCATTATATGTATAATTTTATAGGTATCAGCTTCCATTCTATAGATCATCTCTTATGATGATTGTTTCCTTTACTATACATAAACTTTCTAGTTTGATGCAATCCTGTTTGTCTATTTTTATTTTATATATATGAATGTTTTCCCTGTAAGTATGTAAGTCCACCCATGTCATACAATGCCAGAGGAGGCCCAGAAGAGGGCTCTCAAATCCCTTGGAACTTCTGTTAAGGTCAGTTGTTACCCACCATCTGGTGGCTGGGAACCAAACCCAGGTCCTCTAGAAGAGCAGCCAGTGCTCTTAACTGCTGAGCCATCTCTTCTGCCTCTTAGTTTATTTTTTAACTAGTGAGAAATGAAGTCTGTTTTTACTCTTACCTGTATATGGATAACCAGTTTTCCCAGTACCTTTTATTGATAAGCCTTTTTTTTTCTCCAGTTGTAGTTGTGAGCACCATGTTGAAAATTCTTTGGCTGTATGTGGGTGGGTTTACTTCTAGGATTTTTCTTCTACTCCTGTGCCTATTTTTATGCCAGCGCCATGCTGTTTTGACTACTATCACTTTGAACCACATTTTATGATCAGATATTATAATGCTTCTTGCCTTGTTCACTTAAGTTGATTGGTTACCAAGTTTTTTCAGTTCCATACAACTTTTAGGATTGCTTTTCTAGTTCTGATCCTTTGAAGAATGCTTTCATATGGGAATTACATTAAATTTGTATGTCTCTTTGAGGAATGTGGACATTTTAACACTACTGATTAATTTAGTCATGAACACAAACTGTATGTTCCCCAATTTTTTCAGCAGTGTTTTATAACTTTCATTGTAGATATATTTTCCTCTTTGCTTAAATTTATTCCAACTTATTTTGAAATTGAAGTGGAGTGAATTAAGTACAGCATTACCCTTATACCAAAACCACATAAGAATACAACAGACAGTACTGTGGGTAATATTCTTGATCAATATGGATGCAAAAGTCCTCAACAAAATACTAACACACCAAATGGAAACACCATATCCAGAATATTATTTATTCATTTTCTCTGGGATTCATCCCAGGGAATGAAGGATGGATCCGTGTATTTAAATCAGTAAACATGTTATATCATACGAACACAGTACAAGACACAGAGCACATGCTCTATGGCTGAAGACATGGCTTAATGGTTAAGAGAACTGGCTGCTCTTGCAGAGGATCCAAGTTGATTCCCATCACCCACATGGCAGCTAACAGCTTTTTGTAATTCCAGCTCTAAGGGGTCTTACTTTTCTGGCTTCTAAAGGTATTGCTTCATACAGGTGCACTTAAATGCAGACCCAACACTCATACACATAAAATAAAAATAAATTCATATTTTTTTTTGTCTTTTTGAGACAGGGTCTCCCTGTAGCCCCAGCTGTCCTGGAACTCGCTGTGTAGCCCAGGCTGGCCTTGAACTCACAAAGATCTGCCTGCCTCTGCCTCCCAAGTGCTAGGATTAAAGGCATGTGCCACCACGCCCGGCCTATAAATCATATTTTAAGAAAGCACATGCTCAGGCTGGGGCTGGGGATGTAGCTGAATGTTAGAGTGCTCCCCTGAACTCCTGGGCTCAATTTTCAGTACTGTCAAACAAAATTAGAGATTCATCCCAGTAAGATAGGAAACACATTTTTTGTAATCTTCAAATTCCCATTGTGACAAAAAACACTAAATGAATTAGGTATAGAAGAAATGTATTTGAACAATATATAATAAGTTAACAGCCATACTGAGTCAAAAAAATTGTGAGCTTTGCATCTTAGATCTAGAACAGGACAGAAATGACCGCTTTCATAGCTCTTTTTGAGCACAGGTTTGAAAGCTGTAGAAGAGCAGTCAGGAAATAGGAAAAGAAAAAAGAATTTCACATTGTATCAAATAAACCCACATTGTATTCTTTGCTGGTGGCATGGTTTCCTGTATCGTCTCTCTGAAATTGCCAGGGTTTAAGGCATAAAATCAGCACAAAGAATTTAATAGTTTGCTTATATATCAATATCAAGTTATCAGAAATAGAAAGCAAAAAAAGTAAGGATTTAAAATCCTTACTCTTAGGAGAGTGTTTTGAAGTTTACTTTGATAAACAGTAGTTTGTGCTCAGTTTTCTCATATAAATTATGAAATCCATTTTCATGAAAGTCTTATTTTTTGGAACCTTTTTAGTTGTTCCTGTATTTTAGCCCCCAAAACATTTTAGAATCACTTAGAGAACTTTTAATTAAGAAAAACAAACAAACAAACAAAAACAGACAACAAAACCCACACTGAACCTCTGTTGTATCCGAGCATTGTTCCTGTATCAGACATTGGGATAGATTAAAAGCTGAATAAAATTTCTGCAGGGTTTCAGTCTAACACTCTCCCAACTGGCTATTTCAGTCAGGCTTTTCGTTTGTTTGTTTTGCTCCTTTTGGTAGGTAGTTATTATAATGTTTGGCCAAGATGACATTATTAATCTGTTTTATTTCTGTATTATATTCTAGTGTGTATTTTCTGTTAAACCAGTAATAGATTTGCTATGGTTCCTTTGCACAGCAGCTCATCTTTCTATTTCCACTTCAGATCAGTTCTGCTCTGGTTAGATTTCAGATTAGTCATAAATTTCATTGTAGTCCACTGGAACACTCTAGACCAGTATTTCCAGAATATCTTTCTTATATTTAAACCACATAACTAAAACTTAAATTTTAAATCATGAAATTTTTTATTGAAAAGTAAGAACAGATTTTTTTTTATTTTTAAAGTTTTCATACCTGCACACAATGAAGTATGATATCTACTCCCCCATTCCTCCTCCTACATAGTCCCATAACACCCTCCCAACATCATGCCTTTAAAAAATGGGCGTGGTGGCGCACGTCTTTAATCCCAGCACTCAGGAGGCAGAGGCAGGTGAATCTCTGTGAGTTCAAGGCCAGCCTAGTCTACATAGTGAACTCCAGGCTAGCTGGGACTAAAGGGAGACCCTGTCTCAAAGAGAAATAAATAAATAAATAAATAAATAAATAAATAAATAAATAAATAAATAAATAAATCCACTAAGTTTTGTTTGAGCTTCCTGTGTGACTAGGGGTGTGAAGCCATACATTATGGGGCATGGACAATGCCCACGTCCTCAGCAAAGAATTATCACCCCACCCTTGCCCTGCTGCTCCCCATAGCCAGTAGCTCCTCAGTATAAAGTGTGGCCAGTAGATCCATCTAGCCCACCTTTCCTAGGATTTTGGCTGACTTAATCTTGTGTAGGTTTTGTGTGGGTAATCATAGTGACTGTGTGAGTAACCACAGCTGCTATGAGATCATGATTGTTATAGCCATGAATGTCCAGAAGACAGCATTCCACATTACTCCTCCCCATCTTCTGACTCATATTCTTTCCTCCTCCCCTTCCATGATTTTCCCTGAGCCATGGCTGGAGGAAGAGGATGTTAATAATAGATGTCTCCTTTAAGACTGCAAACAGAGTCTTATTCTTAGCTCTTTGACCAGTTATACAGCTCTCAAAAAGACTTGTGACCAAACTTGAGAGCTGCCCTGGACTGTCCATGCTGGAGTTCCTAAGTGTTTTAGGGGTGTTTTTATCTTAACATAACTGAGGTAGATGAATGCACACATAATGAACAACATGTAAATCCAGGATTCTTGTTTTGCACCTGTGTCTTAGGGGTTCAGTTTAAGATCATTGCTCATATATGTTTGTTTATTTACTTATTTATTTTTATGTTTGTTTGGTTTCTTGTCGGGTGTGGGGTTAGAGATATGGTCTCTCTGTAGTCCCAGCTGACCTGGAACTCTTGTTAACCAAGCTGTTCTCTACCTGATCCATCTGCTGATCCACCTGCCTCCTAAGTGCTGGGATTAAAGGCATGCACCACCACCCCCTTTGATCTTATGTATTTATTTTTGACAGTGAAAGTAAGTTCTCAGATTCAGATGAATTGTTCTGTTACTCAGTTTTTTGGTCCTAATAAAATGTTTTACACTAATATGGAAGATATGTAAATTAGCACCTCTGACAAATTACAGAAACGTTTGCTTAGTGTATTGTTTCTTTTTGTTTCCATCATCATTTCCTTAGTGAAGCTGTGGTCTACCAATTTAGACAATTCCGTTGCAAGCATTGAGGCAAAGGCTAACGTGTGCTGCGTGAAATTTAGTCCCTCGTCCAGATACCATTTGGCTTTTGGCTGTGCAGGTAAGAAATAAAAGTGGGTTTATTTTCTTTTACTTTTGATCATCGTGACTAAAAGAGAATTTAAAACTGACTTAACTGCTTTGGTCATCTTAAATTTTGTTTTCATTGTTAGGCTTTAAAATTTTTTTATTATTATTAATTTTATTTATTTATTGTATGTGTATGAATGTACTGTCTGCATGCAAGTCTGTGCACCCGTGTCGTGCAACGCCGGGTTCGATCCCCAGCACCCACATGGAGGCCGAGAACCGTCTAAAACTCCAATTCCAGGAGAACTCCAGTTCCAGGGGAATCTGAGACCCTCTTCTGACCTCCGCGGCATTGCACGACATTGTTAGGCTTTAAATGAGAGGTGTACCAGTATTAGTGTTACACTTTAATTACATTATTCTGTCATTTGTCTTTAATACATAGAGATGGGTTTGTTGATTTTTGTTGGTTTTCTTTAACTGTTGACATGCGTAAACTAATGCATTTTAATTACAAACTTAGAATAGTATTTAAACAGCTGTATCATACAGTCGGGAATTTTCTTAAAGAAACCTGTTAATTTCTTCAGCATTTATTTACTCAGCGTCTACTATGCACAAAGCACACAACTAGGGGCAATGAACATGCCAGTCTTTTATCATGGACTGCATGCCAACATGATGTTTTTAAGTTCAGTATTGTAATCATAACAAAGAATCATTAGCTAACATATCTTGCAGTCCTAGTTTATACCTGTTGGACTATCTTGTCACTGTCATTTCCTCTGTCATTGTCAGAGAAACATGTTGTAGAGTATATCATATATAGTCACCCTACTCTTAATTCCTTTGTCTTTATTTTATTTTTCTCCCTTGAATATATATGAAAAACTCATCTAGGATGTCAAAGTTTCTCAATTTTTTCCTAATATCAGTATTTTACTAAAAAAATTAACTGACATCATGTCAGAACATTAGCAGCATTTAGAGCATGGAAGAAAGCATAGAGCACACCATGTCATTATAATGGCTAAGTGTTATTTCCATGAGTCTACTTCGTCCTTATTTAGATCCACTTTTACCATTAACCAGAAATGTGATCTTGAGTAAGTTGGCTAGCTCCTCTCTTCAGGTTAATCTTTAATAGAGCTGGAATGCTTTGGGGCTGCTTATGAGTAACAAAAAAAAGATTCTCTGTATAGGTCGTGTAGAGGGACTCAGTAATGTTTGGGTTGTTTTCATTATTATTTTGTCATGTTTTCAATTAAATATTTTATTGAGTTTTAATGAGCAGACTAACCTTTGGCTATTATTTATCACGTTATATTATTAATATTTAGTATATCTAGGCTTGATATACATCTTGACACATTTTCCTTCTTAGAAAATGAGAAAATACTTTAAACAGGATTCATCAATCCATATTTTTTCCCACTATAAATTTACATTTCTCCTCTCTAATGTTGTATACTTTACCATATATACCCTAATATTTATATTTTTCCAAATGACAGTAAATTAAAGACTTTGACCAGAATTAGGATTTTTTTTTTTTTTTTTTTTTTTTTTTTTTTGTCTCCCTGTAGCTCCAGCTGCACTGGAACTCACTCTGTAGGCCTTGAACTCCCAAAGATCCACCTGCCTTTGCCTCCAGAGTACTAGGATTAAAGGCGTTCACCACCACCATGCCCAGCTTAGGGATATTTATTTTTAATAGTTTTAGAAGTATTGTTATCATTGTATGCTGCATATATGTGTATTGTTCTCCTTCAGTGAGATTTCATGGTTTATCTTATAGAGGCACTGGGTTTTTCTGGCCAACTTTCTATATGTAATTTTGTTGCACTTTTAAGCAAAGTATTTCCATTCCCTTTTTTAAAGTACTTTACAAAACATAGATAAGAAACCGGAGGGACAGATCAGGTGTTAATAGCACCTGCCCTCTTGAAGAAAAAAACCTAGCTTCAGTTCCCAGCACCCACAAGGCTACTTGCAACACAAAATAGTCTTTTGAAGTCAAGTAATTTAATTTTATTGCTTTGCTGTTCAATACATGGGCAGTATTTTGAGGGGCAGGGATTTTAAGTTTTTCAGCATCGGTTCATTTGTTCATGGTTTAATTTGTTGACAGTGTGAGTTATGTTTATTCATTTTATCATTCAGAATTATATTTGTCTTTCTTAAATAAACCTTATTTGGGCATAATTAAAATTTTTTTTCCCCTTAATTCCTGAATTTCATTGCTAGTATCCCAGCCATATATAGAAACTGAATTTCTCTACAATTCTTTCTCTTTTTTAACTATTTTTGTCATATTTAACATCTCTTTTTGTTGTACCTTTCTCTGGCCAATATACACATTAATCACAGGAATAGACTTTAGTACTAGGAAACAATGGCTGGTACTGAATCACCTCCATTTAAAATCTAAATATTTGTTCAAGGTCAACAATTACCTAAATGTTTCTTTTACTCAAGTATCTCTCTTAATGTATTGTTTACCACTAAGATATTACAGAATCATACTGATGAACTTACAAATATTTGTGTGTTTCTCTTAAAGAATTGCTTTGACAGTTCGGATTTGAGCTCTCCAGAAATTATGTATGCTTGCTGTGAACGTCTTTACCTTCACTTAGACCATACGTTTGTTTGTCACATGAGTTCATTTTCCTTGGTACTTTGATTATTTTGTTCTTTCACCTTTTAGCATATATACAAAAAGATAAGTTGTGTTTCTGGAGGTTATAACATGAACATTTTCTTGTGGTAGACTTAAATTTTCACATAGTTTTGTTTGCTTTCATTTATGTTTTGTTTTGGGGCAGGGTCTCCATGTAGCCCCAGCTAACCTGGGAACTCCCTGTGTAGACCAGGCTGCGCTCTCTTGCCTTTGCAGGGACTAATGGTGTACCACCACACCTAACCAGACCATTCTTTTTTTTTTTAATGCCAAATTTTTAACTTTTATTTTTTAATTAATTTTTGTGGATGTAATTTAGTTTGATGATACTTAAATATCCTCCCCATCTCCATCTCCACTCACTGCCTCCACCTAATTTTTTTTTTTTTTATTGATGCTTTGTGTATTTCATACATCATTTTCCAATTCAGTTCAGGCATATATCCCTTTCCCTTCCCCCCACCCCACCCCTACCCATCCCAGATCATGCATTCTGCCGTAACTTTTCTGCATCTTTCTCTGTTTTTTTGTTTTGTTTTGTTTTGTTTTCATTTTTTTTTAATAATAAGTGATAATTTGTTTTAAAATACCAAAATTTAAGTAGTTACCCCAATACGATTAGAGTACTCAACTATCATTTTGTGAACAATACTGAGAAGGTTTATTTTATTTAAACTGTCCAGGTTCTAAGCCCTGAGATTATCTGTAATATTACTTTTACCAGAACAATATACTTTTAACAAAAAGATAAAATAATGATCTGATATTTGATTGCTGCATGAAGTTTTTTCTTATTGAAGAAAGCAAGGTACCAAAATACTACCAGTCTGATTTATTCTTTGCACTTTAGGAACATTGTAAGAGTATTTTAAAAATAAAAGCAAAATGATTCTCAAATAGAATATTTAGCTGTGTTATCAATAAACATTTTCAGTTTTAATTACTATTAGTTCATTACTTTAAGGAATCGGTTCACATTTAAGCATATCTGTATTTTGCGGTATCAATACTTTATAATTTTGTGATTTAGAATGTTTAGTCTTCAAAAGGGAAAAATGTTTGATAAACCCAGGTTCAAATCCCATCACCCACCATTCAAACTCCAGTTCTGGGAGATCCAATTCCCTCCTTTAAGTTACTGTGTAGCCAGATTTTTAAAAATGAGCATCACTTAAGGTTTTGCATTGTCTGGCCTTAGTCGGGTCCTGTCCTGGGACCAACTGGGCTGAGGGAAGGTAACCGGTTCCCCAGCCTCCTCAGTTCCCGGAGACACTCAGACGCAGCAGGGAGTCCAGTCAAGCAGGTTCTCTAAGCAGCGCAATGATTTATATACAAAACAGCCACAAAAGGCATTTAGGCACGAAAGCAAATGACCAATGTTCCTGCAGCCCCTCTGGCCCTCTCAGGAGGATTGGCATACACGGCTGACAATTGTAACTTATGCCACTTGTCCTTATCTTTCCCCAACCAGAGGTTTTGGCAAACAACCCGGGTCCCTCCTCCTCTACCTCCCCTCAGCGCCATCTTGACCTGGCCGGCCGGGTGGGCCCCATCATTGCATGAATGTAGATTCATTTCTAATACAGTGTTTATAGTTTGTTTTAAATAATGATTGTCATGCATCTTTTGAAACTAATACCTCAGTAATTACTACAGATACTTTCATGGTATTAGGTAAGAAATAATAGGTCTTAAGTATAAAATTCAAAACTTATGTTCCACCTTGGGTAGGAAAGGATTTATTTGGTTTATAGCACAGTCCATCATCAAGGGAAGCCAAGACAGCTATTCAGGGCAGGAACATGGTCCACAGACCATGGGGGATAGCTGCTTACTGGCTTGCTCCCTCTCCCTGTGCTCAGCCTCTTTTCTTATACAATACAGGACCACTCAGAGCACAACCCACAGTGAATTAGGCCCTCCCATATCACTCAACAATCAAGAAAATGCGCCCACAATGTGGCCACAGGTTAGTCTAATGATGGTAGTTACCCAGTTGGGGCCGCCTCTACCAAGCTCTGCCAACACAGCTAAAGCTGTCTAGCACATATTACGGATAGAGAAGTGGAATATTTAGCAAATCTAAGAGAAGCAAGGGAAAGAGTGTAGAAAATTTGAGTCAAGTAAAAAGCAGACAGAAAAAAGATAGAAGTGGTTAATGGTTCAAGTGAAGGAGGTATTTACAGAGGAGTTGACATTTTAGCAGGAAATAGTGGACTCTACTGAAAAGTTAAATGTAAATAGTCATACATTTACACAGATGCAAGATTCATCACTGATGCTTAGTTTTTTGATAATTATGTTCTTATAATTTTAATTGTAGCTTAAGTACATTTGGTCACAGTAAATGGTTTGTATATGCTGCATATATACCGTCTTTAAAATACATTTTTATTGAATTTTGTGGATTTCATATAGTACATCTTAATCATCCCCCTTCTCTAACTGGATTCCCTCCATAGCCCACTTATAGGCCTTCATGTATTTTGTCACATGTTAAGGCCTGTAGAGTCAAGTTTTTTACCCAGGTGTCCCTCAGTGTGAGTTCATCCACTGGAGCCTGTTCAGTCTGTCTAGCATCACTTCCTTAAAGATATCTCTTCCTCAACCAGCAGTGAACAGCTGCCAATAGTTCTCGCCAAAGTTGTGGCCTCCCACCCATTTCCCCAGTTCTGTGATTTTTGTCTGATTGAGTTTGCATGGGTTTTGTGCATGCTGTCAACCAGTGCTGTAAGTTCATATGAGCAAGGTTCCAGGAGCTTGTAATACTAATGTATGTCTCAACCTTCATCAGGAACCTTCCTGGGAAGCTTCCTCATGCAACATAGAGTAATGAACACAAAAGACCACAACTGGCCAAAGTAGAGAGTAAGAATCTGTAGAGTGAGGGTCCCTAGGCAGGGCTCCTATATTATACTTCACCCACCCAGGGCTCAGGAACCATTGCATACATACCTTTTAAGAGGAAACAGAATGATAAAACTTACAAGTGGTTAAGAACACCAGCTGCTCTTGTAGAGGACCCAGATTTTATTCCCAGCACCCACATGGCACCTGTCAACCATCCATAACTCCAGTTCCAAGGGATCCAATGCCCTCTTCTTACTTCGTGGGCATTGTACACCACAGGTGCGCTTATATGTGTACAGGCAATATATTCATACACCTAAAATAAATTTTAAAAACTTATAAAAAGATAGTATGAAATCATTTGAATGAATTTCTTCTTAAAGGGAATGAAATTTAAAGAAAAAGATGCTGTAAGTTTTCCATTACAAAAAATAGCCTGTTCATATATTAAGGCACACCCCACCACTTTGGTCTTTTTGAGACAGGGTCTCCCTATAGCCCTAGCTGCCCTGAACTCACTATTGTAGACCAGGCTGGCCTTGAACTAACAGAGATCCGTCTTCCTCTTCCCGAGTGCTGGGAGTGAAGGTGTGCACCACCACACCTGGCTAAATATTAAGTTTTTAAAGTGTGTATTCCCATGATATAAATCAAATGCCTTTAATAAAATACGAGTTTTTCATGTATTTATTTCACCAATCTGAAAAATGTGGACTTTGCTACAGAACTGAGTTTAGAAAGATGTTCAGAACCTCAGAAACTTGTTTCTTGTGCTCTACTTGTTTCCTCCTTTCCTCTTTCTCCTCTCCCTTTCATTCCATTCAGTTTTCTTTCCATCTTTCTCTTTTTGCCCTTTCCACCTCTCCTTTCCGTTTGTCCTCCTTTACTCCTTCCCTTCTTCACTCAGTCCCCTCTCCCTCAGTTCTCTTGCCTTTTTCCTGTCTGTCCCTCATTTTAAACCTTCCATTCTAATCTTGCCAGTGGCTCTCATAGTTGTTTGAGTCTCTTCTGCAGTTTTACACACATTTCCTTAACCCTCTTTTCTGGATCTTTAATTCATTCCTTAATTCTCCTTAACTTTATCTGTATAGTTTTTCTCATTCGAAACAATTGTGGTCGTCCTCATGCTCACTTGGCAAGCACTTTATACAATGAGCCATTTCTTCAGTGCCCCCCTGTCCTCCAGCAGTAGTAGCATGGTGTGTTGTCTTACATTTAAGTGTTTAGCCCATTTTGAGTTTTTATATATTGTGAGAGATAATGTGATTTCATTGTGCTGCATGCAATACCCAATTTTTATGGCAATTCTTATTGAAAAGACTATTCTTTTCCTAATGTGTATTCTTAGTGCCTTTGTTGAAGATGAGTTGACGTTAGGTGTGTAAGTTTACTTATGAATAATTTGTATCATATTGGTCTCTATGTTTTTGTGCAAATGTTAGTGCTATTTTGGTAACTGTAGACTTTTAGTATATTTTGAAGTCAGGAAGTATGAGGCCATCTGCTTTGTTTTCCTCAACATTGCCATGACTGTTTGGAGTTTGTATGGCTCCATACAAATATTCAAATTGCTTGTTCTAGTTCTATGATTCATGTCATTGAAATTGTGATGGAAATTACATAGAATATATAGTTTGCTTTAATACTGTGGACATTTTAATCATTGATTCCTTAACTCTGTAAATGTAGGATATCTTTCCATTTTTTGCCTTCAGTTTCCTTCATCAATGTTCCCTAGTCTATATTGTAGAAGAATTCTACCTCTTTGGTAAATGCAGGGCTTTTTATCCGTCTTTCTGTTTATTTTGAATTTTCGGGTACCTATCATGAAGTAAGATTGATTTCTTGATTTCCTTTCAAGTAATTTGCCCTTGCCCTATAGAAAAACTACTGAAGGTGTTTGTTTTGCTTTTGTATCCTGCAACTTTGATGAATCCATTTATTAGTTATAGTAGGTTTTTCTTTTGTTGTTGTTGGGTGAGGTGGTTGGGAGAAATCCTTACAGTTTTCGTATATGTCATCTGAAAGATGAGAATTTGGTTTCCTATTTTACAAATTTGATTGTCAATTTTTCTGATTGTTCAGGCCATGACCTTCAGTAAGTACTATATTGAATAAAGAAATCAAAGTGCTTATCCCTGTCCTGATCTTAGTGCTGTTATCTTTGGACTTACTACATTTGGCATTTCTTATGTTAGAGTTTGTTGCTGCTTTTTGCAATTTTACCTTAAAGATCTGCTGAATTTTTTTCAAATATTTTTTTTCTGTGTCTGTTAAAACAGTCATGGTTTGTGCCTTTCATTTTGTTGGTGGGCTATCACCTTCATTGATGTGTAAATTTTGAATCATCTGTGGGTTGAATCCCATTTATGATGCTGAATAACTTTTTTTTTCATTTAAAAATTTTAGATTTTATTCATAAGAGTATTTTGCCTTCATGTAAGTAAGAGCACCACATGCACACAATACCTACCTACAGAGGCCAGAAAAGATGTCACATTCCCTGGAACTGGAGTTACAAATGGTTGTTAGCCACCATGTGGGTACTGGGATTCAAACCTGGGTCCTCTGCAAGAGAAGTAGTGCTCTTAACCACTAGCCATTTCTTCAGCCCCTTCATTTTTTATTTATTATTGAGTTTCTTTTTCTGAAGTTTTGTGCATTTCATAGTTCTCAATCAAATTTAGACCTGTTTCCCCTTCCTTGCCCCCTACCCCTCTAGAGCTCATGCATTCTGCCATACATGTCTTTCATCTTTTTCTTAGTCGTTTTTTTCTTTTTTCTTTTTTTTTTTTTTTTTTNTGGGGGGGGAGGGGTCTTTTCCCCCTTCTGTGTCTTCTTCCCCCTCCCCTGTCGGGGTGTCGCATTTTCCTTGTCGCGCGCTTTTGGGCCTCCTTTTGGGGCGTTTGTTCCCGCTCTTTTCTTTTCCGTTTTGAAGCCCTAGTGTGGCTGGAAGGGCTCCCTGTCAGTCCTTCTCCGTTTGGCTTGTTGGTGGTGTAAAGACCGGCTACTGAGTTTTCGAGGTTAAGGTTTGTAGCGGGGCCACTTTAGTGAAACGTCTTACGCCGTGCTAGGTTTCTGGGGGCGTGGGGTCGGTCCTTAAGGGAAAAACAGCAGATCAGCGGCAAAAAGGGATAGCTGAACTTCCGCCTCCCATTCCTCTTTTTTCCTATTAAGTACGCCTTAAAGTCCCGAGATAGGAAGAGGAGAAAAGACAGGGAAGGACAGGGTAGGGAGAGAGAGGGAAGAGGAAAAGGGAGGAGAGGGGGAGAGAGGAAGTGTGAGTTTTCATGCTCGAGCAACCGTTTCCAAGCACGGTATGAAGAGGAGTGGAGATAAATGGACAGCCTTGCCAGGTTCCTGACGTTAAAGCCAACTTGGGTCCCAGGAATGGATGATTTTTTATGTTTTGTCTTTTTGAGAATAGGCGTCACCTGTAAGCCCCCCAGCTGTCCCCAGAAAATTGCCTATGTAATCGGCTAAGCCGTGAACTCACAGATATACCCCTGCTTCTGCCTCTTAAGTACAGGGATTAAGGCATGTGCCATCATGCCTGGCTGGATGCCGTTTTGTTGTTTTTAAGATTTTTTATTAAAAGTTTGATGCATTTCAATACATTTCTTCATCCAATTTAGACTCACCCACCCCAAAAAAATCACCCCCTTTCGGCCCCCCCACCGAACCCAAACTTATGCTTCGCCATACATGTCTTGCATCTTTTTTCTCAGTCTGTCTTATAAAAGGTTTTCTTTGCAAGAGGGTTTTATAACTGTTTTTGGGGCAGAAGTTTCAGCTCAGTTTGCTTCTCTGACCCAGCTTTTGTTTTTGTTGTTCCTCCAATTTGTATTACTCTAAAATATGCAATATATAAGTAACACATATAGTAAAATTCGACATCTTCTGTAATAATCTTTAATTCCAAATATGTGTTGGAATTCACATTTTTGGTTTAATTTTATATTACTCTAAAATATGCAACATACACTCAACCCATATGCCAAAATTAACAAAGTGAAAATAGGTGGTAGGTTAATTCTAGAGCCCATTTAAGGGATTCACATTTTAACGATAAAAACGGCGCAGATAAAAGAAATATAACAGAATGTGGCATGGTTTGTTTTACAACTAGTGTTTTGGTATAGCAATCCACAAAGGAGGGATACCTTTTCTAGCTTTTGTTTTTTTCCTGGGACTGTGTTACTGCACTTAGCATAATGCTTTCTAGTTCCATCCATTTTACCTGCAAAGTTCATGATGTCATTTTTCTTTTCTGTACCTCTGCATAGAACTCCAATGTAAGATGTACCACATTTTTTCCTAACCACTCATTGGTTGAGAGACACTTAGCTTGCTTCCAGCTCTCGTCGCTATTCTGAAGAAAGCCGCCAAGAAACACTGTTTTTGCACGGTTCCTGGGATAGGTTCGAGTCTTGTGGGTATTGACCCAGGAGGGGTATGACTGGGGCAGGTGGGGTAGGTTTTAATTTGGTCTTTTAAAGTATTCTCCATACTGCTTTCCCCCAAATTCCATAGGGGTTGCACAGATTGCATTCCCACCAGCAGCCAGTTAGTGTTCCCCTTTCCCTACAACCGTCTCCAGCCTTTGGTGTCAGTTGTTTGGGTTTTCCTACAAAGTTTGGCCAGTCTTACTGGGGTAAGGTGAAATTTTAAAAGCTGGTTTTAAGTTAATTTGGCATCTCCCGTAATTATTGCTACATTGGAACACTTTCTGAGATGGTTTCTCAGCCATTTCACGTCTTCATTGTGAATTCTCTGTTCAACTTTTTACTCTGTCTTTTGATCGAGACATTTGTGTTTTTTTTTTTTTTTAAATGGTGTTCCCATATGATTGTTTACCAGTCTTTTGAGGTGAAATATGTATAATCTATTTTCCAATTAATGAAAACGGGTTGGAAGTGTTCGTGTTTTGGTTTATCTGTGCCTGGGTGTTTGTATTAATAAGAGTAATTCTGGTTCCATAGAAGGAATTTGGGAGATGTCCCCCTCTGTTTCTATCCTTTTGAACAGTTTCAATAATAATTGTTGTACGTCTCTTCTTTAATTGTTTTAAAGAATTCTGCCATTAATCCCTCAGGGCTTGGGCATTTTTTTTAGGTGGGAGGTTTGTAGATTACTGTTTCAATTTTCTCATATGTATAAGCTGTTAATCTCTTTTTTGGGTTAAGCGTTGGTCATTTTCCAGGTTTCCAGATATTCAGCACCCATCTCTCCTAGGTTTCAAATTTAGTAGAGAATAGTTTTTTGAAGTATCTCATATGATTGGATATTTTTCATTTTCTGTTGTGACGTTTCCCTTTTCACCTCTTATTTTATGGATTGGGTTGCTTTCTCTTTCCGTTTGGGTAACTGGCTTAGAGGTCTTAATCTACTATCATTTGTCATTTAAAGAACCTAGCTTTGGGAGGTTTTCATTTCTTTGCATTGTTTTGTGTTCTACTTTCATTTCATCTCTCATTGATTTTTGTTATTTGATCTTGTCTCTTGGGATTAGGATTCAGTTCTTGTTTTCTCTCAATTGGTTTTAGCTGCAGTGTTAGAGTGTTTATTTTTTCTTTTTCTTTTTTTTAAATGTAGTAGGAAGGCACTTAGGGATAAATTTTCCCTCTTATTAGGGATGTGTTTAAAAAAGTATCCCATAGGTTTTGTTTGTGTTGTATTCTTTCCAGGGTAATTTTTTTTTTTCTTTATTTCTCCCTTGACCATTCATTGTTCAGGAGTGGGTGGGGTTCCAGGTCTTCTTGTAGATAGTAGGGCTTCATGTGCTGTTGATATAAGCTTTATTACCTGATAGAATGCATGGCATGATTTGAATCCTTTTGTATTTCTCGAGGTATTTTCCACTTCCTTCAAGAAGTTTGGCATTCTCTCCTTCTAGTTTATTTGTTGATGTGTGTTTGTGGTCAGTTTCCTTTTTTTCATTTTAGTGTGGGGTCTCTTCAGTATTTTTCTACTTTCTGTCCGATTTGTAATTCTCGTCCCTCTAGTTTCCTTCTGGAGTTTGTTATTCTCTCCCACTAGTTTTTTTTTGATTTGTCGGTCAGTGTGTTTTTCTTTAGATATTCCGTGATTTCACTGATAAGTGCTAGTTTCGGACGAATATTCTTTTATGATCCATGTCCTGGGTTTACCCTCCAGAGAGATCTCATTGTAGGAGTCCTCCTATAGACTGGTAGATAGATTTGGGTGGGGATTTATTATTTGCTTTCCCATGTTCTTTTTTGTGTGCTTTTTGGCAGGTGCATTTGTTTTGCTGTTTGTATTCTGGTGTAAAACTCTTCCCTGTGTTGAAGTCTCACTTTGCGTGTTGTCTCCAAGGTCCTTCACGTCTCCTGGTTTATGGAGGGCTGGCTGCTCTAGGTTTTAGGTTTTCACTTTTTATTGTGAACTGGAAGGAGTTAACTCCTACTCTTCTGAGCTGGAGCTTCTCCTGGAATCTGGAAAATAAGAATCAGGTTGACTTGAGCCTCACAGTGTGTGATATGGGTCTACCAGTTACCCTGGTCTAGGTGTAAGCTTCTTCAGGGGCTGGGCCACTTGGCTTTGCTTGCTTGCTTGGGTCTCCCTGGGACAGGCCACTCTCCTGGGTACTCCAACGGGAGGTCCCAGCAGAGCTCCCACCTGCTTCAGTTTGTCTGTGCTGGCTTTCTTGGACCCAGTCACTCAGGTGAATAGTCCCGGAGCTCTGGTTGGTTTTTGCAGCTACCTGTGGGGGACCTGGCTAGGCCAGGTGGCTCTGTTGGCTCTGTGGGGAGTAGAAGCTGATACCTCTGGGTGTTGTGTCAGATCTGGTGGGAGCTGATCAAGGTTTGCTGGGAGCCAGTCCCATGCTGGGTGCTGGGGTGCCGCTGTTTCCTGCCTCATAGACAGCTTGGTTCCACCCTCTTGGCCCTTGCCTGGGCTCCTGAGGATCCGCTGCTTCCTGTAGGATGGGCAGCTTAGCTACACTCTCCTGGTGCTCCCCTGGGGCCTGCTGGGACACTGACTGCTTTGATCCCACTGACATGAACGCATAAAGGTTTAAGTTATTGTACAATTACATGGACGTTAAACAATTCATTTCTAAAAAAGAATTAAAAGGAAATATTAAATTTTCTCAAAAACAAATGAAAACAGAAATGGATTATGCATAGACCTATCGAATACAGCAAAATCAACATAAAGAGGTTGGTTTATAGCAATGCTTAGCAAAAAAGCCAGAAAGCAGGGACTGGTGATATGGGCTCAGAAGGTGCTTGCCACTAAGCCTGACCACCTGAATCCAATCCCTAGGACCCTATTGGTGTAAGACAAGATAAATCTCACTAGACCGGGCCCAAACCATCCACTGTGTGAGACACAACCTACAACGTCCCATTGTGTGTGCACACACACACAAAAAAAAAAAAAAAAAAAAATGTTTTTTTTTAAAAAGGAGGTCTCAGAAAACCTATCATCACATTTCAAAGAATTAGAAGATTGAACAGATCAAACTCTAATTAGAAGAATTAATAAAGATCAAACTAAAAACAAATGAGTGTAAAACAAGAGTTAGCTACACTAAGAAAAAAAGAGAATTCTGAAATAGGAAGGAGAAAGAGTATCAACAATACCTCAGAAATGTTAATTGTATAAACAATTACTGTAGAGACTATATACCAACAAGTTTAAAATACTAGAAGGTATTTTTTTAATAAATTATTTTTTTATTTTTTTTAAAACCACGCGAGACCGGTGTCCCCCCCCCATTTCCCCACCCAACCAGAGCTCATGCATGCTGCCAAAACATGCTTTTCATCTCTTTCCAGTCTTTCTCAATATTCTACATGAAGTTACCTATGTTGTGGCAGAAGCTCGTTTCAGTCAGTTCTTTGATGCAGCCCTTTCTGTTTTTGTTGTTGTTGTTTTCCAATATGCACCACTCCTAACTGCTTTTGACAAAAGCTCAGGGGGCCATACACAGAAATACTTACAACGAGGTATTGGCACTAGCACCACAGATGAGGGATAACCTTTTGTTTGTTTATTTTTTCTGGGACTTTGTTACGTCACTCAGCATGATGTCCTCTAGCTCCAAGCCATTTTTCCTGCAAAGCTCATGATGTCATCTTCTTTTACTGCTGCATAGAACCCATTGTTGTAGATGTACCACATTTTCGCTATCCACTCATCAGTTGAGGGGCATTTGGGTTGGTTCCACCAGCTCCTTGCTATTGTGAAGAAGCTGAAATAAACATGTCCCATGCATGTATCATCTGCCGGTGGTGGGTGGAGTCTTGAGGGTACAATGCCCCCAGGAGTGGTATGGTTAGGTTAGGTGGCAAGCTCATTCCAAATCTTCCAAGGGGGTTTTCTACACTGCTTTTCATAGTGGTGTACAAGTTTACTTCCCACCAGCAGTGGATGAGTGTTTCCCCCCCTTTCCCCACACACCTCTCCAGCACTTGGTATCATTTGTTTTCTTGATCCTAGCCAGTCCTTATATTGGAGTAAGATGATATCTTAAAGTGGGTTTCAGTTGCATTTCCTTAATGATTAGTGGGATGTTTGAAGACTGTTTTTTAATTTTTTTAAAGATTAAGTTTTATTTTAATTTCTGTATGTGTAATGAATGTACATCTGCATGCAAGTCTGTGCACCCGTGTCGTGCAGCTCTGTCTGATTAGAAAGTCCTTTTCCTATGCCTATGTCTTGTAGTCGGCTGCCCACTTTTTCTCCTATTGCCTTCAAGTTTGGGGTTCACACTGAGGTCTTTGATCCACGAGTTACTTTTGTACAGCTAGAGCTATGGGTGTAAAAGTTCATTTTTTCTTCAAGTGGTGGTCCAGTTTTGCCACACCACTTGCAGAAGAGGCTGTCTTTTCTCCATTGTGGCCTTCTTGGCCTCCTTGTCAAACAGAAGATGGCCTGAAATTGTATGTGCGCAGAGTTTGGATCTTTCGGTTTTGTTCCATTGGTCAACAAGGTCTGTTTTTCTGCCAGTAGCGGGCTGTTTTTTAAATGACTATAGCCCTGGTAGTATAGTTTTGAAGTCTGGTATAGAGATGCCCCTGTGTAGCTCTTTTCGCTCAGGTTGTTTTTGCTATTCGGGGTCTTCTTGTTCTTCCAAATGAAGTTAAAGGACTTTTGTTTCCAAAGCCTGTGAAGAAACTCGTGGGGATTTTGAATATGGAATTGGTGTTACATCTATACAGAGGTTTTGGTAGAGATGGACATGTGTTTAAAATGTGAAGTTTCCCAATCCATGAACATGGGAGGTTTTTCCATCTTCTGATGTCTTCTTCAATTTCTTTCTTTAAAGGTTTAAAAATTTTTGTTTGTAAGATCCTTGGTGTCTTTGGTTAGGTTTGTGTCCAGGTATTTCAGTGTTTTTTTTTTTTTTATTGTATTTATTTTTTGAGAAGTGTCTATTTGAATACTTTCTCCAGTTGCTATACCAACAATTTTAATAATCTGTAAACAATGTACAAATTCTTGAAGCAGATCAATAAGGAGCAAAAAAGAATCAGTCATAAAATGTCATCAAAGAAACGTTGAGGATCAGATAGCTAAATTCGGTACAACTTAATTTAAGGAACTAATACCAGTTACATAAAAATTAGAGGATGGGACTTTTACAAACTAATTCTATGATGCCAGGATTACTCTTAGCAAAATTAGGTAAGATAAGAATGATTGTTGCAGGTCAACATTCCTGATGAATGGAATCATCAAGCAAATATTAACAGCACCTTAAAAAAGGGTATTCTGGCAAAACTGGATCACACTTGTAAAAGAATGAAATCGACACCTACCTTTCCACGCCTGCACAAAATCAACTCCCATAGTCAAGACTTCATGTGAAACCTGAAACGCTGAAAATGATAGAAGAAAATGTTGGCAGCAACCTAGGCGATGCAGGCCTAGGAAAAGGCTTCTAAATCAGACAGCAGCTTCACAGAAAATAAAGTCCAAACAATTGAAACCAAGTGGAACCTTATTAAAAACTCAAAATCTTCTGTACTTTGAAAGAAATAAAAGTGAATATAAAGAGAAGAGAAAACCCACAAGAGTAGTAGGAAAACCATCACCATTGATACATCTTTTATAGAGCAGTTAACATCCAAATATATAAACTACTCAAATAGCAAAGAAGAAAGAAAAATGACTCCATCAAAAGATGGTGTAAAGAGTTGAACAGCGCCTTCACAAATGACGTAAAGATGGATGCGCAAACTCTGAAAGTGTTTAATACTCTCGCTAATAATTCAAGAAGTGTAGATTAAAAACCACATTAAGATTTCCTCTTACACTGGTAAGACTGGCCATAATTAACACCAATGATCCCACCTTCTCGAGAGGTTGTCGGGTAAAGGCAATACTCATCCACTGCTGGTAAAAATTAATAAAATTGAAAAAAAAGAAAAAAAAAAAAAAGAATCAAAATGAGCCTATTACCTGACCCAGTTTATACCACTTCTGGTATAGCACAAGACTCAATCCTACCCGCAAAGACATGGGCCATCTAATGTTTACACTGGCAACTCTCTTCACACTAGTGAAGAGCTGGAAGCACCTAAGTGTCCCTCAGCCATTGAGTGGAATAAAGAAAATGTGTAACATCTACACAATTCAATTTATGCGTGGTAAAGAAAGGATACATGAGTTGGTAGGTAAATGGCTGGGAACTAGAAGCCCATTAATGCTAGTAAGTAACACAGTGCCAGAAAAAACAAGGACATGATGTATGGTGTCCCCTCATTTGTGGATCCTAAGCAGCAAATCTCTATAAGAATAATTCTTTTTCCCCTATTTTTTTTTCAAATTTAATACCTGAGTATTACTCATCAGCTTGCTATGTAAAGTAGGAATGTAAAATAATAATTTTTCTTTAGTTGCATCCAACTCTACTGTCAAAATGCGGATCCCTAAAACATGTTTGGAATTAACTTATAGTTTATTTCAGAGGTCATAATTTTGGTTTGGGGTGTGTATAATATGCATATTTTGGAATGATACAAACAGGACGGAATACAACAACAACAAAAAACGGATTAAAGAAACTGACTGAAACAGTAAACTCCTGGCCCAAACAGTAAATTCTCTATTGAAAATTAAAAAATTGTTGTTGTTATTCCGTCCTGTTTGTATCATTCCAAAATATGCATATATACACACCACACATACCAAAATTATGACCTCTGAAAATAAACTATAAGTTAATTCCAAAACATGTTTTAGGGATCCGCATTTTGACAGTAGAGTTGGATGCAACTAAAGAAAAATTATTATTTTACATGCCTACTTTACATAGCAAGTTGATGAGTAATATCAGGTATTAAATTTGCCAAAAAAATAGGGGAAAAAGAATTATTCTTATAGAGATTTGCTGCTAGGATCCACAAATGAGGGACACCATACATCATGTCATTTGTTTTTTCTGGCACTGTGTTACTTCACATAGCATAATGGCTTCTAGTTCCAGCCATTTACCTACAAAATCATGTCATCTTTCTTTACCACTGCATAAAATTGCATTGTGTAGATGTACCACATTTTCTTTATCCACTCAATGGCTGAGGGACACTTAGGTTGCTTCCAGCTCTTCACTATTGTGAAGAGAGCTGCAGTAAACATAGATGTGCATGTATCTTTGCGGTAGGATGAGTCTTGTGGCTATAAACCCAGGAGTGGTATAACTGGGTCAGATAATAGGCTCATTTTGATTCTTTAAGGGTTATCCACACTGCTTTCCATAGGGGTTGCAGGAGTTTACATTCCCACCAGCAGTGGATGAGTATTCTCCTTTCCCCACAACCTCTCTAGAATTTGGTATCATTTGTTTTATCATAGGCAGTCTTACTGGGGTAAGATGAAATCTTAAAGTGGTTTTAATTTGCATCTCTTTAATTATTAGCGATATTAAACACTTTAAGATGTTTCTCAGCCATCTTTACTTCATTTGTGAAGTCTCTGTTCAACTCTTTACACCATCTTTTGAGTGAGTCATTTGTTTTCTTGCTCCTTTGTATTTTGAGTAGTTTATATATTTAGGATGTTAATGCTCTATCACAGATGTATCAATGGTGATGGTTTCCTACTACTCTGTGGGTTTTCTCTTCTCTTTCTCTTCACTTTTATTTCTTTCAAAGTACAGAAGATTTTGAGTTTAATAAGGTTCCACTGTCAATTGTTGACTTTATTTTCTGTGAAGCTGCTGTCTGATTTAGAAAGACTTTTCCTAGGCCTGCATCGCCTAGGTTGCTGCCAACATTTTCTTCTATCATTTTCAGAGTTTTGCATTTCACATTGAAGTCTTTGATCTATGTGGAGTTGATTTTTGTGCAGGGTGAAAGGTAGGTGTTCGATTTTATTCTTCTACAAGTGGTGATCCAGTTTTGCCAGAATACCCTTTTTTAAGGTGCTGTTAATATTTGCTTGATGATTCCATTCATCAGGAATGTTGACCTGCAACAATCATTCTTATCTTACCTAATTTTGCTAAGAGTAATCCTGGCATCATAGAATTAGTTTGTAAAAGTCCCATCCTCTAATTTTTATGTAACTGGTATTAGTTCCTTAAATTAAGTTGTACCGAATTTAGCTATCTGATCCTCAACGTTTCTTTGATGACATTTTATGACTGATTCTTTTTTGCTCCTTATTGATCTGCTTCAAGAATTTGTACATTGTTTACAGATTATTAAAATTGTTGGTATAGCAACTGGAGAAAGTATTCAAAGAGACCTTCCCACTCACAGTAGCCTCAAAAACAATGAAATACCTAGGAACAAACCTAACCAAAGACACCAAGGATCTCTACAACAAAAATTTTAAACCTTTAAAGAAAGAAATTGAAGAAGACATCAGAAGATGGAAAAACCTCCCATGCTCATGGATTGGGAAAATTAACATTGTAAAAATGTCCATTTTACCAAAACTCTTGTATAGATTTAATGCAATCCCAATCAAAATCCCCAAGAGTTTCTTCACAGGCTTGGAAACAAAAGTTCTTAAATTCATTTGGAGAAACAAAAGACCCCGAATAGCCAAATCAATCCTGAGTGAAAAGAGCTACACAGGAGGGATCTCTATACCAGATTTTAAACTATACTACAGGGCTATAGTCATAAAAACAGCCTGGTACTGGCACAAAAACAGACCTGTTGACCAATGGAACAAAACCGAAGATCCAAATCTGAGCACATACAATTTCAGCCATCTCATATTTGACAAGGGGGCCAAGAAACCACAATGGAGAAAAGACAGCATCTTCAGCAAGTGGTGTTGGCAAAACTGGATCACCACTTGTAGAAGAATGAAATTAAACCCCTACCTCTCACCCTGTACAAAAGTCAACTCCAGATGGATTAAAGACCTCAACGTGAAACCCCAAACTCTGAAGGTGATAGAAGAAAAAGTTGGCAGCAGACTACAAGACATAGGCGTAGGAAAAGACTTCCTAAATCAGACAGCAGCTGCACAAGAATTAAGGTCGACAATTGACAAATGGGACCTCATCAAACTCAAAAGCTTCTGTACATCAAAAGAAACAATCAAGGAAGTGAAGAGAAATCCCACAGAGTGGGAGGAAACCTTCACTGCAGATACATCTGACAAAGCATTGATTTCCAGAATATATAAACTACTCAAAAAACAAAGAAAAAAGAAAACAAATGACCCGCTCAATAGATGGAGCAAAGAACTGAACAGAGACTTCACAAGCGAGGAATTAGAGATGTCTGAGAAACACCTCAAGAACTGCTCAACATCACTAATCATTAAGGAAATGCAAATGAAAACCACTTTAAGATATCATCTTACTCCAATAAGACTGGCTAGGATCAAGAAAACAAATGATACCAAGTGCTGGAGAGGTTGTGGGGAAAGGGGAACACTCATCCACTGCTGGTGGGAATGTAAACTCGTACAGCCACTATGGAAAGCAGTGTGGAGAACCCTTGGAAGACTTGGAATGAACTTGCCACCCGACCCAGCCATACCACTCCTGGGCATGTACCCTCAAGACTCACCCCACCGCAGAGATACATGCACGGCCATGTTTATTTCAGCTCTCTTCACAATAGCAAGGAGCTGGAACCAACCCAAATGCCCCTCAACTGATGAGTGGATAGAGAAAATGTGGTACATCTACACAATGGAGTTCTATGCAGCAGTAAAGAAAGATGACATCATGAGCTTTGCAGGAAAATGGCTGGAGCTAGAGGACATCATGCTGAGTGAAGTAACACAGTCCCAGAAAAACAAACAACAAATGGTATCCCTCATCTGTGGATGCTAGTGCCAATTACCTAGTTGTAAGTATTTCTTGTGTATGGCCCCCTGAGCTTTTGTCCAAAGCAGTTGGGAGTGATGCATATTGGAAACAACAACAACAACAACAACAACAGAAAGGGCTGCATCAAAGAACTGACTGAAACGATGAACTTCTGCACAAAATAGTCAACTTCCTCATGGAGAATATTGAGAAAGACTGAGAAAGAGATGAAAAGCATGTTTGGCAGAATGCATGAGCTCTGGTTGGGTGGGGAAATGGGGGAGGGACACAGGTCTAGAGTGGTTAAAAAAATAAAAATAAATTTATTAAAAAAATAAATTCAATATTTTAAAAAATTGTTGGTATATAGGTATCTACAGTAATTGTTTATACAATTAACATTTCTGAGGTATTGTTGATACTCTTTCTCCTTCCTATTTCAGAATTCTCTTTTTTTCTTAGTGTAGCTAACTCTTGTTTTACACTCATTTGTTTTTAGTTTGATCTTTATTAATTCTTCTAATTAGAGTTTGATCTGTTCAATCTTCTAATTCTTTGAAATGTGATGATAGGTTTTCTGAGACCTCCTTTTTAAAAAAAACATTTCTGTGGGTATATGTCTGTGTGTGTCTCACACATGTGGACGTTGTATGTGTGTCTCACACATGTGGATGTTTGGGCACGGTCTGAGAATTTATTCTTGTCTTACACCACATAGGGTCCTGGGATTGAATTCAGGGTGTCAGGCTTAGTGGCAAGCACCCTTCTGAGCCATATCACCAGTCCCTGCTTTCTGGCTTTTTTGCTAAGCATTGCTATAAACCAACCTCTTTATGTTGATTTTGCTGTATTCGATAGGTCTATGCATAATCCATTTCTGTTTTCATTTGTTTTGAGAAATTTTAATATTTCCTTAATTTCTTTTTTAGAAATGAATTGTTTAACGTCCATGTAATTGTACAATAACTTAAAATTTTATGGTCAGTCCAGTGGGAAGCAGCAGTGTCCCAGCAGCCCAGGGGAGCACCAGGAGAGTGTAGCTAAGCTGCCCATCCTACAGGAAGCAGCGGATCCTCAGGAGCCCAGGCAAGGGCCAAGAGGGTGGAACCAAGCTGTCTATGAGGCAGGAAACAGCGGCACCCCAGCACCCAGCATGGGACTGGCTCCCAGCAAACCTTGATCAGCTCCCACCAGATCTGACACAACACCCAGAGGTATCAGCTTCTACTCCCCACAGAGCCAACAGAGCCACCTGGCCTAGCCAGGTCCCCACAGGTAAGCTGAACCAACCAGAGCTCCGGGACTATTCACCTGAGTGACTGGGTCCAAGAAAGCCAGCACAGACAAACTGAAGCAGGTGGAGCTCTGAGACCTCCCGTTGGAGTACCCAGGAGAGTGGCCTGTCCCAGGGAGACCCAAGCAAGCAAGCAAAGCCAAGTGGCCCAGCCCCTGAAGAAGCTTACACCTAGACCAGGGTAACTGGTAGACCCATATCACACACTGTGAGGCTCAAGTCAACCTGATTCTTATTTTCCAGATTCCAGGAGAAGCTCCAGCTCAGAAGAGTAGGAGTTAACTCCTTCCAGTTCACAATAAAAAGTGAAAACCTAAAACCTAGAGCAGCCAGCCCTCCATAACCAAGAAGACTGTGAAGGCACCTTGGAGAAAACAAGCAAAGTAAGACTTCAACACAGGGAAGAGTTTTACACCAGAATACAAACAGCAAAACAAATGCACATGCCAAAAGCACACAAAAAAGAACATGGGAAAAGCAAATAATAAATCCCCACCAAATTCTACCAGTCCTATAGGAGACTCCTACAATGAGATCTCTCTGGAGGTAACCCAGGACATGGATCATAAAAGAATATTCGTAGACATACTCAGTGAAATCAAGGAATATAAAGAACACACTGACAGACAAATCAAAAAACTAGAGGGAGAGAATAACAAACTCCAGAAGGAACTAGAGGGAGAGAATTACAAACTCAGGACAGAAGTAGAAATACTGAAGAGAACCCACACTAAAATGAAAAAGGAAACTGACCACACATACACTCAAATCAAATAACTAGAAGGAGAGAATGACAAACTTCTGAAGGAAGTGGAAAATACCTCGAGAAATACAAAAGGATTCAAATAATGCCATGCATTCTATCAGGTAATAAAGCTTAATATCAACAGCACATGAAGCCCTACTATCTAGAAGAAGACATGGAAACCAACACACTCCTGAACAATGAATTGGTCAAGGGAGAAATAAAGAAAAAAAAAAATACCTGGAAAGAATACAACACAACAAAACCTATGGGATACTTTAAAAACAGTCCTAAGAGGGAAATTTATAGCCCTAAGTGCCTACATTTAAAAAAAAAGAAAAAGAAAAATAAACACTCTAACACTGCAGCTAAAAACACTTGAGAGAAAACAAGAACTGAATCCTAATCCCAAGAGACAAGATCAAATAACAAAAATCAATGCAGAGATGAATGAAGTAGAAACAAAACAATGCAAAGAATCAATGAATCCAAAAGCTGGTTCTTTGAAATGACAAATGATAGATAGACCTCTAAGCCAGTTAACCAAAAGAAAGAGAAAGCAACTCCAATCAATAAAATAAGAGGTGAAAAGGGAAACGTCACAACAGAAAATGAAAAATATCCAATCATATGAGAATACTTCAAAAACCTATTCTCTACTAAATTTGAAAACCTAGGAGAAATGGGTGAATATCTGAAACCCTGGAAATGACCAAAGCTTAACCAAAAAGAGATTAACAGCTTATACATATGAGAAAATTGAAACAGTAATGCAAAACCTCCCACCTAAAAAAAATGCCCAAGCCCTGAGGGATTAATGGCAGAATTCTTTAAACATTTAAAGAAGACTTACAAACATTATTATTGAAACTGTTCAAAAGGATAGAAACAGAGGGGAAATCTCCCAAATTCCTTCTATGAAGCCAGCATCACTCTTAATACCAAAACCAGGCACAGATAAAACCAAAAAAGAAAACTATCCACCCATTTCATTAATGAAAATAGATATAAATATTTCAACAAAATACTTGTAAACAACATATGGGAACACATAAAAAAAAAAAAAAACACAAATGTCTCGATCAAAAGACAGAGTAAAAAGTTGAACAGAGAATTCACAAATGAAGACGTGAACATGGCTGAGAAACATCTCAGAAAGTGTTCAATGTAGCTAATAATTAAGGAGATGCAAATTAAAACCAGCTTAAAATTTCACCTTACCCAGTAAGACTGGCAAACTTTAGGAAAACAAATGACACCAAAGGCTGGAGAGGTTGTAGGGAAAGGGGAACACTAATCTGCTGCTGGTGGGAATGCAAACTTGTGCAACCCCTATGGAAAGCAGTATGGAGAATACTTAAAAGACTCAAATTAAACCTACCACCTGACCCAGTCATACCCCTCCTGGGTCAATACCCACAAGACTCGACCTATCCCAGAGAACCGTGCAAAACAGTGTTTATTGCAGCTTTCTTCAGAATAGCGAAGAGCTGGAACCAGCCCAAGTGTCCCTCAGCCAATGAGTGGATGAAGAAAATGTGGTACATCTATACATTGGAGTTCTATGCAGAGGTACAGAAAAATGACATCATGAACTTTGCAGGTAAATGGATGGAACTAGAAGCTATTATGCTAAGTGAAGTAACACAGTCCCAGAAAAACAAAAGATGAAAGGTATCCCTCATTTGTGGATGCTATACCAAAACACTAGTTGTAAAACAAACCATGCAACATTAGTGTTATATTTCTTTTTATCTGAAAGCAAGTGTATGGTTAAAATGTGAATCCCTTAATGGGCTCTAGAATTAACCTACCACCTATTTTCAGACTTTGTAATTTTGGCATATGGGTTGAGGGTATGTCTGCATATTTTAGAGTAATATAAAATTAAAACAAAAATGTGAATTCCTAAACACATTTTCGAAATAAAGATTATTTACAGATGTCGCAATTTTACTATATGTGTGACTTATATATGCATATTTTAGAGTAATACAAATTGGAGGGAACAACAAAAACAAAAGGACTGGGTCAGAGAAGCAACTGAGACTGTAAACTTCTGCCCAAAACAGTAAAAAACCTCTGCAAAGAAAAACTTAAAAGACTGAGAAAAAGATGCAAGACATGTATGGCAGAATGCATAAGTTTGGGTTCGGTGGGGGGCATGAAAGGGGGGTGAGTCTAAATTGGATGAAGAAATGTATGAAATGCATAAAACTTTAATAAAAATATTAAAAAAAAAAAAACGCATCCAGCCAGGCATGATGGCACATGCCTTTAATCCCTGTACTTAAGAGGCAGAAGCAGGTAGATCTCTGAGTTCAAGGCTAGCCTGATCTACATAGCAATTTCCGGGACAGCTGGGGCTACAGGGTGACGCTATCTCAAAAAGACCAAAAAATAAAAAATCATCCATCATGACCAAGTTGGCTTAAAGTCAGGAACCTGGCAAGGCTGTCCATTTATCTCCACTCCTCTTCAATACAGTGCTTGAAAAGGTTGCTAGAGCATTAAAACATGAAAGGGAATTTTAAGGAGTACTAATAGGAAAAGAGGAAGGAGGAAGTCAAGCTATCCCTTTTTGCAGATGATATGATGTTTTTACCTTAAGGACACTAAAAACTCCACCAGAAAACTAGAAAGGATTAAGAGTTTCAATAAAGTGGCAGGATACAAAATTAACCTAGAAAAATCAGTAGCCTTTCTTTACACCACCAACAAGCAACTGGAGAAGGAATACAGGGAGAACTTCCAGCTCACAATAGGCTCAAAAAGTAAAATAAAATAGCTTGGAACAAACCTACCCAAAGATGCCAAAGAGCTCTACAATGAAAATTCTAAACCCCTAAAGGAGGAGATTGAAGAAGACACCAGAAGATGGAAAGACACCCCCCCCATTCTCATGGATTGGAAAAATTAATACAGTAAAAATGTCCATTCTACCCAAAGTAATATACAGATTCAATGCAATCCCAATTAAAATCCCCCTGAGTTTCTTCACAGATTTAGAGAATACATCCTTAAATACATATGGAAAAAACAAAGATCCCAGATAGCCAAAACAACCCTGAGCAAAAAGAGCACTACAGGGGGGATCACTATACCAGACTTCAAACTATATTACAGGGCTCTAGTCATTAAACCAGCCTGGTACTGGCACAAAAACAGAACTGTAGACCAATGGAACAAAATTGAAGATCTAAACTTGAGCACTTACAGTTTCAGCCACCTCGTATTTGACAAAGGGACCAAGAAGACTCAATGGAGGAAAGAGAATCTTCAACAAATGGTGCTGTGAAAACTGGATCATCACTTGTAAAAGAATAAAATTAAACCCCTACCTCTAACTCTATACAAAGTTCAACTCCAAGTGGATCAAAAACTTCAGTGTGAAACCCGAAACTCTGAAAATGATGGAAGAAAACCTTGATAGTACCCTATGAGACACAGGCCTAGGAAAAGTCTTTCTAAATCAGACAGCAGCTTCACAGAAAATAAGGTCAACAATTGACAAATGGAACCTTATTAAACTCAAAACCTTCTGTACTTTGAAAGGAACAAAAGAAGTGAAGAGAAACCCCACAGAGTAGTAGGAAACCTTCACCAGTGATATATCTGACAGAGCAGTAACATCCAAAATATATAAACTACTCAAATTACAAGAAAACAAATGACTCAAAAGATGGAGTAAAGAGCTGAACAGAGACTTCACAAATGAAGTAAAGATGGCTGAGAAACATCTTTAAAAGTGTTCAATATCACTAATAATTAAAGAGATGCAAAATTAAAACCACTTTAAGATTTCATCTTACCCCAGTAAGACTGCCTATGATAAAACAAATGATACCAAATTCTAGAGAGGTTGTGGGGAAAGGAGGATACTCATCCACTGCTGGTGGGAATGTAAACTCCTGCAACCCCTATGGAAAGCAGTGTGGATAACCCTTAAAGAATCAAAATGAGCCTACTATCTGACCCAGTTATACCACTCCTGGGTTTATAGCCACAAGACTCATCCTACCGCAAAGATACATGCACATCTATGTTTACTGCAGCTCTCTTCACAATAGTGAAGAGCTGGAAGCAACCTAAGTGTCCCTCAGCACATGAGTGAATAAAGAAAATGTGGTACTTCTACACAATGGGGTTTTACGCAGTGGTAAAGAAGACATGAAATTTGCAGGTAAATGGATGTATGGTAAATGACATATGGTGTCCCCCATTTGCGGATTCTAGCACCAAATCTCTATTTGTAAGGAAAACTGAATAATGCTTTTTTTTTTTTTAGTGAATTCAATACCTGATATTACTCATCAACTTGCTATGTAAAGTAGGCATGTAAAGTAATACTTTTCTTTACCTGTATCCAACTCTACTGTCAAAATGTGAATCCCTAAAACATGTTTTGTAATTAACCTATATTTTATTTTGAGACAACATAATTTTGATATATGTGTGGCATGTATATCTCATATTTTTGAGCAATACAGAGAAGAATGAACAACAACAAAAAAGACTGAATCTAAGAACTGTTTCAGTAAACTTCTGCCCAAAACAGTAAACTTCTGGATCAAAAAAAAAATTTTTTTTTAAGTACTGTGAAAAAGCTAAAAGACATGTCTGGTGGGGTGGCGGGCAAGGAAAGGGAAATGGGTCTAAATTTGATTAAGAAATGTTGTAAGAAATACACAAAACTTCAATTTAAAAAAAACGTAGAAGTAGTGCTGAGCGTGGTGGTACATGCTTTTATTTTTTTGTTTTTTTGTTTTTTTGGTCTTTTTGAGACAGGGTCTCCCTGTAGCCCCAGCTGTCCTGGAATTCACTCTAAACCAGGCTGGGCTTGAACTCACAAAGATCCACCTACCTCTGTCTCCCAAATGCTAGGATTAAAGGCGTGCGCCACCACAGCCGGCAGCACATGCTTTTAATCCCAGCACTCAGGAAGCAGAGGCAGGCAGCTCTCTGTGAGTTCATTCCATCCTGGTCTACCGAGCAAGTTCCAGGCCAACTGGGGCTACAGAGAGACCTTTTCTCAAGAACACCAAAAAAAAATAATAATAATAATAAATGACAAAATTTTGTTATTGATTTCTAGTTTTAGTGAACTTGGTTGGAGTCGATAAAGATACTGGGTATTAATCCAGCATTTTAAAATTTGCCGAGACTTCTTTCATGCCCTTCCATATAATCTGTCCTACAGAATTCTCTGTGTGTTGTAAAGAATTCATATTCTGTAGAGTTGGATGGCACATGCTAATAGATGTATTTTTAGGTCCATTTGGTCTCACGTAGTTTAATTCACCTTTTTATTTTATTTTTCTGCACAGGCTATTATTGAAAGTAGATATTAAAACCTCTGTTATTGGGGCTAGAGGGATACCTAAATAGTTAAGGCCACTGGTTGCTCTTGTAAGGGATGTAGGTTCAGTTCCCAGCATCCATATGGCAGTTAACTCCAGTTACTGGGGATCCAACGCCCTCTTCTTGCATCAGGCAGGCAAAATACTCATACACATAAAATAAATATGAATCAAAATATTTTTATCTCTTCTCCTTTGGGCTTGTTAATAGTTCCCTTATACAGTTTGATTGCTCTGATATTGGATACATAAATGCTTAAGATTATTTCCTCTCCTCTAAATTGACCTTTATAATTATGCAGTGGTATTTGTTTCCATCTTCATAATCTGACTTTGTGCTTATTTTCCCAGAAATTCCAAGTAAGATACTGTTTTCCATAAGCCTGTGGTCAGCGTTGCTGTTTAAGCACTAGAGAGTCCCCCAAGCTGGAGATTTTTCCTCATCTACATATGTGTCTTTCAAGATGTCTACAAAGTACCTGAAAAGGGTAGTTCATCCTCTAGACTTCTACCTTAGTCTAGACTAGGCCTGGCTGCCCCTTCTCTACTCACCAACCTTAGGGAAGACACTGTGATTTTCTCTACCAGTGAGGAACAAGATCATTCCTGTACAGTGAATTGGCAAGTTCCTTCCTCAATTTAGACCAAGTGGTAATTGTTTTGTCCATGTCTGGTGAGGCAGGCAGTCTCATAGTGACTAACACCTACCTCAGTGTAGTCATAGCAGTATAGCCCAGAGACTGGAGCTAGGACTGTGATCCTATGATCTATCTGCTTCCTTGGTACACTTGTAGCCTTAGGTGCAGCTGCCCAAAATACAAGTTCTTCTGACTATGGTGACACATCCCTTCCTTCCTAGCACAGAGGTGAGTTCAAATACTCTATTCTCACACACAAGAGCTTGATACTGGATTTCAGTGGCCTGGCAAAGTTATTCTTTAACTCCGGAGAAGAGTCATCTTCAACATTGTACTTTCCATGTCCAGACTTCAGGGAGAGTTAGTAGAGGTAGTCCCTTGTCACCAAGCCAGTATCATCCATAATTTCAGCTGATGAGCAGTGGCCTGGTAACAGGGGCCATGCGGCCCTGTCTTGTACTGGATTACATCTTCATGTCCAAATAGTAGCAGGTTCCAAGTCTTAGCCCTGGACTTAATTTCTTCGCTCTTCCCCACGCAAGAGGCTTCTCTCTTCATGCTGTGTTGTTTGGTATTTAAGAGAGGTTCAGAAACAACTCTTTTTGTTGCTTTGTGGTGGTGGTGGTGGTGATGGTGGTGGTGGTTGTTTCCCAAACTGTTTTCTAAAACCAGGTACTGTGATCTTTCATATGGTTTTCTTAGCTCTTGTGAAGGCACTCTTGGAAGTGAACAAGATTTCAAAGCACCATTTCTATGGGAAGATGACCACTAGTGACCCCTTACTCTGGCAGCATTTTGCTTTCATGAAAAACAGCAAATTCACTTAAAATTTGTTTCACTTTCCCTTTCTTCATTTACTACAGTTAATCTTATTTTGTTTTAGATCACTGTGTCCACTACTATGATCTCCGTAACACTAAACAGCCAATCATGGTATTCAAGGGACACCGAAAAGCAGTCTCTTATGCCAAGTTTGTGAGTGGTGAGGAAATTGTCTCTGCGTGAGTATTACTCTCCTCAGAGGGTGAGCTTGATGCAGAGCTCTCATCATTGATCCTATAGGTTTATGGAAAGAATGACACTGGAGTGTATACCCTTTTTTCAGATAACAGATATTTAATGTCTTCTCCAGTCAAAATACATGTATCTTCTGATCTGTATTTCCCTATTTTGTATGTTATTTATGCATAAAATGCCATAAATTACTTTCTAATAGTCATAATTTAACGTTTGAACTTCAAATTTGGTTTCAGTTACTGCTTCTCCTGAAGAGACATAGTTGATGCAGTAAATGAGAAAAGTAATTTATTTGATGAAGTCAGCCAGTATGATGTTATATGTATCTATTTTCAGCATAACAGTAGAATTATTTTTGGTTTAAAATTATTTGTTGACTTTTATACTGACAATACCGATCACTTCATAGTGGGTTTTAAGTAACTTTTAAAGGGAACTTTCCAAGTATTATTGTTTATATTGTACAGATAACCTTTGTAAAACCCTCTGGACTAGAAAATCGTCGAATCTTTTAAGTGCCTTTTTTTACTTTGCTTGAAAGTAATAAAATATGAGTGAGGTAAATAAATCTCAGTTGTCAAACTATAGAATTTTTCTAGGAACATGGCTAATTCTGTATTTTGGTTATCCATCTCATAATTCTCTTTATATTACCTAGCAAATATCTATTCTTAAATAGATAGTCTCTTCTCAAGCTTAATCCTTTCTATTTTGCATAGTTTCTTCTCTCTTAGAAGACTGTTAGTGCCAGTGCCTTAATTCGATTTCACATTTCCATACTGTACAATTAAAGTAGCATGGTATAGGCCAGCAAGACAGCACTGCAGGTAAAAGCTCCTGCTCATCAAATCCGATAACCTGAGTTTGCTCTCTAGGACCCACATGTTGTACTCTGACCTCTACATCCCATTCCACCTCCAACAATAAATAAATTAAAATTAATTAAAAATGAAATAAAAAGAAGACTGTTCGTGCCAGTGTCTTATATTTTGCCTCTCAATTCCATGCTGGTTGCTCTAAATCAGAATGGTTTAAATTAACTTATAAAAGAAGGCAAAAAAGACATAAATGAGTTTTTAAAAGGAGTAATGTGAGTAACTAATTCATAAATTTAAATTTATTAGTAACTAGTTGAAAAGGAATTCCTGTACACAGACACACAAACATAAACACATAAACACATAATGGACAGTAAGTAAATGTTATTAGATTACAATAAAAGATTAAGATTGTTTATGTACTGAAAATATTTTTCAATTTCAGATGTATACATGTTTATTCAATTACTTTGACGTCAATTAATCAGAATACATACCTGTGAAATTAAACTGCGTATGTGAATCTACAAATATATTCATAAATTACAGTGATTTTGTTTGTTGTGTTTTCCTGAATACATCAGGCCTTTGAAGTATCTCAAACAAAGTCATCTCCAGATGTACTTTGCAATACTAAAATTAATATGAAAATCTATTTTAAAATGCAAATGTGGGGCCAGAGGTTTAAAGGCTTTAAATTGGCCGTCAGGAAGCAGAGGCAGATGGATCTTGGTTAGTTGGAGACCAGCCTGGTCTACATAGCAAATGAGTTCACATTCTCAAATCAAACAATTTAAATATTAATTACACTATATACTAGCTGTAACCTTGTAAATCTCAGTTTTCTGACTTCCAAAATAAGGCTAATAATAGTACTTAGTTTAGGAATCTTAAAATAATGCACATAAAAATCTTTAGCATAGTGTTCTTTTCAGTGACTGTTAAAGCAATTAAAATGATTTTGTTATGTAGTCATTAATAAATACATTGAAATATTTAATGAGCAAAATTATAAAACAAATAAAAAGCAAATAATTAAAAATGGCAAAGTAGTTTACAAAATAGTATGATCTAATTTTTGTATTAAAGACATGTTTTATTAAAGTTCTAAAATGGTCTTTGAGAATTGCCAGAGACTTTTATACAAAATTATTTTTATAAAATGTTTTAATTGATTATTTTCATTATATGCGTTTGAGTGTTTTGCCTGCATATACAAGTGCACCCACCAGGCATGATGGTGCACACATTTAATCCTAGCACTTGGGAGGCAGAGGCAGGTGGATCTCGATGAGTTCAAAGCCAGCCTAGTCTACATACCAAGTTCCAGCTACAGATGTTTGCACTCTCCTGCACTCAAAGATGCAACTCTTGTCTGCTGGATAAAAGGAAATTAGGGGGAAAAGGGGAAGGAGCAGCCGCCAGCGGCTATCTGCTAACCTTATATTAACCTTATAGGTTAATAACCTTTCTCTAGCCCACCCGTTAGCACCCAGTACCTACACCAGACAGGGGAACTATTGATTCCATTGCTGGACCTCACAGACTGACACTTGATCAGCTCTCCTCCGTCTTTTCCTACCAGCACAGACACAGCACTCTCACCAGTCATCCAGCTGCTGTCTTGATGCTGGACTTCACAGCCTGGCACCTGGTGGTTCTCCCCAGCCATTGCTAGCACTCAGCCATCAAACACAAGCCTGATGGGCTAAACATACTAGCATGGAAATAACGATTCTGGGAACCTTGTCAGGTGGTAATGAAGATTCAATTCATTGTATTCAGTGCATCCTTTAAATAGACAGAGTGATGTCATCTCTCAGGGCCCACTCCCAGACCCCCTGCATCACACTCTGTAAATATCAAGAGCTCTGTATCAGGAGCTTGTCTCACAAGGTGTGTCAGGGACCTTTCTCACCTAGGTGGCAGGGGCAGGTGCGATGGAAAAGCAGGCAATTTAAGACAATGCAGCCACAGGTGGCCTTCCTCAGCCTTCATACAGGGAGACCCTATCTCAGGGAAAAAAAAAAAAATGCGCCCATGTCATCCTGTGCTTACAGAGGTCAGAAGAGAGTATGGGATTCCTCGGAACTGGAGTTACAGACAATTGTTAGCCACCACATGGGTGTTGGGAATTGAGCCTGGGTCCTCTAGAAGATTGGCAAGTGTTCTTTACCGCTGAGCCAGCTCTCCAGCCCCACAAAATTATTTTCAATAGCTAGATTTATATATTCCTACAGTAAGATAAATAATTTTATGTCAACTTTTCAAACATATCCTTCACCTATATGGATGACCTATGAAACTTGTTTATGTAGAGTATGCAGTATAACTCACCAGTGGAAAAATAAAACAAGAATTAGCATATCCCTGATACTAAACACATCTCCCAATGGAAATTCTCATTGTTTAATGATAGTAGTATATGTGCTATTAATGTTTACCAATTCCTATATACCCAGGAATTATTGAAATTATGTTAAATGAGTTTAGTTTTTACCATGTTGGATTCATTTACTTCTATAAAATAGGTCATTATATTTCACATTTAACTGTGAAATACTGGGACCAGTGAGGAGACAGACAGTCTGGCACCAGAATCTACATTCTTAACCACAAAGTTGGATTGCTGCTAATTAGTAGTGGTGATGAGTTTCTTAGCATGAAATCTAAAATATGTTCTCTTCCTGTTTATCTCAGCTCAACAGACAGCCAGCTAAAACTGTGGAATGTTGGGAAACCATACTGTCTACGTTCCTTCAAGGGTCATATCAATGAAAAAAACTTTGTAGGCCTTGCTTCCAATGGAGATTATATAGCTTGTGGTGAGTGAAACTTTCTTTTTTGAAGGAATTTTGGAACAATATCTGTGGCACAGTTGAATTCATTGGAAAAATGGGCTTTGGACTCAAGGCAACTTGGCAGACTTGATGCCTTAGGACTATGAATTTTTCCTCCAGCTTTTCTTTAAGAACATCAGTCCTTCCTTTTATTGAACACAAGTTCTGAATATGTGTTGTCAAAGTTTTTAATTCTTTTATAGTTACTATGTGATGATGTCATTTTTATAGATACTGCATAAAAAATAAGAACTGTTAATTTCTGCTGACTGAAATGGTGAACTTCTGCCCAAAACAGTAAACGTCTGCATCAAAAATTTTAAAAGAGACTGAGAAAAAGATGAAAAACATGTTTGGGAGAATGCATGAACTCTGGTGGGGTGGGCGGACAAGGAAGCAGGGACAGGTCTAGATTTTATTTGAAATTTTGTATGAAATGCACAAAGCTTCAATAAAAATTGGCTTTAAAAAACAAATAAAAATAAAATAAAAGCCATAAAAATAAAAAAATAACTATTAATTTCTGGTAATGATGTTATTATAAGAAGACATTTGTTTTCAGAAGATTGATACTTGTTTTCTACTGTTATTCTCTTCTTTAAGAAGTCTGTTTAGGCAGCGTGAATCTGTTATTCTAGGGGGCTTATTATAATTTATACAAATCTAAATCAGAAGTAGAAAACTCAATCTGTTGGCCTCTCATGTAATAGAGTAATACTTTATTGGGAAATGGAAATTAAATTATGTAGGCTATTCATATTTGTAAGTACTACAACTTTTATCTTCCTGTTTATGTTTTAATCTTTCCAAAACTAATTTAAGATTCTTTTTATAGTACCAATTTCTTATTACATAGATTCTGCAGGGTTTATTTAATGCAAAGCATTTAAGCCTTAGAATTAGCAGTATTGTTATATCATATAACATTTGTTATTTCTTTTTTTAAAAAAATGTTTTATTTTTATTTTATGTGTATGAATGTATTGCCTGTATCTATATAAGGGCACCCATGTTGTGCAATTCCTGTGGAGGTCGTCAAAAGGTGGATCCCATGGATGGTTGTTAGCCACCATGTGGGTATTAGGGAATCAAACCTGGGTCTTCTGCAAGAGCAGCCAATGCACATAACCACTGGGCCATCTCTCCAGCCCCCACATTTTTGTTTTTTTTTCCTTTTTTTTTTTTAATTTTTTTTTATTAATTTTATTTATTTCTGTATGTGTATGAATGTCTGCATGTAGCTTGGTGCATTTGTGTCTGCAATGCTGCAGATTTTGGTCAGAACATGGTGTCGCTTCCCCTGGAACTGGAGTTCCCTGGCCACTTGGAGTTTCAGACGGCTCTCGGGCGCCATGTGGGTGCTGGGAACTGAACCCGGGTCCTCTGCAAGAGCGTCGGCGCTCCTAACCACTAGGCCATCTCTCCAGCCCCTCTTTTTTTTTTTTTTTTTTTTAAACCATAGCTTTTGTCCAGCCATCTCTCTCATGGTTACCAATTGAATCTGTGATCTAGTCTTTCAGATTTTACCATAAAAGATTATTAGTCTCTATGTGAAAACTTTGCCTAATAATTATTGTCTACATGTGATACTTAGGGACTGAGACTAGGGATATATTTCACTGTACCCACAGGGCCTGGGTTCACTCTCCAGCGCATAGTTCATATAAGCTTTTCCACTGAAAGAGGATAGAAGGGGTGATATCTAGCTGGCTGTAGTGACAAACACCTGTGATCCTAGCATTTGAGAGATGGCAGTACAGTTAGGAGTTTGAGGACAGGCTGGACTTACATAGCAAGACTGTCTCAAAATAAAGTATGTATGTATTCTAATTCCAAGTTTGCTCATTCTAAAAATTTATATTTATTTTCAGGAAGTGAGAACAACTCCCTTTACCTGTACTATAAAGGACTTTCTAAGACTTTGCTAACTTTTAAATTTGATACAGTCAAAAGTGTTCTGGACAAAGATCGAAAAGAAGATGACACAAATGAATTTGTTAGTGCTGTGTGTTGGCGGGCACTACCAGATGGGGTAAGTTTTCATAATTTTTTTTAACCTCAACATCTTCTCATATAATACTTTATGAATGTATAAAGTTGATTTTAAGTTATAAATTATATATATTTCCCCTTTTTTGCTTTGTATTGTATCACCAGAGAAAATGGGCATTTTTTTATATTAATCAAAATGACCCTAGTGAATCAGTGTCTTCTTGATACTCTGTTTTTCTGTGTACCTAGGACATCTGTGTGTACTTCAGTTATAACTGTTATCATGTTGTCTCTTTATATCCTTCTTTGCAACTGGAAATTCCTCCAGTGTGCCCCGTCTTTCTCATTTTCCTTAATGATAACATGGAACATGGAGTGCGTGCTGAAAGGTTTTGGCTGAGGTAGTACTTCAGAAGGAACAAGGGGCTTATGTGTATACCTAATTATTTTAGGATTGAATTTCTTTCTATAAGTACACCTAAGAATAATTAAATGTTCGGGGCTGGAGATATGGTTCAGCAGTTAAAAGCACTCGGGTTCAATTCCCAGCGCCCACATGGCAAGTAAAACGTCCATAAATCCAGTCCCAGAGGAATCTGACGCCTTCTTCTGAATCCATGGGCACTGCATAACACAGTGCACTTAACACTTATGTAGGCTGTACACTCATACATAAAATAAAAATATAAAATACTTTTAGATAAAATGAATAGTTAAATGTTCAGTTTATTTACAAGAAAGCTGTGCTGAAAAAATTCAAACTTATTTATACAGTCTAAAGTATAAACTTTTCCATAAACTATATGAAGAAATCATTATTTTTATTATTTTGATTTCTGTAAGCAGTTCTTAGTTCTTAATGTCATCTTTTGACAAGTAGCTTTTGTTTTGGGAGTATTTATTTCTGTTGTTGTTGTTGTTGTTGTTGTTGCTGCTGCTGTTGTTGTTTTGCTGTGAATTGATCCCTGTGCCTTGGACATGCTAAAGCATGCACTTTATCATTGACTTACAGCCCAGCCCCCAATTTTATTTTCAGCACAGAAAATTCTGACTTGATCATATGATTTACAATATCTTAGTTGCATGTGCAGTTTCATTTGATATAATCTATTGGTGTCTTATTTTCAATTCTGTATCTCAGCTTCCAGATTGATAATAACAGACTAGGTAATTTGTATTAACCCTCCCTTGATGTAGAATTAGGAAAGTCAGACCAAGTACATGCACTGTTAAGAATTGCTTAAGGATGTGTTTGTCAGTAACAGACTGTATATGTGGCAGTGATCTCCCAAGGATATAATGGAGCTGAAAATTCCCATCATCAAGTAAACATGGCTGAAAAGTGGCGGGAATTAATAACAAAAGGAAAAATCCAAAGGAAAAAATTCAGTGAAGAGTTCAGCAGAACCTTTTGCATACCTCAACAAACTCCTTAAAAAGTTTGAAAGACAGAGCATGGTTCAACACTAATGCCAGCATTCAGCAAACCTCTGGAGACACAAAGGCCAGCCTGGGCTACATAGCAAGTTCTAGGCCATCTGAGGCTACATGGAGACCTCTCTCAAAAGAAAAACGTTTGAAAACATGGACCCCCCCAATATCAAAAGGGCTTTTTTGAATAGAGCAGAATTTTCATGGTGATCCATCTATTTATAAATAAATCTGTGATGAACAAAGCAGCAAAATAAGCAAATCAAATGGTCATAATTTCTGAAAATTCTGTTAAGTCCTCATGAGCCTCAAGCATAAGAAAGGATTCTAGAAGGTGTTATTGGAAAGGACTTCAATGCATATTAATGCCCTTGAAGACCTTCTAGTGGTACCAAACATAGAAATGAAAGAGAATGATATTAATAATACTAATATGCTAAAGAGTTTGTCTAAGTTAACTGTACAAAGGAAAGAAGTGAATTTAAAAAAAAAAAAAAGAGTGCTGACTGCTCTTGCAGAGGACCCAGGTTCGATTCCCAGCACCCACATGGCAGCTGAGAACTGTCTTTAACTCCAGTTCCAGGGGAATCAGACAGCCCCTTCTGACCTACACGGCATTGCATGACATGGGTGTACAAACCTACATGCAGACAGTACATTCATACACATAAAAAATGAATAAAATTGGGCTGGAGAGATGGCCTAGCGGTTGAGAGCGCCGACCGCTCTTGCAGAGGACCTGGGTTCGATCCCCAGCACTCACATGGCGGCCGAGAACCGTCCGAAACTCCAATTCCAGGAGAACTCCAGTTCCGGGGGAATCCGAGACCCTCTTCTGACCTCCGCGGCATTGCACGACACGGATGCACAGACTTGCATGCAGACAATGCATTCATACACATACAGAAATAAATGAAATTTAAAAAAAAAGATCTTATTAAAAAAAAATGAATAAAATTTTAAAAAAATTAAACTTGTTGAGCTGAGTGTGGTGGTGCACACCTTTAATCCTAGTACTTGGGAGGCAGAGGCAGGTGGATCTTTGTTGAGTTCAAGACCAACCTGGTCTACATAGCAAGTTCCAGGACAGCCGGAGCTACAGGGAGACCCTGTCTCAAAAAGACCCCCCCCCAAAAAAAAATTTAAACTTGTGGCTGACCATGGTGGTGCACGCCTTTAATCCCAGTACTCTGGAGGCAGAAGCAGGCAGATTTCTGTGAGTTCAAGGCCAGCCTGGTCTACATAGTGAGGTCCAGGAAGGCTGGGGCTACAGGGAGACCCTGTCTCATAAAGATCAATAATAATAATAACAATAATAATAATAATAATAATTGACTTGTAAAGTAAAAAGTTTACATGCTGGAGTTAGCTTACTATTGAAGAAAAAAAGTTATTTTTTTCAGTTTTGATTTTTGAGACACAGTCTAGCCATGTAACTCAGGTTTCTTGGAACTGTCAATCCTGCCTCTTATGTCCCAAATTCTGATCCAGGCCTGGCAGAAAAATAATGTTTATGTGTAGTATAAACTAAGAACTAAGTGTTTATAAAATCACAGCAATATACAGTTTTAGTGTAACCTAAATACATAGTGTTTATAAAATCACAGCAATATGCACAGGATGTTCTGGCTTCACCTTCACTTCCATTGACTCACTCAGAACAATTTTTAGTTGTGCAAGTTCTTTCTTGAGTTTCCAGTTACAAATATACAATTTCTTCAATCTTTTATACCAAATTTTTACTACAGCATTTTATTGCTGTGTTTAGATGCACAAAGACCATTGTATCACCAATATCCTATAATATTTAGTATTGATACAACAGCATGCTGTACAGGTTTTAGCTTAGGAGCAATAGACTTTACTGTATAACCTTGGTAGGTGATAGTTTGGACTCTCTAGCTTAAGAACATTCTGTGGTGTTCACACAGTAACAAAATTGCCTAACATTTCATTTCTTAGCTTATATTCACATCATAAAAGCAAACCTGTCTTAAAGACAGAGAAGAACTTCTAGACTTGGAATGAATCTGACTTTTGAGTCTATATTTTGATGCAGAGATTGGAATCTAGTGCATTTCATCATATGAGTGACTCACATTGTTTTAGGTCATCAAAGGGATGTAACCGAGGGGGAAAGCTGTAGAAGATAAGCCATCATATTGAAAATCAACTTCAAATCCTATCTGTCTCCAAAATTTAGTTGAGGTAATTCTAGATTGCTAATATCCACAGAATACAAACTTAAATCATCTATAAAATAAGATTAACAGTTTATCTTTTCTCATTTACTTTTTTGCTTTTACAAATACAATAGGTAGTGCACACAGTAACAAATGACAGGAAAATACAAGCCTACATAAATAAAAATTCCTCATAGCAACAGATAATAAAAACAGAATCATAGCAGGTCTTGATTGCAGTTTTCAGACCTGGCTTACCAAATGAAAGAATTGAAAATTTCATCTGGGAAATGGAAGCTTTTAAAAATTAAAACCCTAGAGCTAAAAACATAATGAAATCAGTAGAGGAGTTGGATGGAAATGAAGCAGAAAAAAAAATTAGTTGTAATTGCAACACTCAAAGAAGCTTACGCTGGACTTTTAGGCTGAACTACTTAGAGAGATCCAGTCTCTCTGTGTAGTTCATACATTGCAGTGTGTGTGTAGTAATTACATGTGACAGAGAGAAGACATCTCACACTTACTATGAACCACTTTTCCAAAATTCTCAAGTGAACACTTGAGTACACAGTAGTGTAGCTTCTTTCTTCCTACTTTCTTCAGCTCTTTTTCTCTTCTTTCTTCTAGCTTCTTCCCTACATAGAGAGAAACATAGAGAGATCCAGTCTCTCTATGTAGTTCATACATTGCAGTGTGTATGTAGTAATTACATGTGACAGAGAGAAGACATCTCACACTTACTATGAACCACTTTTCCAAAATTCTCAAGTGAACACTTGAGTACACAGTAGTGTAGCTTCTTTCTTCCTACTTTCTTCAGCTCTTTTTCTCTTCTTTCTTCTAGCTTCTTCCCTACATAGAGAGAAACATAGAGAGATCCAGTCTCTCTATGTAGTTCATACATTGCAGTGTGTATGTAGTAATTACATGTGACAGAGAGAAGACATCTCACACTATGAACCACTTTTCCAAAATTCTCAAGTGAACACTTGAGTACACAGTAGTGTAGCTTCTTTCTTCAGCTCTTTTTCTCTTCTTTCTTCTAGCTTCTTTCCTTTAGCTGGATGATTGTAATGTTTTTTAGAGGTTTTCCTGACTGGCTGGAAGAGAGCCAATCAGAATGAATTTTTTTCTGTTTCTTGGGAGTAGAAGAAAAAAAGGTTGTGAGCATGGTCCTGACTACTAGGAAGACTATGGCTTCTGTCTCCTAAGTTTCTTGTTCCATAGGGTCTAGGCTAAAAAGGGGCAGGGAAGTTGAAAAGAAAGATGAAAACTGAGACACTGTTTTTTCTCAAATTCAATTGCCCAAGAGTATGCATTTTTCATAGCTTTATTGCCCACTACTGCGCAGACCACCCAAACAAGATTATTTGTATTGAATGTAGTAAGGAAGTCAAATATTTTTAAGGAATCCGCTACTTGACATTTTATAAGTGACTCATTTTTCTTTTAAAAGTACTCTTTGCACTAGATATACCAACTTGATGCATAGAATTAACACAAATCTTTTACTTTTTTGTCTCGAATTCTGTCTTTTCTACAGAAAAAGTAATAACTAATTTAAGAGGGCATTCTCCAGTATGCCACTAACTTAACAAATTATTTTTATTAAATGTTTTTATTGATTCTTTGAGAATTTCATATATGTATGTAATACACTTTTAGCACATTTACATCTACTCCCTCTCTAACTTCTCACTTCTAGCCTATATTTCCCCATCTCCAAATCTTCATTTTCTTTTTTTTTAATTAGCTACCAACTCCATTTTTACTTCCCTGTGTACTCATGATCAACCTGATGCATAAGGAAACTTTTCTGGTGAGAGTTGAGGTATACATTAATCTATGGATATAACAATAACTCATTAGGAGTCATTTTAATACTGTAACTATTTACCTCATGTCCTCTGTCCTGTCTAGCCTTAGGTTTCTAAACCTGCTATCAGTGTCAGGTATGAGCTCCATTCTTTGAAGTTTACCTTTCATCCAATTTGAGAGTGGTTGCTTATTCCCATAATAATCATGCATCTATTTCACCACTGAGCATATTTCGTCATGCCACTTGTTGCTATAGTTCATAGAGCTCACAGCTGGGAGGGCTGATGATTATTTTTCCTTCCAGTAGCATGCATAGCACCTTCCAGCAGTATTGAAGTTAGCCAGTGAAGATGAGGCTCTGAAGTCAGCAGCAGCCTGATTTTGCCTTGTTCACATCAAGTTCTGGTGAGGAACCAAGGATATAAGTTCAACCTACATTTTTTAAAATAGTTTTACAACATAAAGGTGCTTACCATCAAGGCTGAGAACATGAGTTTGATCCACTGGATCCACATGGTGGAGGGAGATAATCACCTTCCTGCAAGTTGTCCTCCGACTACCCCCCACACTACACACTAAATAAATGTAATAGAAAATAAATTTTAATATTTTTTATTTTTATTTTATGAGTATATTGCCTGCATGTATGTAAGTGCACCTCTGTCATGCAGTGCCCATGGAGTTCAAAAGAAGGCTTCAGATCCCCTGGAACTGGAGTTACAGGCCATTATTAGCTGCTGGATCTTCTGCAAGAGTGATCAGTGCTCTTAATCACTGAGCCATCTCTCCAGACCCCTAAAAACTTAATTTTTTAAAGATTTAGAAATAATTCATAATTTTACAACATGGGTGTCTAACATTCTACATTCAACTATAACATTTTTTACTTCATAATATAAATAGTAAGCATTTAAATTTATAATGGTTTGACTTAAAATTATTAAGCTTTAGTATGTTGCAAAAATCTATTGCTAGAAGATTTTTCATTGTGTTCCTTTGCTTGGTTTTAAGTTTCCTTTTCACTGCTTTCCAAAAAGAATTTTTTGAAACAGTCCTTGCTGTATCTTCTAGTATTTCTTAATCATTGTACAGTATATGCCTTAGGAGGGAGTGCTGGAGGAAGAGAAGTGTTCTTCCGTGATAGTCTGTTGACTCTTCCATCTGTGTCAAATCCTAAGAATCTAACTGTCAAGGAAGTTGATAATACAGACCAGTCTTATTTTACCCAACACAGAGTCAGCCAATCACTGAATTGAAAAAGGTTTGGTGGGTTTCAGTTTCATATCTGTCTCACTAAGGTTGATAGGATTGGGATATTTATTGAATAAGGAAGTGGGGCTATTTGAGGTGTGGTGAAAGGTGAATGGAGCTTTAAAAAGATCCTGGTGAAGTGATCCAGGATCTGTGTATACGTACTCAAGTAGCATGGCTTTTCCTAAGACCTTTGTAAAACAAGTCAGGCAAATGTGAGTGTGAGTGCCCCATTTTTACTGTTGGACTCTGTAGCAGACCCAGCAGAGTAGAAACTTTAAAAACTGATAAAAGCAAGTAAGTCAAGGTAGAGGATTTGATGTGTTCAGGCTTTGCTGTTTCCTGGACGTCTCAACTGTTGCCACCTTTCCAAATGTAGTGTTGGCCTGGTATGTGTGCATACCATGAACCAAAAGATGTGGTAGGTTTGCATACAGGCCTTCAGGCCACAATTTTTTCACTCTTCCCCATATTTCTCTACAGCCTCTTCTTTCTGTTATGTGAGAGAAATGGGTACAAGGATGCCTGAGTGGCATTTTGGCATCTTCGCTGTTGCCTTTCTTCAAGCACCACCATGTAAAAAGATTTCTCATGCTTCTCCTATTGTTCATTGGTGTGGAGACCATAGAATGTCTACAAGAAAATACAGTACCCTACCCTTACTGCCTGCACTTTGCAGAGCTTCACACTCATGCGAGCCCACATTCTGTCTTTAGTATTTCCTTAACTATTACCTAGACCTTTTGTACTGACTTCTTCAGCTGTTTGTGTTGGTAAGTAAATGCTTAGGCACTGTTTGTCCTTAGGTACCCAACTCAGGTTTCTTTTGCCTGTGAATTCAGTTCTCTTAATATGCTCAAGAATGCCCTGATTTAGTTATTCAACTTTATGTGTGTCAGTGTTTTACCTCGGAGTGTGTAAGTGGACCATGCTCATGCAATCTCTGTGGAGGCTAGAAGAAGGGGTTAAATTCCCTGGAACTGGAATTAAGAATGAGTGTTAGTGCCATGTGGATGTTGGGAATCAAATCTAAGTCCTTTGCAAGAGCATGCAGTACTCTTATCCACTGAGCCATCTCTCTAGCCTCCCAGCCTTCTAATTTTTAACATTTACATTCTTCAGATGGAATATAACCATTTATATTTACTTTTTATACTATTTATGCTAAAATACAATCAGAAAAATTAAGGCTTTCTCTTGGATTTTGTCAACCATTATGTATGCTGCTAACCCTCGAACTCTGCCCTACTGCCACTTTCTAATATAGTTATCTGTATTCCACACATAATTGGTTAATGACAAAAGTAACCTCATTTGCAAATTCATAGTAGTAATTAAATTATTCTTTGGCATTTCATAAATTTAAAATCAGATATGATTAAGGACAAAGTTAGAACTTTTAGTAACTGGAGTCTTAGAAATATAAAATGAGGCTGATATATATGGTAAGGGCAATTTGTTCTTATTTTCCTTTAACATATCTTGAACCTATCCCTAGTCCAGCCGTCCTGTGCCACCTACCATTAGTTAAGGCTGTCATCACCTCCTGCCTTTATTTGTAGCAGTTACCTTGCTTATTTAAAATCCACAGTTGAGGGCTGGAGAGATGGCCTAGAGGTTAAGAGCACCAACTGCTCTTGCAGAGGACCCGGGTTTGATCCCCAGCACCCACATGTCGGCTGAAAACCGTCTGTAACTCCAGTTCCAGGAGAACTCCAGTTCCAGAGGAATCCGAGACCCTCTTCTGACCTCTGCAGCATTGCACGACACGGGTGCACAAACCTACATGCAGACAGTACATTCATACACATAAATAAATAAATAAATTAAATTAAAAAAAATAAAATCCACAGTTGATATCTCTAGTAACGATACAATAAAATCTAGCCTTTATATAACATTTGCTGGTCTTTAACAATGGAAACTAGTCTTGTTTATAAGTTTAATGTTATAGACAGCTTCCAGCATCACTACATTAGTGTTCATTATGTGGCCTAGAATAAAATGAGAAGCAAAGATCTGCCCTGTTACACTCTTCTTGAACTCACCTGTGGAAATTTAGAGATAATAGTCCCTTATGGGAGGAAAATGCTGAAGTGTTTCCAGTAGTCCTATTTGTCCCTTTGTAATATTAAGAACTATCTCAAACCCTCCCAAAACCACATCAGAGGGCTCTTCAGTGTGTGTGTGTGTGTGTGTGTGTGTGTGTGTGTGTGTGTGTGTCTGTTTGTGTCTTTCAGATAGGGTCTCCCTGTAGCCCCAGCTGTCCTGGAACTCACAAATATCCACCTGCCTCTGCCTCCCAGTGCTAGGATTAAAGGTGTGTGCTACCATGCCCAGCTCCATTGTCTTTTCACTTTAAATAGTGGTGTATGCTGGGCATGGTGGCGGATGCCTTGGAAGCTGATGCAGGCAGATCTCTGTGAGTTCAAGGTCATCCTGGTCTACATAGGGAGCTCCAGGCCAACTGAGACTAAAGGGGGACCCTGTCTCAACCCCCCCCCAAAAAAAGTGTTGTAGAGATCAAATCTAAGAGATATTGAGAAGCTGTCTGAGATTCTTATCTACCCAGTGGAAAACATAAAAGCTGGAACATTTTCTTAAGATTTTTGTGTGTGTGTGTGTGTGTGTGTTTCTAATTGCACATGCCAAAAACCAACCTTGGGCCTTGTTCCTCAGCTGCTCTTCACCATGCTGCTTTTTCTGTTTTAATGTATATCTTTTAAATCTTAATCATTCTTATACCCCTCCCCCATCCAGAACCCCCCCATAGCCTTTTCTACCTGATTTCATGCACTCTGTCATCTATGTTAAGGCCTATTGAGTCAAATTAGTGTACCCAGTTGTCCCTCAGTGCAGTTTCATCACTGGAATCTAGTCTGCTTATCTTGAGTCTCTCCTTTAAAGAAGGCCAACTTTCCCGGTCCCGGCAGTAATCAGCTACCACAGTCCTTCAGCTAGGCTAGGCTGCTGCCCATCTTTGCTGATACCATTGCTGTAAAGTCATGTGAGTGAGGTCCAAAGGCTTGCAAGACTGTTTCCTTATGGTCATGCACCTCCTCCCCTGGCTCTTACAGTTTTTCCTCTGCCTCTTCCAAAATGATCTCTCAGCTCTGGATGGATGAAGTTTAATATAGAGTCCTGTCCAGGGACCCACAATATGCAGGCTCTTATTCTCTACATGCTGGCTATATGTGGCCTTTTGTGTTCATTGCCCTCTGTTACATGAGGAAGCTTCACTGATGAGAGTTGAGAGATGCATTAGTATTCTCTGTACCCCTTCTTCCACTATGTTCTATGAGCCTTAGGTATAGAGGTTCCATTGTAGATGTATCAGTAATGGTTTGGCATCTCATACACATTTATTCTCTGTGTATGACCAGTTGTAGAACTATGTAATTGCCTATCTGTTGCAAAAGAAGCTTCTTTGATAATTGGTGACTGGCATATAGTAAGAAATTATGTTTGGCTAGGGATATAACAGCCTTGGGGTTTTCTCTGAGACCTATAACCTCTCCAGCCATGTGTTCCCTCACCTTGCTTCTTTTGAAAAAGGGTCTCTCACTGGCCTGGAGCTTGTCAAGTAAACTAGCCTGGTTGGCTGGCCATTAATCATGGAGGTTTGTCTCCTACTTGGGGCTGGAATTACAGTTGTTGTATCACACCATGCCTGGTTGGGTTTTTGTTGGTTTTTTGTTTTGTATTATTGGTATTATTTATGTGGTTTCTGGGAATCAGACCCTGATCAATACTTGTGTTTCCAAAGAAAGCACCTTAGCAACTGAGCTATCTTCCTAGTCTCTAGCAGCTGTTTTCAACAAGCTCCTTTACTGGCACTATAATATAATGTCTGACATAGACAGTTTAAAAGAAGAAACATTATTTTGTCTTTGATATTTTAACATTCTTGTTGCCTTACAGCTTATATCAGTCCATGACTGGCCATTCCTGTCACTTTTATGCTTGCAGTGAGGCAGGCAGCACATAGTGCTGGGAGCATGTGGTAGAGGAAACTGCTTATCCCATGGCCACTGAGAAGCTCTCAGAGACAGACCAACGAAAGACCACATTCCACAGTCCCTTCCATGGCATACCCCCCAGAAATCTAACATTCTCTTCTAGGCTCCACCTACTAAATTTTCTACCACTTCCAGTAGAGGTACCCTAAGAACCAAACTTTAAACATGTGGATGTTTAGCCAACATTTTAGATGAAACTATAACACTCTTCATGGGACTATAAAACTAAAAAAAAATCACAAATGGGGGTAAAATAAAGCAAAAACAATTTTATCCAGGTACAGAATAATAATCATACCCACTGAATCATCTAAACCGAACCAGAGTTTGACAGAAAGGAGGCTTGGGCTTTGATAAGCTCATTAATAAGATACTGACACAAATGAAGATGCCATCAATTTTGTTACTATATTGGAGTGTCCAGGTCAAGAAAACAAAGCTGACCACTAGCCTCTTTATGAGACATTATTAAATTCCAGAAAACCCTTCTATTAGTAATTTCAATTCCTGACATCGTGTACAGCAGTTTATCCCATCAGTGACATTGTTAAGGCTTAGAAAAGAGTTTTTGCCTTTTTTTTTTTATATTATTCTAAAATATGTATATATGCACTCCACACATAAGTCAAAATTAATTCTGAAAATAAACTGTAGGTTGATTCCTAAACACATTTAGAGAGTCACATTTTAACAGTAAATTTGCATGCAGGTATAAAGTCATGTAACTTTACATTCTTTTTTTAGAATATGACTTCATCTTCTCCATCTATATATGGTAATTACAATGTGTAAGTATAAGGAGTGGTATAAGGACACTTAGATTCTATGACCAGTTGGACGGTTAGTCAGATTTGGGGTTATAGGTGATTTAGTCAGCAATTTGATACGGTGTATGATGTCAGTGATGATTACGCTGGTGTAGGAGAAATTGATGTGGAGTATAAGTCCCAGTATGGCCCCTTTATAGATGTAACACTGATAGTAATACAACTAGTTGCTTTTCAGATACGATGGAATATAATAATAAGGTTGCTCAGTTTGGCCTACCAACTGGGGTATTGGTGTTAGCATCCATAAAATGAGGGAAACCATTTTGCCATTTTTTTTTTTTTTTTTTTGGTTTTTTTCTGGGACTGTGTTACTTTAATTGCTTCAAGTTCCGTCCATTTACCAGCAAAGCTCATGATGTCATCTTTCTTTACTGCTGCATAGAACTCTGTTGTGTAGATGTACCACATTTTTGTTATCCAGTCATCTGTCGAGGGGCATTTGGGTTGGTTCCAGGTCTTTGCTATTGTGAAGAGCTGCAATAAATATAGCTGTGCATGAATCTTTGCAGTAGGATGTGTCTTGTGGGTATATACCCAGGAGTGGTATGATTGGGTCAGGTGGTAGGCTCATTTTGAGGTTTTTAAGGGTTTTTTCTCCACACTGCTTTCCACAGTGGTTGTACCAGTTTACATTCCTACCAGCAGTGGATGAGTGTTTCCCTTTCCCCACAACCTCTCCAGCATTTGGTGTCTTTTGTTTTCTTGATCTTGGCTAGTCTTATTGGAGTGAGATGATACTTTAGTGTGGCTTTAATTGGCATTTCCTTAATTATTAATGATGTTGGACACTTTTTAAAATGTTTCTTCCATCTTCCTTACTGAAGTCTCTGTTCAGTTCTTTACTCCATCTTTTGAGTAAGTCATTTGTTTTCTTCTTTGCTTTTTAAGTAGCTTATATATTCTGGATGTTAATGCTTTGTCTGTTGTATCTGTGGTGAAGGTTTCTCTTCACTTCCTTGATTGTTTCTTTTGATGTACAAAAGCTTTTGAGTTTGATGAGGTCCCACTTGTCAGCTGTTGTCCTTATTTCCTGTGCAGCTGCTGTTTGATTTATAAAGTCTTTTCCTACACCTATGTCTTATAGGTTGCTGTGGACTTTTTCTTCTATCATCTTCAGGGTTTCAGGTTTTAGGTTGAGATCTTTGATCCGCTTGGGGTATATTTTTGTATAGGGTGAGAGGTAGGGGTTTAGTTTTGTTCTTCTACAAATGGTGATCCAGTTTTGCCAACACCATTTGCTGAAGATGCTATCTTTCCTCCATTGAGATTTTTTTGGCCCCTTTGTCAAATATGAGGTGGCTGAAATTATATGAGCTCAAGTTTGGATCTTCAATTTTGTTCCATTGGTCAATGGTTCTGTTTTTTTGCCAGTACCAGGCTGTCTTTGTGACTATAGCCCTGTAATATAGCTTGACGTCTGGTAATGTAATCCCCCCAGTATTGCACTTTTCACTCAGGGTTGCTTTAGCTATTCGGAGTCTTTTGTTTTTTCTATATGAGTTTAAGGATTTTTTTTTTCTAAGTCTGTAAAACAGCTCATGGGGATTTTGATTGGGATTGCATTGAATCTGTATATTAATTTGGGTAGAATGGACATTTTTACTATATTAGTTTTTCTAATCCATGAGCATGGGAGGTCTTTCCATCTTTTGATGTCATTTTCAATCTCCTTCTTTAGGGTTCCTTTTTTTTTTTAACTAGTCTGTAGCCACTTTGAATTTATGTTATTGGGAATCATGTATTTTAGTCATCTTTCTATCATAGTAGGCAAAATCTGTGATAACCAACTTATAAAGAGAAAGTTTGAGGTTTGATTTTTTTTTTTTTTTGGAGGTGGGGTCTCTCTTGTGGGCATGCCAAATGGCATTGCTCACTTAATGCCCAAGAAGTTAAAAAAAAATAAAAATAAAAAGGAAGGGACCAGAGTCCTAGTATCCTACCCGCCCCCAACAGGACCTGCTTCCCAAAGATTCTCCCACCTCCCAGTAATGCCACCAAGGGACTAAATCTTTAGCAGATGGGCTTGTGGGTACAGTCAAGGTCCAAACTGTAGAAATATATTTCAGAGCTGTAAAATAGCCATTTTAAGCCTTTTTTCTCCTTGGTTTGCTTAATTGGCATTTATTTAACAAATTTAACTATACCTTATTAATCTAACTATAGCTTATTAATCAGTTTTTCAAAGACTGAAATAACAAAAGTAGAAACCTGCTCTAAGTCTATTAAAAATCTGAAGAATTTCAATCAGTGAGTGAGCTCTTTGGGCATCTATTCTATAAAGTAAAAAGATCACAGGATGTTATTTTGTTATTTTCACATTTGACATAGAGGATCAGACATTATTTGTTACCTTCACTGATCCCAGTTATTCAGAGAAGTTTTTTTTAATTTTTATTTATTTTTTATGTGTATGAATGTACTGTCTGCATGTAGGTCTGTGCACCCATGTCATGCAATGCTGTGGAGGTCAGAAGAGGGCATCGGATTCCCCTGGGACTGGAGTCAAAGACAGTTCTCAGCTGCCATGTAGGTGCTAGGGATCGAACCCGGGTCCTCTGCAAGAACAGTCAGCGCTCTTAACCACTAGGCCATCTCTGCAGCCCCTCAGAGAATTTTCTTATAAATTACTAGGCTAATAATCAGCAAGTCGTCCCCTCTGGTGAATATAGTCACAGGTATGGCTCTAGATGCCATTCTGCTTTCTACTATTCTTTCCCTCTCCACCACTCCATACCATGAGTTTACACTTGGACTCAGTAGCAGCACTGTTATTTACATTTGAGATTATCAATAATCTGACACAATGTTACTTATCCTGTCTCTCTTCTGTTTTCTAGTACAGACCTTCTACTCCATTGAGCAAGCGTTTTCATCCTTTCCTACAGTTTCCATTCCTGCATTCACTTGTATTCTCACGGTTGCTCACGGTATATCTGTATTGTCTGCCTCCTTGTTTCTATTTCAATCCTGTCATTAACTTGCTGTCCCCCTCTTACACATTTCGTTTCTGTGGTTTCCCATTTCTGACAGCTAGTGATGTATGTGTAAAGGACACTTTACCAGCTGCCCTTAATATTCTCTTATTATTTGTTGCAATCATTAGTATTACCCAATTTATATTTCATCCTTACACTTTGAGAGAAAAAGAAAAAAGAAAGCACCAACAGCTAGGAGAGAAAAGCAACTTAGTCATATAGAAAACTTACGAGAAGAGCAAAGATAAATTTTAAGCCTTCTTAAGCTCGAGAGCCACTTTACATTTTTAATCACTTTCATAAATCCTAACTAGACTGATACACTACACTGGCACTTATAATGCAGTCAGCATATGAGATAAACTCCCTTTCATTGGAAAGGAATGTAGGTTTTATTGAATGGTATCTTTAGTAAGAATGGCTGTCACTTATTGTCTGTTATCTGGTATTTGTTAGTTTTTTATGAGAGACTAAATTTCTTAGCCATTGCTAGGTTCAAGCATGAAACCCATATAACAAAAGAGACTAATGGGAGAAGAGTTTGCATAGTTAATAGAAGTTTCATGTAACATAGGAGCTTTCAGAAATGAAGACCTAAAGAAACAGTCGTATTGAAAATATCTTTATGCTTAGAATTGAGTAGGAACAGAGAAATATAATTTAAGGACAAAAGGGTGCGTTCTGTGGTAACTAACAGTCTAAGCGAATCATAGCTAGACCTGCTTTCTTGGATTCTCTTCTATGTCTCTTGGTCTCAAAAAAATAGGCACATTCTTTTCTTCTGTGTATAGAGTTGGCACCCCTGCACCAAGAATTTTCTGACTTCAAAGAGAAAGAACAGAGAGTTCTTTTATGGTCTGCTTTAGGGAAGGAGCAGGAGGTGATCAGAAGGCTTTTTCTGTTTGTGCTGTTGCCTCAAATGCCAAGGTTTGGCATTGTTTCCTAAACCCCATCAGTGCTCTCTTCTTTCTGTGAAGCTTCATAAAGACTCTGTCAGGTACTTTAGACTATTTTATAGTTGAAGCAGTTGAGTCTCTAAAAGGAGCAGTATGCAGACCAGGTCTCTTCTTAAAATCACTATTGTTTTTATGGGTCTTCTCCCTTGCCCTTGTTTTAAGAGAATTCCTAAAAATGGGACAAAGCTCAGAAGTACCTTTACTTGGTGGATCATGTTACAGAGTAGCCAGGACAAATTTGTAAATAGCAACTTTTAGAAGTACACAGTTATAGCACTAGAAAGAGAGCTCAGTGGTTAAGAGCATTTCCTGCTCTTGGAGAAGACCTGAGTTCAGTTCCAAGTACCCACTTAGCAACTCACAGCTGCCTATAACTCCAGGTTCAGGAGATCTGACAGCTTCTTGCGGCCTGCACAGGCAGTAGTTCATATAAACTCACACAGGTAAACACACACATATACATAAATATTTTTTTAAGATTAAGAAGTACAGTTCTGTGCTCAAAGATTCTTAATACCCAAAGCAGTACAGAGCTCTTTTTCCTTGTCCTAAATGTTGTCATAAGTACAATCTTCCCAAGCTTATTTAAGATATAGTCAAGTATGAGAGATTTTGACTTGTGATGCAGTGTCTTAATGCATCTCAATCTTTCCTCTATATATTCTTACAGCTTTTCTCCCTGACTAGAAAACACTTTGCTTTTGTATGCTAAGCATGGCTTTTTTTTTTTAATGTGTATGGGTGTTATGCCTGTGTGTATGTAAGTGCACCCATGTTATACAGTGCCCACAAAAGCCAAAAGAAGTGTCAGATCTCCTGGAAATAAAGTTGCAGACAATTGTCAGCCACCATGTGGATGCTGGCATTTTGAACCCAAGTCCTCTGCAAGATTAGCTCATAACCACTAAACAGCCTCTCCACCCCCTAAACATGCCCCCTTTTTTGGGGGGGATCGCTTTTTTTCCTTTTAATTTTATATTACTCTAGAATATGAATACATATCTTCCACCCCTATATGGTAATTACAGTGTCTGAGTATAAGTGGTAGGTGGATTCTAGAGCCCATTAAGAGATTCACATTATAACAGCATAGTTGCTTTCAGATGCAAAGAAATATAACAATAAAGTTGCTCAGTTTGCCTGCCAACTGGGGATTTGGTGTCAGTATCCACATATGAGGAAAACCATTCACCTTTTTTTTTTCTTTCTGGGACTGTGTTACTTCACTTAGCATAATGGGTTCGAGTTCCATCCATTTACCTGCAAAGTTCATGATGTCATCTTTCTTTACCGCTGCATAGAACTCTATTGTGTAGTTGTACCACATTTTTGTTATCCAGTCATCAATTGAGGGGCTTTGGGTTGGTTCCAGCTCTTTGCTGTTGTGTAGAGAGCTGCAATAAACATAGCTGTACATGTATCTTTGTGGTAGGATGTGTCTTGTGGGTATATACCCAGGAGGGGTTCTACTGGGTCAGGTGGTAGGCTCATTTTGAGTCTTTTAAGGATTCTTCACACTGCTTTCCATAGTGGTTGTACGAGTTTACATTGTAAACGTGCCTTTTTAATGGTTCTTTTCTGTTATCTGGATCCTAGTTTCTTATTTCATTTAGTGCATTAAGGTATATTTAAGTGAGAAGCATATACATTTAGGAAATTGGAATGTAAAATACTGTATAACAATTATATTAATAAAATACCAAAAATGGAAGCTGCAGAACTAACCATGTAGACAAATCAAAACACTTTTTGTCTACAGAAGGCAGCAATCCTACATAAACATGGAGGTCTCTGTCTGACTTAGGATAGCTGGCTAAGTCTGATCGTTCCCCTCCATACAACCTTTAAAATTATCAGTCTCTTGCTGGGCATGGTGGCATATGGCTGTAATCCCAGCACTCAGGAGGCAGAGGCAGGCAGATCTCTGTGAATTCAAGGCCATCCTGGTCTACATGGTGAGTTCCAGGACTGCTGGGGCTATAGGGAACCCCTGTCTCAAAAAGACCAAAACAAAAGAAATTGTCAGTCTCTTTTTTTTTTCCTGTTCTTTTGTTCAGTATCTCTGCTAACTAAATGTATTCATTTATTTACCAATAAAAAGGGGGGGGGGACCAAGTAAAGTAACTTCTTCATTCATTTTTTGTGTATTTTATTTTTGTTCTTGTTTTGGGTTTTGTTGTTTTATATTGGGTTTGGTTTGGTTTGGCTTTGAAATGTTTTGTGAGGCAAGATGTCTTACAGTCGAGGCTGGCCTTGAACTCCTCATCCTTCTGCCTCTACTTTCCAAGTATAGGGATTCCAAGCTAGTTTATGTTTTGAGAAAATAGGCGTATTGTTTGTGTATTAAGAACCTACAGCCCGGTTTAGAATGAGTATAGAATTACTGTTTCTCATTTGCTTAACTAACCCAAAGTTATCAGTAAAGGTCAATCAGTATTTTCTATACAAAGAAACTTATAAGAGGTAGCTTCCATGAAGTTTTTTTTTTCCATTAAAATTTGGCTTCTTGTCATATGTAGTAATTTAAGCCTGTCATCCCAGCACATGAGAGGCTGAAGCTGGAACAGGAAAATTGTCATGACTTCAAGGCCAGCCAAGGCTAAAGTGAGTCCCTATGTTTTAAATACAAATATAATGAAGTTTTCTGGTTTGGGTTTTTTGTTTTGTTTGTGTGTGTTTTAGTATGAATTGTAAGATTGGAGGAGGAGGGAAGGGGAGGAGCAGGGCAGAAGCTGAGTGACACAGCAACAGCAGGATGTGCTGTAAGCAAACCCCAGCTGGTTTATATATAATTAATTGTGTGAAAATCCTTGTTTGCTGTTTTAAAATCCCCCGTATTTCTTACCTTGATCAAATTTTTCATAGGATTGTAAGAGTAGCCTTATTTTCTAGGACTTTTAGAAACCCCTTATCTATTTTGTTCTTCATTCCAGTAAACCATTTTGAGATTTTTTTCGACTCATATATATTTGTTCTTGGCTTCTTCATAATAAATTCAAATCTAGGTCCAAGATCCTTCTTTAAAATTACCTCTAACTAAAAGTCAGTAACATAAATATTATATAGGTAAAATTCAAAGAAAAATACAGGCTATGACAAAAACTATCTCAATTTATGTTTATAAATATATTTCAGAGGTTTCAGTTGTCTCTTTCTCAAATAACTCCACCAAGACCAAGAAATGTGTTTTTCCATGGTTTTCTTTAATCTTTTCCAGTGCCCAGTCTTTTGAGGGTCTACTTGCTACCATGTTGTCAGTTTATGTTCACATACATCTAGATATGTATCTACTTTTTTCTACTATCACATATACCCTTCTTAGTTTTGTCTTCTACAAACTTCTTTAAAATCTATTAGATAAAATCCACTCAAACCAGATAGGTAAATATGGGAACAACTGGATGCTCATATATAACAAATCAGAATTAATGAGCATTTTGTACATTGTACCAGTATCATTAATTATATAATCTGCTATTACAGTTTTGATGAGAGCTTCAGACTTGATACTCATGATACACCCTTTCAATATGATAATATATTTACTGTGTCTGTACTGTTTAAATTATTTTTTGTGACTAAGAAATGATTACATGCCAAAATTGAGGATAATCAGGTACTGAATATATTTTTTTAATGCCAGGTTGGTACATGTGCCTGTTAAGTTTTTTACTCTCCACCCAAGAACAGCTTCTGTTACTCATGCTGTGTGAACACGGGCCCTTTGAGTACCACAATCCAAAGATCAGGGCACAGGGAGGAGGACAGGGGGCATGGGGGACAAGCTGAAACAAAATCTGTTGATTCTAATGAAAGTAGGTTCATGATTGATTTAGGCCTTTCCTTACCTTCCTCTGAAAGTTTATCCATATGTTTTCTATACACACACACACACACACACACACACACACACACACACACACACAAGTTCTAAAATAATAGACATGTGGCTAGGCGTATAGCTCAGTGTTGGGGTTTACCTAGCAAATTCAAGGCCATGTTCACTTGCCAGGAGAGAGGGGAAATGCACTAATACAACAGTCACAAGTTTTGACTGTTTTTTAACTCTCTCAGAAAGCTTTTGAAGTATTAAGTTGATTTTCTCAAAATGAGAAAAAAAAATATTAGAATCTTTAATCAAAATTCATTTAGACCAATTTGTATGTATTATAAATGGCCATTTTCCCAGAGAGGGCCACTAATACCCCAATTTTTTTTTTTTTTTTTTTTT
>VZQC01005396.1:557385-621167 GCA_009823505.1 Rhizomys pruinosus
GATAGTAGAATGTAAGGGCTGAGAGATTGGGGTGTGTTGTGAGAACTAAGCAATATAGACTGGGTACTTCTATGATCAACATGCTTGTTTGCATCAACGCTCTCTCAATTGGACTATGGAACCTTGGGTTGTATTCAAAATTGGACATAGATAATTGTTAATGGTTTACATGAATGTTACATTCATTGCTTATGCTGACAATTGGTTACTTCATGGTTGGGATTTTTGGATATTAACTGGCCTTGGGTGATTTGAAAATAAAGTTTCAGGTGAGACCTGCCCCCCACTGCCTGGCACTCAAAACAGGCTTGAGCAGCTGTGGTATTAAAACTCAGGTTCCTTTGTGTTGATGCCTCTCCATGGGCTCCCCTGCCTCTTAGAAAAAAAAAAAAAAAATAAATAAATAAAAAATAAAATTTAAAGGGCGATGATGTGGGAAAAATTTAGTATAAGATGGGGTGCATTCTAAACCAATGGGACTACCTCCTGGCTACACCCATGGGGTGGGATGTAGTGAAGAAAAGGTTTAGGATTTGGCCCTGGGAGTTGAGTCATGCTGTCTATATAACCAGACATTTTATAAACCCTCTTGTATTTGGACCTTAAAAAAAAAAAAAAAAAAAAAAAAAAAAACCAAAAAAAAAAAAAAAAAAGGCTATCATCCTAAGACTATCTAAGTGGAAAGGAAAAATGGCAATGGATTTAATAGGACAATCCTGAAAGGGTTCCTTTTCTATGGAGAAACTCCAATCTCCCAGATCTCGGATGGGGGTTGAACATTTGGCCTAGCAAAGCCCTATACACTGAGCATGAAATATTTCTTACTACCTTGGTTCTGTGTCCAAACCCTTCTCCTGATAGCACTTAACATCATACTTAGAAGGAAATTATCAAAGACCTGTGTGTGCGTGTGTGTGTGTGTGTGTGCGTGCGTGTGTGTGTGTATGTGTGTGCGCGCGTGTGCGCACGCCTCTGTGTATGGGGGTGAGTTGGAGTGTAGGGATGTATTAAGGCTTTTGGAAAGCTACATGTATGAGATTGTCTCTAGTATTTGAGAATTGAGGTTCTCTTGTTCATGTTAAATGCTTACCTAAGACCCCTTTCTCCTATGCTGTTTTAGTAAATTTAGGGTGGAATCCAGGCACATGATCAACTTACTAGTTCAATAAGATACAAACCAGCATTAATATATTTATTAATCTTCACAAGCTGATTCCTGGCTTTGTTTTTCCTTAGCTGCCTGTATGAATTTGGATAAGTTATTAAGTCTCACTAACAGCATGTCTTCTCTTTGTAAGTTGATGACAAAAATAGTATCTTTCTCACTAGGTAGCTGTGAAGATAAGTGAAATAATCTGTATGCAGTTCTTATCAAAGTATTGACTAGTAATAGTAAATGACTATGTGTTACTGTTTTTCTTATGTCTCTATATGATAGTAAAATGAGACACAATGTTCTTGGTAACAATTCAAATAACTATTTGGATCCTTTATAGAATGAAGAGAGGGCCAGCTAACATTTTAATGAGCAAAACCTCTTACTAATAGATTATGGTTTTATGTTCATCCTTTCTTAGACTTGTTTACACATTTTTTTTTTACCCAGTCAATTCTGAAAACTCATATACTGAGAGAAAGGTCAGATATTAAAAGAAACTACTGGGCTTACAAATGATACTTATTTTAAAGCTTCTAATCATCTTGGAATTGCTTAAGTGTCTGTATGCACATTATGGGAAACAAACACTGGTCACATGGGTGGGGAGGCTCGCTTCATGAATCAAAGTCAAACAGAAGTGAATGACATATATCTCTGAGACCCAAAAACAATAGAAATTTGATTTTTTTTAAAGATAATCTATACAGGGAGACCCTGTCTCGAAAAGGCAAAAAAAAAAAAAAAGAATGATTCTGCATGGCAGGAAATTGTGACTCGGGAGGATAAAACATTAAAATGTCGGAACTTTGTATTTGAATCAGAAGGTACCATTGGAAAGTGTATAAAAGCTTTGGGATGGTAGAAAAGAAATAAGAAAAAGTGATGAAACTAGACAGTACAGTACTAACAGTTAACAGTGTTGAGTGAAGAAAAATTGCTTACAGAATCTGAGTGTTCTTTCTCTCCTCAAGGAAAAGGAAGTCAATCTGTAAGGCAGCTGTAGATTGTGTGAAATGTAGTTGATTCACTTGAAATTATGTTGTGATTGCTGGGTCCTGAGTAAAACTTAAGCTTGGGTACACAGAGTTCAATACCCCAACATGTAGAGAAAAGCCATTTGTAATGGATTGGAATACAAATACTAACACCTATCAATCCCACTTACCTTGAGGATGGGAAGAATGAAGCAAAAGCCAGTTCTTTTACGTTTATTGTAAAAAAAAAAAAAATTTAACATGAGGATGGCCTTAAAATTAGCCAAAATAACGTACTCTTTTCTAGCAATAAGAAGATAGGCATTTGTGTATGTAAACAAAAGAAAGAAAATACCTTTGTCCAAATGGAACAAGAGACATATAATACAAATTAAGGTATATAATACAAATTGTAAATTATTCTTTGAAGCATAGTAACCCCAGATTTTTATTGACATCTTCCTTTGTATTTATTTAAGAAACAGTATCAAATTGAGCCATCTTTCTCACTGTTCTGTATGCTTGGGGGAGCTGTATTTGCAGAATCTGTATGTTGTACATAGTGATTCACTATTTACATTTTTCCAAACACTTATCTGAAGGGCTTAAGTGAATGCACAGATTTAATATTATACAGGACATTGAGAGTCAGGGGAGTCTAGTGCATATAGGACAAACTTCTTGAAACAAAACTGTTTACATTTATCTTGAGCTTCTGCTTTTATAACACAAATCTAGTGTATTAAAGTGTATTTTATGGTTTCCATGTCACTATTAGATCTCTTCTGTTACTTCAAGCTTCAAAATGATGTGTACAGGTTTGTGGGGTCAGTGGTGCTGCTTTTTATTTCCACAATAAAGTCTTCAGGGAATTCCCTTTATTTTGCAACACAGGCCATAAAGTTGTTCGGGATAAAATGTAAATTTTCTGAAACCTGTATTCGACAAATTTGTGCTTTTAAGCATGGAAGGTTGTAGAGTAAATGTCATTTATAACCGTGTCTTACAATGAAGTCAGAGAACATCATGACTGATGACTTTTAATTTGTTAAAGCCATGATCAGATTTAAATAAACTTAAAAAACTGCTGATGTGAAAGCATAACTCTCACCTCATAAGGTATAAAAAATAGTTTATTCTGGAGCAAAATTCCATGTTCCAGTGTGGAAGCAGTTTCATGAAGTTTTTATAGTAACAGACAAATAAAAGTCTAGTGGATATATTCACTAGGCACATCATAGCAAATGCGGGGACAGGGGGTTTTATTTATTGCTACTTTTTTTTTGGGGGGGGGTCTTTTTCGAGACAGGGCCTCCCTGTAGCCCCAGCTGTCCTAGAACTCACTCTGTAGACCAGGCTGGCTTTGAACTCACAAAGATCCCCCTGCCTCTGCCTCCCAAGTGCTAGGATTAAAGCTGTGCACCACCATGCCCGGCTAGGGTTCTTTTATAGTATGGATGCTATCTGATGATATTCTTCAACTTTTGATTGGTGGGGGAACTGTTTCTTTGTTAAGCTGCTACATTCTATTAGTCACAATAAGGTCAGAAACAGGTAGGCAAGGAATGGCTCTTTGGGGGCTAAAGATAGCCCAAGATATTGTAAGCAAGCCCTTGATCAGCAAACATCATAAACTCTCCACAGTCATTAAAGTGTTAAGTGTTAAGTCAGTTGTCCTTCCAGGAAGTTCCGTTCAAGGTGCAGGACTTTTCTGTGCTTGTGTAGGTTTGTTGTATGCTGTTTAATTGCATAGTATTGGGGCGTAACTTATATAAATGTAAACTGAATTCAGAGATTTTTGATAAATGTACATGCTCCTATAATATTTTAAGATTTTTTTTTCAATCTGTTTATAAAGACATTTGACCAGGTTTGTTTTTGTTGTTGTTGTTGTTGTTTTTTGCATGTCTTTCTCTGGTTTTGTTTGATTCATAAATTGAGTTTCAAATGTTCCTTGCTCCTTAGTTAATATATTTTCCTCTGTCATATTGGAATATTGACTTTTTCATATAATTTGTTCATTTTATTGGCATAAAATTGATTGTAAAAATTTATTATTTTAATCTTTGGGATATCCAGTGATATCTTCATTCCTAGTACTACTTACACTTTATCCACTGTACAATGTATATATCCACCCCTACCTCCCTCCAACTCCCCCTTGGTGCTCTCACCCTGTCCTTGCAACTTCAGATCCTCATTTTTTAAATTATTATATCATTAATATTAAATGCTTTTAAGCATTAAAAACTGATTTGTATGTAGGTGCTATTATAGCTGCACTGAGTGCATTTTGTATGTTTTCATTGACCTTTAGTTCAGGATATTTTGTCCCCGTAAGGTCTAATTTGACTCTTAGGTTATTTAAATGTGTATTTTTTGTTCTAATTTCTCTGGATTTTTTTCCAGATATCTTGGGTTTAGTCCCTCATCCCCACATGGTGACTAACAACCACCTGTCCAGAGGATCTGATACTCTCTTCTGGCCTCTGAAGGCACTGCATAGCATGAATGCACTTATATACATGCAGGCAACACATTCATAAACATAAAATAAAAAAAAAGACACATATTGGCATGGGTACTGGTGACCATTTGCTAGCTGGTGACATACTCTCAGTATGAAAGCATTGATATTTTATGTATTAAGTCCTAAAAATAACCTTAATTAATCAAAAAAGATGCTTGAACGCTTAGTGAATTCTGAATTACCCTTACTATTTCAGGAAGAGCAGCCAGTACTGTTAACTGCTGAGCCATCTCTCCAGACCCTCTCATTCTTGATACCACTGTGACCAATGGTGCTCTGGCCACTGAGTAATTATAATCACACTGAAGGTTCTAGAATAACAGGAAATTATTTCTTTCCTGATACGCCAGTAATAACAAAATGATCAATTTTCAGAAGAAGCTTTACTTAAAAAAAAAAATAAGTTCAAAAAGAGATACATATTTGTAAGGCACAAATGTCTTACATCATTTCAAGGAAACTAAAATTTATAATTCAGCTTGGCTGAATTCATGCTCCACCATACACACTAAACATTCGATTTCTTCTCCTAATCACCTTGGTTATGAAGGATGTTCAGACAGATCCTAACCTTCATTGAAGCTTGGCCATTTTATCTGTTTCTCATAGCTGCCATTTAGAGTTGGTCTTTCTATGAACCATGTGGTCTGTATGGCAGTCTTAAGTCTGTCCTTGTGAACAAAAGACTGTGGTAGATCTCCAATTCCAGAACTCCACTAGCCCTGTTTCCAATGGGAGGCGCGTTTTACTCTTGCTCATTTCTGGGATTCTTTCTGATGAACTCATTCTTGTCTATTCTCCTTTCTCACCACTTCTTATGTTCCAAAGAAATGTCGGGGGTTTTTTTTTCTCCATACAGCTTAAAATTTGAAAAGTACTTATGACATAAATTCTCATGCAAGTAATTACCAAGGCTCTTAATAACATTGAGTGGTAGGATTACTTTTTCAAAAACTAGCCACCTTTCCCCCAAGACGCATATTAATGTGTTCTTGTTTTCTTAATTAAAAACATCTGTCAAGATTTGCACCAAAGGTACTGGCAGCATTTATATCAGTTGTATGTATTTTATGGAAGAAATACAGTAAAGGAAAATGTTTTAGAGAAGCACTTGCTTACTTTTTCTCATTTATTTGTCTTCTTATTTTACTTCAACCTTTCTTTCTCTTGGCCTTCCTTACATGGCAATCTTTTCCTTTATTTTTTATGTTTAAAAGTTCACTACTCTCCATTATCATTATTATTATTATTAAAACTTAAACTTTAAAATTACACCCTTTTCTTCCTAAAACCCATAGCTAAAAGTGCATGAAAATTTGGCTCTCTACTTTAGATTCCATTGATATGAAGTAAAGAAAGGATGAAGAGGAAATTCTCTTGAACTGCCCTCCAGGAGATACTCTGTGCTTTAAAAAGCTTTGTTTTCCCTCCTAGGAGTCCAATGTCCTGATTGCTGCCAACAGCCAGGGTACAATTAAGGTAAGGTATTTCGTAGTCTCCATTTTAAACTCAAATTCATTTTTAGACTACCAGACTCAGAAATATGCAATTGGATTGAGCCTTTGAGATCATTCTAAAGTATAGTTCTCTGTCCTTGGAAATGCCTTGATTGAAGGGGAAAGAAATGGGTGGTTTGTAACTATCGAGAAGATAGATAATGAAACTTTGCCGAATGGCTCAATAGATAGATCAAAAAGCGGATGAAGACTATTGGACATTCACCATGGACGAAGCACTGTTTTTCTTGTCTTGCACCAGTGCTTCCCAACCATGGGGTATTCAGTAGATAGTCCCAGGATGCGGTGGAAAGTGAGTGCTTGTATATTTGCTCCCTTCAGCTGTATTTTACCCTCATGTCTCTCTTTTCTTCTGTGGCAAGTAGGTTTTTCCTTCTTTGATAAAATATATTAAAAAGTATGACCATCCTGTTGCTGTAATTTGAATGTCCCCTGCCTGGCACACAGTCTGAGTCACAAACTCAGAGTCTTCTACATATTAAGTTAAAATGAGTCAAGCATGGTGGTGCATACCTTTAACTTTTTTTTTTTAATTTATTTCTGTATGTGTATGAATGTACTATCTGCATGTAGGTCTGTGCACCTGTGTCGTGCAATGCCGCTGAGGTCAGAAGAGGGTGTCAGATTCCCCCTGGAACTGGAGTTCTCCTGGAATTGTAGTTTCAGACAGTTCTCAGCTGCCATATGGGTGCTGGGGGTCGAACCCGGGTCCTCTGTAAGAGCGGTCGGCACTCTTAACTGCTAGGCCATCTCTCCAGCCCGGTAGTGTATACCTTTAACCCAAGTATTTGGGAGGCAGAGATAGGCAGGTAAGATTTAGGCCAACCTGATTACGTAGGGAGTTCCATTCCAGCTGGGGCTACCAGGAGACCATGTCTCAAAAAAAAGTTCAAGAAAAATGAAAATTTTACCCAATCATACCATTTATTATTTAGCTCTTAGGCATAATACTACATAGCACATTAGATTAATAAATTCAAGCTAAGCAGTAAAATTTCTAAACAGAATCCTATTTGACTAAAAATTTTTATGAAATTCTGAAAGAACTTTTCTATATATTCTTCTGGAGATTTCAGGAAGTATTTTTTTATGTGTATATTGTGACTGTCTTACCTGCCAGTGAACATTAATTTTGCCATGGCTGCTTTTACCTCATTGTAAGTATAAGTGGACAGTGTTCCAGGCACCAAAGCAGCAAATCCAAACTAAACATATTCTGTGGAAATAGTCAAACTCAAAACAGAAATGCATTGTTAGCTAGTCAGATTAACTCATAGAATAATCTCCTTTTTCTGGCAGCTAGTCTATTTGATAGTATCTTTTTAGAGAGGAACAGCAACTTAAATGAAACCTAGGCCTTTGCAATGGTCAACATTTGTTTCCTTGTGCTCATCCACCACCTCTGGCTCTTACAATCTTTATGCCCCCTCTTCTGCAATGATCCCTGAGCCTTGAGAGACAGAAGTTTGATACAGCTGTCCTATTCAGTAACAAGCCTCTTGTTCTCTGCACATTGGCCAGTTGTAAGTTTCTGTGTTAATCATGTATCTATTGCATAAGGAAACTTCTCTGGTGAGAGTTGAGAGACGTATTAATCTGTGGCTATGAGAAGTCATTTAGAATCAGTTTAGCCAGGCGTGATGGTGCATGCCTTTAATCCTAGCACTTGGGAGGCAGAGGCAGGCGTATCTCGGTGAGTTCAAGCCCAGCCTGGCTTATAGAGTGAGCTCCAGGCCAGCTGGGACTAAAGGGAGACCCTGTCTCAAAAATACCAAAAATACACACACAAAAAAAAAATCAGTTTAATACAACTATTTACTAGAGAAGTACTATGAGGCTCTCCCCTATGTCCTGTGACCTGTTTAGCCTCAGGTTCCTAAACCTGATACCATTGTCAGATATGGGCTCCATCCTAGGAAGTGGACCTTAAATCCAGTTACAAGAATTTGCCTACTCCCATACTATTTATGTCTCTACTGTACCAGTGGGCATATCTTGCCAGGCCACTTGTTATTGTACTTCCTAGGATTCACAGCTGGGTGAGGTTGATGATTATTTTTTCCTTCCAGTAGCTTACATAGCACTTTCCAGCACTGTGAATGGCAACCAGTAGAGAGGAGGCCATGCAGTCAGCACCAGCTGGATTTCTTCTTGTTTATTCTGCAGCTTATATAGTATCAGTGTCTTCAGCAATAGTCTGACTATCCAGTTCTGGTGGATAACTAAGAGCAGAGGCAATAGTCAGTATTGTTTAGGGGTCTATGGGACCACTGGGCAACAGCTTCTAGAAAAGGAAGGTTTTTGGTTTCTTTTTCATTAGCCTGTGATGTCTAGAAAGGGCAATGTTTCCATAATGTTTATGGCCAAATATCAAGATTTTCTTTAGCAGCACTGATGTTAAGATTTTGTCATAACCATGACCCTACCTAATATAAATACAAAAGCATTATGGAGCACAGATATAGGTCAAGGAGAGGAAAAGTAGTCCTAGTACCTTTAAGTCTTTGCTACCTAAAATTGCAGTGTCTATGAAGCAATCTTTTTGACAGTGTCTCATCACTACCTTGATGTTCTCTGTCCTTTCTTAGCCATTTGCTTCCTTGCTTTCTCATTTTTATTTTATTTTATTTATTTATTTATTTATTTATTTTTTCTTTTTTGGTCTTTTTGAGACAGGGTTTCCCTATAGCCCCAGCTGTCCTGGAACTCACTCTGTAGACCAGGCTGGCCTTGAATTCACAAAGATCCGCCTGCCTCTGCCTCCTGAGTGCTAGGATTAAAGGCGTTCGCCACCATGCCCGGCTCGTTTTTAATTTTAGCACTATTACAACCTACTTTTATGATGAGATTACCTTAACGCTAAAAAAAACCAACAAAGTGTCTTGATACCAGATTATTGGCATTGAAAATGTAAGAAGCAACAGGAAAAGGCAACTCTTACAGTCTCTGTACCTTGATCACCAGTGTTCAGTCAGTGTTTGAGCAAAAACTTGTGTTTATCAATAGAAGAAAAATATATTAAAATCCTTAACAATAATATTTTACTTTTTCTTAGGAATAGGTAAAGATACCAGCAGATACTCTAAAAATATTCTGTCCATGCCTCACAGCCAGCTGTTCTCTTATCCATAAGTTTTAATGTAGTTTATCTCAAATGCTCTTTGGAACAGTAACTGTCCAATAATGTCCATGCAGTGCTTGAATTGAAATATCTGGTTCCTTCCACTTCTTTGGCATTATAGCAGTTAGTTGTATTTTCATTTGTTTCCCAGTGGTACGGTAAGTATAGTAAAGCTTCATTAAACTCTGTTTTAAAACTATTTTGTTAAACTCTTCCTTTTGTTTCTCCCAATTAGGTGCTAGAGTTGGTATGAAGGGTTTACTGAAGTCAAATTGTCCTTGTTCTTCCTGAAATCCATCTGCAGCTAATAGAGAAGAAAGAAATGGCATTTGACGTGTCTCCCAAAGTCATCATGGGTTTTGGATTTGTTCTGAATACTTTTTCCTTTTTTCTCCCCCCCCCTTCCCCGCCCTTTAAGACCTTGGGACATGGGGAATACCCAGCAAACTCTCTGCCATCAGTCTAACTATGGACTTTGCTGCTGTTGGTGGTGTGGCTATCAAATTTTTGTGATAGGGAAACAAATTCTTTTAAATAAAGAAAATAACAAAAAATAATAAAAGTTTATTGAGCCACAGCTAAGCTGTAAAAATCTTTGTTAAATGTGGCAAGAAACACTCTTGAAGAAGTAACATATATGAGCTATACATACATGTACCAGGGGCTGGAGAATCTTCAGCAGTTAAGAGCACTGGCTGCTCTTGCAAAGGACCCAGGTTTGGCTCCAAGTACCTACATGGCACCTAACTCAGGAAATTTGATGCCCTCTTCTAGCCTCTATGAGCATTGTATGTAGGAGTACACTTACATACATGCAAGCAGAACATTCATACAGATAAAATAAAACATTTTTAATATACTGATTGGGGTTGGAAAGATGGCTCAGCAGTTATGAGCATGCACTGCCTTTGCAGTGTACCCACATTCAGCTCTCAGCTCCCACATAGACATTCACACTTATCTGTAACTCCCAGTTCCAAGAGGTCAAAGGCCCTTTTCTGGCCTCCATAGATACCAGCACACATGTGCACATACATACATAGAAGCAACACTCTCACATAGAAACAAACTTTTCTTAAATGTACTGGTGAATATGTTTAAAGCTATGTTTCCCAACCCCTTTGAAATTATATGAATCTGTGTAGACAAAATATAAAATATGTGTATTCCTTCCAGTGAACTTAATATTTACAGTAGAAAAGATTAAGAATTCCTATTTTTATTCTCTAGCAAGATTCACATCACTATCTGGTGCTATCATAGTCCCTCTGGATCCACCCATAGATCCAAAAATTTGACCTGTTGAGACCATATTCAAACAGAAAGTGAATGGTCCTCTGTAACTGCCATCTATACCAGTAAACCCTAGATGTAGGCCAGTCAACTCTTTGTTTTTAACCTGTCAGTACTATTAGTACCATCCAGGGCTGAACAAATGGGAAATATTTTAGGTTTTGTTGGCCCTGTGGTCTCTTTTATAACTATTTAGTTCTCCTAGTACAGCAAGAAAGTTAGCACAGATAGATAACATGTGAACAAATAAGCATGCCTGAAAGATGGGTAGAGTTTCAAATTTTGCCTGCAGTTTGTCATTTGCCAGCCCCTGAATTGAAGAAGGCTTTTGCAAGCTCTATTACCCCTCTTAAATTGTCTGATTAATTTTATAGATCATTTTCAAATTGTAAAAGTTAAGAAGTTAGTAGAGAATCAGGTCAAGCAAAACTAATACAAAGAGCTACTGCTAAAATCTGAGCAATTTTTAGCAAACGATTCAAACAAAATTCTGCTCTCACATTTAACAAAACATTTGCAGTGTGTGCTTGGTCAGATAAAGATAAGCATGAAGAACATACTCAGAATATCTATGGATCCTCAGCTTAAGGTTATTGAAACATTCACAATTACTTCATATCCTGTTATCTGAAATTATTGAAACTAGGTTTGTCTTGGAACTTGGATTTTTGAATATCAGAAAATGAACATTTACTGTATATTGAATACCAGCCCCAAGCATAGTTAGGGATATAATTCATGATCCTACACACACTTCTGCAGCAAAGCATATGAATATGTACTTTATATGAGATTACTTAATAAAGACTAAAAATAATCTTACAGTGGTTCAGCTCAGGTTTTACCACCAAGCGAGTTTTCCCTCAAACATAGGTAAAACTTACTGGTTTCCACAGCTTCAAGAGTGTTGTATCTTACTCCGAAATTTAAAACCTGCTAAACTTTTTATCTCAAATTTGAGAGAAAAGGCAAGTATCATTCAAAAGTTACCATCTGCCACCAATGGAAACTATGAGATGAAGACTCTTGTTTTCAAGGTAAACAAATGACCTTTTATAAAAGTGTAGGAAGGGGACTGGAGAGATGGCTCAGCGATTAAGAGCGCCGAATGCTCTTGCAGAGGACCCAGGTTCGATTCCCAGCACCCACATGACAGCTGAGAACCGTCTTTAACTCCAGTTCCAGGGGAATCCGACACCCTCTTCTGACCTAAATAATTAAAAAAGAACTATTTAAAGGAAAAGTGTAGGAAGAATAATGTAGATTCTTAGACATACATCCTAAGTAAAGTCTTCAAAGTAGGAAGCAGGGAGTTAGTGCCATCTTGAATACATTTTAAATGGAAGTGAATTATTTGGTGGGGGGTTCATTTTTATTAATGTGACCATATATATATATATATATATATATATATATATGGTCACATTAATAAAAATGTGTGTGTGTGTGCTTTTTCTTTTCAAACTCTTTGTATCATGGAGTTGATCATGATAATTTCCACATTTAGAAGGATACAGTAAGAAACATTTGGTGATCAAAAAGGCTTTGAGCACTTACACATGCAGACAGTACATTCATACACATTAAAAATAAAGTATTTTTAAAAGTTTTTTGATAAATTATTTTAAGGCAACTTTTTTGGAAGAGATTTGGGGGGAGGTTGTTTTTGCGTCAAAGTATCATGTAGTCCAGGCCAGACTTAAATTCACTTACATATAGCCAAGGATAACCTTGACTATATGATTTTCCTGTCTGTACTTCCCAAGTGCTGTAATTATAAGCATGTGCCACCATACCCAGTTTTATGCACTGCTGGAGTGCTGGGGATCAAACCTAGGGCTTTGTGAATGCTAGGCAAGCCATGTATCAACTGAACTACATTCCTAGCCCCTTCATCTAGAATTTTTCTAGGCTTTTCTTGAAAATAGTGTAGCTATTTTTAAGTTTGAGTTAGTCTCTACAGGATGTCAAAATCAAATTAATAACTGTTCCTTATAGAAATATAGCACTTAAATTATGATTCAGGAGCATTTACATTTTAATGCCAAAAATACTTCTTACTCAAAAATAACTTGTCAAGAGATGTTTCAATTTAATCTTTATTTCAGTAGTTTCATAGGGGCCTCTCACAGTTTGTCTTTATTCCCAAGCACACAGTTCATGCATGGAAAACATTTAAAGACTGAAGTACTTTACAAAGTTAATGTAAAAATAACTTACCTAAGTATCAAATTAAAGGATTAAAGTCATGTGTTGGTCACACATGCCTGTAATCCTAGCACTTAGGAGGTAAAGGCATCCTCAGCTACATAGTAAATTCTAGGCCAGCCTAGGCTACCTACCTGAGACCCCTGTCTCAAAGCAGGGGAAACGGTTATGAACCTAAGCTACAGCTTTTAGGAAGACCAGTCTCTTTGGACTTCTAGTAGGCAAGCAAAAGAGAAATATGGGAGAAATTTGAATAGAGGAGCCCAGTACAGTAGAACCTTCTAGGATATGGCTGTCCTAGAAGCCATGGATTTTATTATAAAGCAGTGAAAGCGAATGACATGATCTGATGTATGGTGGGTAATAGATCAGTGGAAGAATTAGTTGAGAGTTATTGGAAGTTTGTATTAAAGGTAATAACATTAGTCATCCTAGAATTCTGCTTCATCTAGTAGAGTTTACCACAATCTTAATTCCTATGTGGTGGAAAATTCTTCTTTAATTTTTAAAGTCATTGTCTTTTAATAAGTTGTGACAAAAAATAGTGCTCCTCAGCAAGTTTATTTCTTAAATGATTACCTGCTCCCAGTCTCCAGCTAGCAGTAAGTCCCTTGGAAATCTCTTGGCAACAGTGATCATGAGCTATTCTGAGGCACCATTTCTCAAAGCTAAGCAAACCTAGAGCCATCTAGCCCTTGTTCTAAATATAAGGATAATTGGTCATTCCCTTTAATGTAATTATGCAAATGTAATTGGGATTAGCTGCTTATCCTGAGCCCATTATGTGATATGGCTTGCACCTTGCGCTTCCAGAGCAATTCGCTGTCAGCTTATGTATGGCTTCTGCTTAATGTGTTAGGTGTAATTATAGACTCGAATTCTAGAAAGATTTGTTGAGCTCCCATTTTCCTTGAGAACTATGTCCTATATTCTAGGGACGGTTACAAATATCTTCTAGCAACTTGTCCAGTGAGAGAGACAGTAGGCAGCTTAGAAGTATCATGGTAGTCATGAGCTTTATGTGTATGTGGGGAGAACACAAGCTAGAGTGGTGGAGATGGCTAGGAGTAGAGGTGGTTGGCAGGAACTTGTTTTCCTACACAAGGTAAAAATCTTAGCTTAATCTTGAAAAGCCACTAAAAAGCTGTAAGAGTTCAAGGGCATCGAATTCTTTTTATTATTATTATTTTGTGTGTGTGTGTGTGTGTGTGTGTGTGTGTGTGTGTGTGTGTGTGTGTGTGTTTTTGAGACAGGGTCTCCCTGTAGCTCCAGCCTTCCTGGAACTCACTCTGTAGACCAGGCTGGCCTTGAACTCACAAAGATCCGCCCACCTTTGCCTCCCAAGTGCTAGGATTAAAGGCATGTGCCACCACACCCAACCCCACTTTATTTTATTTTTTATTTTATTTTTTTTTGTGAGGGCATCGAATTCTAGAAAATAAGTAGGTCCTATAGCCCAAACTGGAACAAATGGGCAGCAAAGTAAATACTGGATTGCAATCAAGTGTATAAAATAAACCATGAAGCCATATTTCTATAAGTGCATACATAGAGAAGAAGTGGCAGAATTCCAATTTATGTATATACCCCACCCTCAGGATACCTTGAGGCATACATACTCCACTCCTTAAATATGATCTGTACTAATGAGTTCCTTTTCTCAAAAGTATTTTTAGTTAGGGAGATAAAAGGTAACTTTAATCTCAGCACTAAAGAGGCAGAGGCAGGTGAATATCTTAAATCAAGGCCAGCCTCTACATAGGGAGTTCGGCCCAGCAGGGCTACAGAGAGACCCTGTCGCAAAACAAAAAAGTAACTACAATGGATAAACTTCACAAAAGTACCTTAATTATGCAGTCAAGGCCAACATCAAAAGTTGTATCATGTTGATGGTGTATACTATTGGTAGAATATAATAAAAGTGGTACTGTTCTTTCATATTTTGTCTAAATAAGACGCTTCCCAGCAAATCCTTCTTGACATAGATCTAACTAAATACCTGACGAGTACTCCACAATTGTCAGAGCCACCAAAAACAAAGTTTTTGGTTGGTTGGTTGGTTGGTTTTGGTATTTTTGAGACAGAGTCTTCCTTTAGTCCCAGCTGGCCTGGAACTCGCTCTGTAGACCAGGCTGGCCTTGAACTCACAGAGATCTGCCTGCCTCTGCCTCCCGAGTGCTAGGATTAAAGGTGTGTGCCACCACGCCCAGCTTAAAAGTTTTAAGAAACAAAGAGTTTAAGGAGATTTGACTAAATGTTCTATGCTATCCTGGATGGTCTTCTGTAACTGAAAGAGGACACTACATAAAAATAAATGGAAATCAAGTATACACTTTAGTTGCTGTTAATGTATCTCTATTGGTTTATTGATAACAAATGTGCCTTTGTAATCTGAAATGTTAATTGATTATATTAGGTGTGTAGACATAAAAGTTCTAATATTTTTTGCCTTCTACAAAACCTTCCAAGGGACTGGAGAGATGGCTCAGGGGTTAAGCGCACTGGCTAGTCTTGCAGAAGACGTGGGTTCAATTCCCAGCACCCACATGGCAACTAACAGCTGTAACTCCAGTTATAGGGGATCCCAACACCCTCTTCTGACCTCTGTAGGCATCGCATAACACATGCACTTATACATGCAGGCAATATACTGGTACACATAAAATATTTTTGAAAGAGCCTTCCAAAATAAAGTTTGCCAAAAAGTTAGAGTTTGAAGCTGGATAAAATACTTAACAAGGCCTGGTGTGGTGCATGCCTTTAATCCCAGCACTCAGGAGGCAGAGGCAGGTGGATCTCTGTGAGTTCCAGAAAAGCTGGGGCTACAAGGAGATGAGACCCTGTCTCAAAAAGACCAAAAAAGGGGGGGGGGACTAAATTTCCATCTCCTGAGCCCATACTGCAGCATGAACGTGGCAACTGGCCTCTGATCCCAGCTCAAGAAGCAGAGATGGTACAAGCCCAGGTCAAGCTGAGTTGGTCAGCTCTGGGCTTTATAAGAGACCCTGTCTCCATAAAGAAAGTGGAGAGCAGTCGAGAAAGGTGTGCAACATGCTCTGGCCTGCGTGAATCCCAAACCAAAAAGAATTCCTATCTTTAAAGCATAAAAATGGCTCTTAATATATAAAGTACTACAGAGTCATGGGAGGTAAAGTTGAATCGGTGAATGGATAATTTACATCCTCCTAACAATTGTTCCAGCTGTTGACTTTTTGAAAAGCAGCAAAGGATACTGAGTTTAGAAGAAATTAACATTCCAGTCTATTTCATCACTAAGAAATTGTATAGCTTTGTAAGCGATGGCAAATATCCTTCCTAAGAGTGGTACTCGCAACAAAATCTAAAATCTTAATGTCGGGTCAGTGTCTTTGAGTCATGCGTGACCACCTTCCACACACTGTCCTTCCCTTCTTGGCTCAGCACCAGGACTTGCCTCCTGCCTGCAGGCCAGCAGTCTCTGGGCTCTGCTCCCAAAAAAGGGGGGAGGGAATACCGCGAGAGATCACCCATGGAACGAACTCCACACACACACACACACACACACACACACACACACACGCATGCACGCACGCACACAGAGCCAGGAAGGATAGGAACTCCATTTATTTACTGTCAGTGAGGTCTATATATTCAAGACTACTGTGCTTTGGGCAGAAGGGAGGGGTGAGCCAACTTAGTTCTAATGGGGGGCGGGGGGAGGGCTGCAGAACTCCGGTTTGTGCAACAGGTAACTAGAGGCGTGACATTCTGCTCAATGCCTCAAGGGAAGGGGCCTGGAAGTTTACAGAGATGGGGCGAAGCAAGAATCATTGTAATATCCTGAATCTTGTGGCTACAGATAACTCTGGAAGCCCACAGAGATATCAGATAACTGGAGATCTCCCAGGACAGGTCTTACAATTTCTCTCTTCAAGACACACACAAAGTTCCATTCCCACATCTTAGTAAGATTATAGTATGCCAAAGCTACAGTCACTTTTAGGAAAGAACACTCAGATATGAGTGAAAGCATTCTTTTTACCTGAAGTCATTGCAACCTCAATAAGAGAATTAGGAAATCTGCCATTTGTGTATGATTCCAGTTTGTTCTTGCTGCTCCGAGTTGTTTTATCTGTTTTATAAGCAAACAAGCAAAATGTTCAGTACCCCAAATCTGAAGGAATTTGCATTGGAAATGAGTGGGGATTCTCTTAAAATCAAATTAAAAGTTCCCAGATTTACATTAAGTACTTAGAGTTCCTTAGGAGATTTTTATCCTTGGGGCTTTCCCTGTATGAAATGACCTCTGCCTTATTACTGTCGTGTGACCATGACCAGAGGTCTGGGGATTTTTTTTGGAAGAACAACAGAACAGCTTCAAGATTAGGAAGAAGCCGAGCAAAAGCAACTTACTGTATACTCAGAATGTAAGTATTTGGGGGGCGGCCAGATTGGTCAGTGGTTAAGAATGCTGGCTGCTCTTACAGAGGACTCAGGTTCAATTCTAGCACCTACATGATGACTAACCACCATCGTGACTCCAATTCCAGGGGTTCCAGTACCCATTTCTGACCTCCATGGACATTGTATGACACAGGTGCACTTACATACATACAAGCAATACCCTCATATACATAAAATATAATAAAAATATTTTTTAAAAATCACCTGTATTTGATTTTACACAGCTTACAGAACATTTTATTCTGGAAATAGTGACCTATAATTGAATTTCTACTCCTAATCTGTGTCTCCCATCAGTCCAGGTGGTATGTTTCCCTATGTGTACATAATGCTTTGTTAGCCATGGTGATTACCTGAAGAAGCTGCTAGAGGATATGGATCATGTTTATTTTCTGTCTAGCCTCTGTGTGTGTGTGTGTGTGTGTGTGTCTATGAGGTCACTAATTCTTTGGATGGCACCTCAGAAGACTATAATGGACAGGAACAGTGAAGGGAAAATACAGCCACTGGATTCTTATGGGTTCATTCTCTCAACCAAAATTTTAGTAATGCCTACTATGTGACAGTTGTCGAACAGGAAGGAGTCAACCAACTTTTTCTGTAAATGACAAATATTTTACACTTTATGATCCATAAAGTCTTCATCACGACTATTTAGTGCTGCCATTTGTAGCATTTGAAAACATCCACAGACAAAATATAAACGACATATATGTCTGTGTGTATTAGTCACTTTTCTGTTGCTGTGATAAAACACCATGACCAAGGAACTTATAAAAGGAAGAGTTTATTTGAGCTTATGATTGACTGTTCCAGGGAGTCCATTGTGGTGGGAGGCATGGTGGCTGGAGACTGGAGCAGCAAGCCGAGGGTCACATCTCACAAAGAGCACAGGAAGCAAAGAGGGCAACTGTAGACCACAAGGCTTGTTAAACTCACTAAGCCTGCCCCCAATAACGTACTTCCTCTAGCACGGCCACACCTTCTAAGACCTCCAAAAACAGTGCCACCAACTGGAGACAAATGTCTGAATACTTACAGCCTATGGGGGATACTCATTCAAACCACCACATTCCACTCCCTGGCCCCCATAGGCTCCTGACCATATAAAATGCAAAATGCATTTAGTCCAACCTTAAAAGTCCCCATAGTCTTTTACCAGTTTTAATGCCATTCAAAAGTCTACAGTCCAAAGTCTCCTCAGACTCAGGCCAATCTCTTAACTGTAAGCTCCTGTAAAATCAAAAGGCAAATTACAAACTCCCAATGTACAGTGGAACTGAATACACATTTCCATTCCAAACGGGAGGAATAGATGCATAGTGAGGAAATACTGGACCAAAACAAGACCGAAAACCAGCAGGGCAAACACCAAGTCCAGTAGCTCCATGTGCGACTTCTGGGACTTGACTTCCAAAGGGCTAAGATGGCTCAGCTCTTCCAGCTTTGCTTGCAACACTGTGTTTCAATAAAATCACAGATTTGAATTCATTTACTTGTGATAAGTCACAAAATTGATTTATCAGACTATAAAATATGTAAAAATGGCTCCCTTATGAGACGTACAGAAAGCCACAAGCTGACTTTGGCTTGTAGGACATAGTTTGCTGACCCTTGTTCTAGGCGCTGACCATTCACCAATGGCAGGGGGGAAAAAGAATTTCTGCTAAGCTTGCATTCATTCTTTGAGGAAAAGTATTTCTGCAAAATGAAAATCTTTCCATTATGATGCATCTCTAGCACAAGAGCCTGAAAAGCTGTTGTGAATAACACCATCCAGATAAAAGCTTATTGGGTACATAGCAATTTCCATAGGACTGCATACATGCAGTGTACGTTGGTACTTGTACCTTCAGAGAACCAAGAGACAACTGCTGAAGCTTGGAAGGGAGTAGACATTTTACTAGGTAGTGGGCATGAAGGTCTTCAGAATGCTGTGCCCACTAACAGACCTCAGTGTTCATGGGCTGAGATTACATTCCCTGAATTTACTGATGGATTCAAACTCAAGGGGGTAGCCTGTTGAATGTGAGGAAGTAGAGGCTGTTTTGCAAGGCTGACTTTTTACCCTAACCCTTTCTGGTTTTGTTTTGTTTTTTTACTCTATGCTGTTGAAATTTCATTTCTGAATATAAAAGATGTTTCTTGAGATCCTAACACACAAAGACTTGGAACCTAATGTTTCTGTGGCATGACTGAGTCTCATAAAATATTCACACATATTTTATGGTAATGTTTATACACTGGCTAATTTTACAGAATTAAAATTTTAATCAACACAATTTACTTCTAAATTAACTGCTGTTTAGATTAGCCCATTTTTTCCAGTGTTTTTCATATTTGAAATCCAGCCTTTGGTCAGTGTATGTACTAGAAAAAATTCTCACTTGCACTTCCCAGATTCTGTATGGCCAGTCCCTGGAGAGATGTGGGAGCACCATGGTCCCCCAGAGAAGGCAGATTTCTTTTCTTATTGGCTGTGCTGCTCCTGTGCTACTGAACTGCAGAGCTTTTCAGAGTCAGTAATGACATATCTTCCTTTCTTTTTTTTTTAAAGTCATCAACTTTTTAAATATTTTTTAAATTTTATTTCTTTTTTTGTATGTGTATGAATGTACTGTCTGCATGTAGGTTTGTGCACCTGTGTTGTGCAATGCCGCGGAGATCAGAAGAGGGTGTCGGATTCCCCTGGAACTGCAGTTAAAGAATGGGTTCTCAGCCGCCATGTGGGTGCTGGGGATTGAACCCGGGTCCTCTGCAAGAGCAGTCGGTGCTCTTAACCACTAGGCCATCTCTCCAGCCTCATGATGTAACTTCTGGAAAGACCTCTGGTAGTCTTGAAAATTAAAAAGCCATGAGCCAGGCATGGTGGTGCACACCTTTAATCCTAGCACTTGGGAGGCAGAGGCAGGCAGATCTTTGTGAGTTCAAGGCCAGCCTGGTCTACACAGTGAGTTCCAGGCCAGCTGGGGCTACAGGGAGACCCTGTCTCGAAAAGACAAAAATAAAAAAAAAAAAAAAAAAATCCATCATCACAGGATGGCATTGACACTGTATATAAAAATTTTAATCCCATTTTATTGTTATAAAAAATATAGAAATTCCTCTTTTAAAAAGTGAAAGAACAAAGGTTAAAGTAGCTGTTCTTGAGGTTTCAACAAGTCCATAAGTGGCTTGTGTTCCCGGAATTTGTTATCTGCCTATTTCCATACGCTCCGACCTACCAAAGGCCACCAGCATAGCTTTAGTGAAAAGCTAGCTGTGAGCTGAAGCAGCTCCTCCCCTGACCATAGGTAACATTGCTTGCCTGGAAAAGGAAGAGGAGTTGTGACTACAGGAAAGAAGAGTTAGAGAAACCCTTGCAATTACATCCATGAAGCCAAAGTTTCAATCCCCAGGAAGTGTCCTTAACCCTGGAGCACCTGTGTTCTTCTAGTCCGATTCCATTGCAACAACAACAGAATGATTTTCCTCCCTCCCTTTCCCAGCTCTTCTTGGTATGTTAGGTAGTCTGATAACTTCAGCTGCCATTTAACTATGCATGTTGGCTTATCCATTATCTGAGAATATCAAAAGAAACTTTACATTAATTTCATGTCTCTACCTGAACGGTAGGAAAATTGGGTCAGGAATATGAATAGAAATCCAGCCCTCATGACCTCTATCTTAGTACTATATCTCAGTAGTGATCTTTTTGTATTTTTTATTTTATTTTTTATGTGGCTGAATGTATTGCCCATATGTACGTAAGTGTACCTGTGAGATGCAATACCCACAGAGGTCAGAAGAGGGTATCAGATCCCCTGGAACTGGAGTTAGGGATGGTTGTTAGGTGCCATGTGGGTGCTGGGAACTGAACCCAGGTCCTCTGCAAGAGCAGCCAGTGCTCTTAACCTCTAAGCCATTTCTCCAGCCCTCTTTTTGTATTTTAGTCAAAAGACCCATCCCAAACTCTCCAAAGCCGCTAGAGAATTAAATACCCTGTTTGATGTAGGAATTCCTCATATGGTACCATAATGAGTAGTCTTCCTGACTCTCCCTATTTCGCACCATTGGTTTTCTGAGGTAGTTTTGGAGAATTGTTCAAATTGTCAAGAAGCTTTCTTCTTAGATTGAGCTGAAATGTATTCCCATAACAATCCTCCATTCCCACTAGGCCTAGCATTGTGGTTTCAGTAGAAAATGTCCCCCATAGGCCATGTGTTGAACACCCCCCGCCCCCAGCTGGTGCTGCTATTTTGGAAAGTAGTAGAAACTTTGCAAGTTTGAAAGAAGTGCATCACTAGAGGCATGCCTTTGAAGGTTATGGCTAGTCCCCCATCACCTGCTTCCTTCCTGTCTGCCAGAAGGTGAACTGCCCCCACATACTTCTGCTCCCATCGTGTTCTACCTCAGCATGGGGCAAGAATCAATGGAGCCAAGGACAGGATAAACTTCCCAAACTGAGCCAGAATAAACCAAACTCCATCCTTAGGTTGTGGTCAAGCATGTTGCCACAGCAGTGCAAAAGTAACTAATATGCCTAGCTCTTCCTCCATTCTAGACACTAGGCTCAGAGCATGAGCCCCTCACAGAGCTTTAAGCAGATTAACACACATGAAAGATAATTTGCATATAATATAGAATTTTATAAAGTCAGCATTACTGGGGTTTTTCTTAACTATTGAAAACACTCAAGCTACTCACACACAAATAGTAACGATTATTTAAACAGCAGGTTTACTAACTTGTTAAGTGGAATGTATAAGAAATATAAGATTTGACTATATTCTAATACTACTGTGCCATCTGCCTGCTTTACCTCCACTGCTCATACAGGTGCTAAATGGCACTGCAGAGCATTTCAAGAAGGTAATTGTGCACAAGCTGACCCTGTCAGGAGACTAAGGAATCTCTTATGACTGATGATAAACTGCTTATCTGATGATAACTTTTGAAAAACTTGAAATAGGCAAAAGAAAATATTCAGAGAAACTTTAGTGGTAGCAGACACCTCTGTCCTTGGAAAGTATTACAGGTAACTGATCAGTCACAGATTCAGAATGATTCTATATTCAACCAACTGAAGTTAGAACCTAGTGGATCATCCCTACAGATCTGAGACTCTGGTCCTAGTTTGTTTATTCTCAGGAAGAGGAATACGTGTGGAATAGCTAGTTCCCTACTACAACAGAAAATACAAATTATAAGTCAAGAGCCTACTTCTCAGTGTTGAAATAAAGAGAAACTGCTCCCTCCACATCCACTTTACTTTCATTCTTCTTTCAGGTCCTTCAGCTTTTTAATTGTATGTGTCTCTATAATGATTAAGGCACTTTCCTGTCTCTCAATTCAGCAATGTTTCCTCAGGGACCCTTCTTTCTAGAACACCTCGCAGGACATGGCATTCCTCTCCCTGGAAGGCTTAGTGCCGACCCTCAGTGGGCAACCGGCTCCAGTTAGAAAAATTAACTTCCATAAAGACATAGGAACTTTGTTTTGCTTCTGGATAATCTCAACTCGAGTGCTTTCCCCAGCTACCAAGATTAAGTTAGGACAAACTGAAAAAGGATAGCAGGCCTCTCCCTTGGGGATTACTGCTAGAAACTGCATGTTTCTGGGTTGTGACCTTCGCACGGGGATGTGTGCGGCCAGCTACAGATGTCACTTGTTTGCCGGACTAAGCTTGTCACAGACTAGGACAGCGTTTGCCATGTGAGGAGCAGAGAGGACTCAACTATGCACTCCCTCCTTCAACTACAGAAGAACTAAGCACATCAGACACCCCTGGAGAGCAGGTGCTAACCACAGTGCTTGAGAACTTTCCACCAGTGGTTGATTGAAGCTTTCTCGGCCTCGGATGGCATGGACCCAGAGCAGATGAAAGTTGCACTGTGGTCTTACCAGCGTCTGTCTAGCTCTCTTACCAGCTATCCAAGCCCAGATGAAGGGAAGAATGGTAGGATGCCAAGGATGGCTACTTAAGTTTGAGAATAATCTAGAGAAAGACATGTCAAGAAACTATTGTGTTGGATGCTCGGAGCTCCTTACTATGAGAATGATACCTACCATGGCCAGATAATGAAGACACAAAAGGAAGAGCAGAAATCTGTATATCATTATTGAAGAAAGTCAGAGCACTGGAGGGAAGTCTGTAGAAAGAAACTGGAGGATACAGGTTTCAGAAGTCAGGCTGTCAGGAAGCAGCAAGACAAAGAACTTAGCTAAAGAACAGTGAGCAAGACTCAGAATTGACTGTTTGACAGAGTCCAAGTAGGCATGAGCGAGCGAAGCATCCATGCTATGACTTGTACTCAGCCTTTTCCAAACTTGCCTTTCCTTGTAGACACCATCGCTAACCCTGCAGTTGCCATAGGAAACTCCCATTGTCTGTCTGCTACCTCATCAGTACGAATCATTTGTGGTAGTGTTGTCAGCCCACTACACATTCCTTTTCCCCTATGATTGTGCAGAAGTAGGTGTGTACATAACTGAGGGATGTGCAGTCTTACTTTCCCCTAACCCCTGCTGAGCAAGTTAAGGGGGATCATATTCTGTTCTCCAGAGGAAACATTCCTGGAGTTCCCTGAAAACACGGTGTCTGAATTAGTTCCTGGGTGCCTTCCAGGAAAATGAGATATGGTGAAAAGTACCAGTCTCATAAAATGGGCAAAGCATTTAAACCTAAAATAAATATCACTGAATTGTCCTGAAACAGATAACACTAGATTAAATCAAGGCATAGGACCAATAACCACTTATAAGAAAGACAAGCCATAGCCTGCATAAAACAATTTTTTGGTCAAATATTCAGTTACAAAGAATAAAGCTACTTATGTAAGAATTAAGAAGACAAGGGATAATGTAAAATAGGACATTTGTTCTGTGCTATTAAAATACTTCACATAAAGAAGGAAGGTAAATTCCAGAAAGACATAAATCTGTGTGAGATATAGGAGAAGTAAATTCATTTATCACATAAACTTCGGTAGTAGTCACTAACTGCAACTCTTCTGGCCTGGGCCTGGTTACCATCATCTGTGAAGATTTCTCTATAATCAATGATCTGCTTTTACTCCCCTGTCCTCTAACAGATAAGCCTGAATTTTTGTTTTCACTTATGAAAGTTCTCAATGTTTGTAGCAAAGAATTTGAGAATTTTCAGTGTAGCTATTATTTTCCCTAGTCATTTATAGGAAATTTGTGCCACCAGAAGAATATATGGTCTTACAGTAAGAATCCCAGTTTCCCAGCAGCCTTGGCCACTGAAGAGCGATGCAAAAATGGATGTTCTGGCTTTGCTGCAATGTCTCATTTTACTGGGTCATAAAGCCTCATTAGACAAATTTCAGTATTGCCAACTTCAAAGTAAAACATAAGAGCATCTGCCATTATCTGGAGGCTATAGAGTGCTATAATCCAGAAGTTAGCTGATTTTGAAAATAAAATGGCCAACTAAATAAAAGCCACCCAGTTCAGAGACTTAGGGGATTAGTGTTCGATTAGACAATGAACCTGAGATTTTGCCAATTGTCCAAAACCTTTAATGATCTCTGACAAGCAATTGTGTGACCACTCAAACTTCTGGTCTGGTCCTTAGAATCTGGTGCAGTAAAATTAAATAGGTGAAAGGTAAAATTGATTATAGCCTCTCCCTCAACTTTGGAGATTCTGTGTCCACTTAATTTTTTAAGTCAATTTTTAATTGAATTCTTACAAATTTCATACAATATATTTTGATCTTATTTGGATTCCCTCCCATATCTGCACTCCCTCTTCTACCCCCATCAAAGTTCCATATATATAATATATATGTATATATTATATATTACTATATAGTATTATTAAGGGAGGGAAGGAGATAGATAGATAGATAGATAGATAGATAGATAGATAGATAGATAGACACTAAGGCCTGGAGAGCCAGGTTTGTGTCCCCAAAGTCCCCAAATGCCCTTTGATGTGGGTTCATCCACTGGAGCCTAGAAAGCCTATTAAGAATCTCACCCTTAAGACTCAACTCCAGATGGATCAAGGATCTCAGCAGGATACCCTGAATTGGACAGAGGAGAATGTAGGTAATACATTGGAACATAAAGGCATAGGAAAGGACTTTCTGAACAAAACTCCTATAGTGAAACCATTAAGTCCAACAATTGACAAATGGGACTTCATGAAACTAAAAAGCTTCCGTACAACAAAGGACACTATGATTTGAGTGAAGAGGCAAACTACAAAATGGGGAAAAAAAACATTTACCAGCTATACCTCTGGCAAAAGGTTGGTATTTAGCATATATGAGCCATTCAAAAAAGATAAACAATCCAATTAAAAATGGGGCAAGGAAGTGAAAAGAGCCTATAAAGATGATATGCAAATGGCTGAAAAATACTTTTTTTAATGTTCAACATATTTAGTCATCGAGGAAATGTAAATTAAAACCTCTTTGAAATTCCATATTACCCCACTCAGAATGACTAAGATCCAAAAAACATTTGTCCTGTGACAACAATCTGACAAGTAGATAACCCTAGATTGCTCAGGTTCATTTAACAGCACATGTTATCCAACCTTAATATTGTGCTGGACTACAACAAATGCTGGTGGGGATGTGGAGAAAGGAGAACTCTTAGCCCTGCTGGTGGGACTATGAGCTGGTGTAACTACTGTGAAATCAGTGAGGAGATTCTTCAAAAATTGATCTACCATATGATTCGGCCATACCACTTTCAGATATATACCCCAAAGACTCAATGCTCTACTAAGAAATAACTGTTCATGTTCACTCCCATCCTTTTCATAATAGATAGGAATTGGAAGCAACCTAGATGCCCATCAACTAAGGAATGGATAATGAAAGAGTACATGTACACAATGGAATATTATTTAGATCTTAAAAATGAAATTATGAAATTCACAGGTAAATGGATAGAACTGGAGTCATCCTGAGTGAGGTGACCTAGACCCAGAAAGACAAATGTCACATATTTTCTCTCATAGCTGGATGGTAGCTTTAAAACATTAGATGTGCATATTTCAATTTGAAAATCCAGAAAGCTCAAGAAAATGAATTAAAGGCCATGGCTGGGTAGGTGGGTGGGTGGGGGAGGCTTCTTGGAAAGGGGGTAGGATGTGGTGATCCCAGCACTCGGAGGCAGAGGCAGATGGGTCTCTGAGTTCAAGGCCAGCCTGCTCTACAGAGCGAGTTCCAGACCAGCTGGGACTAAAGGGAGACCCTGTCTCAAAAAGACCATAAATAAATAAATAAATAAATAAATAAATAAATAAATAAGGAAGGAAGGAAGGAAGGAAGGAAGGAAGGACAAGCAATAAAAGGAAGTGTTAAAGGAGGGTGGGGAATGGGAGGGCAGCCCAAAGAAAGGGGTATGGAGAGGGATAACTAATACTAAAGGCCTTTAGAAAAAGCCATAGATAAAACCTACCACTATAAAGCCTTCTTAAAGTATATACATATTCATATACGTATACATTATAAAGAGATTAGAGTTACCTTATAAACAGTGGGCCATTGCACCTACTAGATACCATAGGCTTACAAAGTAAAAGCCAGTCCACTTCTTTTGTCATGAAAATAAAGGTGCCACCAATGGAATGTTGACTTGAAATTGGATATCAGCCTATATACCAATGGATGATTTCTTAGTTCTAGATGCCATAGTGCTGAGTGTTGGGAACATCATGGTCCCTTTGGTAGAGAGAGGAGATGGCACCACTGAACACTCTTATTTACATGCCCTACATGCTGTGACATCAAACTGACAAGTAGATAACCCTAGGTTTCTCAGGTCCATTTAACAGCACATGTTATCCAACCTTAATATTATGCTTGAAGGTTGTGGTGGTTTGAATGAGAATGTCCCCCATTAGCTCAAATATTGAACACTTGGCCAGTTGGTAGTGCTGTTTGGGGAAGGTCACAAAAGGTTTAGAAGGTACGGTCTTGGAGGAAGCAGGTCACTGGGGGCAGACTTAGACAATGTGTAGCCTTGCCCCACTTCTGCTTCCTGCTTGTGCCTAGAGATAACAACATCAGCTCTCTGCTCCTGCCGTCCCTGCTGCCTTGTCTCCCCACCAGGATGGACTCATCCCTCTGGAACTATAAGCCAAATAACTTCCTTCATAAGTTGCCTAGGCCATGGCGTTTTATCATAGTAACAGAAAAGTACCTAATACAGAGGTACAAGTTCTCAAGCCTTGAAGCCCTCCTACCAGAGACTTAAGGGATGATCATGGTTGCACAATGGTAAGAGAAGACACTAGGTTCCAACCTGACGGGTCAAATGCTGCAAGTCTCAATGCAGGCTTTATCATGTTGACTGACAGATCATGGACCTGAGATAAGCATGGCCAACAAGGCCTCATCTCATTTTAGAAGCTTATGCTTTCTTTGTATGGAATTAAATCGGCCCAAGTAAGCTTAGTTAATATTAGTTATTAAGCTACAGTTCTTTATTCTGGACTTTCTATATTCAATTGAAAATTTGTGTTTCATGTTTGTCATACAACAGAGCAATTATTTTTAATTTGAAAAAAGTCTTGCAGATTGAGAATTCTAAAAGCTTCCTATCAAGTTGATAGCTGCTTTGTTAAAGGCCTTAAACTACCTGGCCAGACACCACTAGTCCATTTTCCTGCCCAAACAGCAAAAGCTGCTATGAAAATATAGCAATCTCCAAACTTGAAAACTCTACTTCATACACAGAAACATATGTTCATTTGCATTAAAAAGGCATTGCATAAGAAATAGAACAAAGCCAGGTATCCTGGTGCACACCTGGAACCTCAGTACTCAAGGTTGAGACAGGAGGACACAGAATTAGAGGTCAGCCTGGAGTCCACAATGAGACCCTGTCTCCAAAACAAAAGATTTAAAGATTATAAGAATGGGCTAAAAGAAAGTTGACTAGACTATAGAAGTTACTTAACAAACCAATTCCTATGCACTTCCGTGGTTATGCTGGGTCGTTGACAGAATTACCTAAATAAAAGACACTAAACTTTCGTTACACCTATCAAAAAGGTAAAATTATTTTAAATGTAAAAACAAATAGACTCTGTCAAGAGAATTCTTTATAGGCCACTCCTAAGGTCAGGCAGGAACCTGGTGGCATTTGGTTTCAAAGAAGAAATGGATGCAAAAAAAAGGAGAAAAGTGTGTGTGTGTGTGTGTGTGTGTGTGTGTGTGTGTGTGTGTGTGAAATGTCTGATGTCTGAACAACCTGAGAGTATCTCTTATAGGAGCTGGAGCCCAGGCAGTGGGAATCGCCTTTCTGCTCTGCACAATTCCCATCAAAATCATGAATCAGAGGACATCATTTTACTTCAGCCACTCCCCAGAAATTCTGCAAATATTTACATAAAGACTCAGTCTTCTGAACAAATAAAATAAAATTAATTTTAAAAAATCAGCCAAGAACTTAAGCAGTAGACTTATTAAAAATTTGAATGAAGCTAAGCATGGTGGCTCACACCTTTAAATACCAACACTCAGGAGGCAGAGGCAGGCAGATCTCTATGTGTCCCAAGACAGCCTGGTCTAAAAGGTGAGTCCAGGCCACTCAGTGTCTGCTTCTGCAGTCAGATGTAACTCGATCCTTCTGTGAGAGGTAGCTACCCGAGGATCCTCCCTGGGAAACTGGCTCCTTTCACAGATGCCAGCTGGCCACAGAACTTCCACTCTCTGATTCTTAGCCAGGTTGGGGAGGGGGGGAATGGCCTACCTTTTATGGCTGCACATCACTAAATACCTTCACCAATCATGGAGCTGATGACCCCAGGCCTGGAATTTCAGACTAGTGGCTGATTTCCTATCTCTAGTCTATCCACTAGCACACAACTTAAGCCTGATGTGATTACACGCATGTGTGGAATGAGGGAACTAGGATCGTGTTGATGGTAAAGGTACTGAAGAATTTGTTTTATTGTATGCAGTACATCACTTATATGGACCGAATGACATCTTTCAGCAGCCAATCCCATACCCCCGTGTCACAAACTGTGTCATGAGTTGCTGTTCTCCCCCTGCATCACACACTGCTCTCACCTATGCGGAGGGCGGGTTGGGGAGGGTGTCAGATGTGGATGTGCAGGCAGGCCACAAGTAGCCTACATTCACCTACAAGTCAGGGCTACATAGTGAGACCTTGTTAAAAAAGATGGAAGGAAGGAAGGAAGGAAGGAAGGAAGGAAGGAAGGAAGGAAGGAAGGAAGGAAGGAAGGAAGGAAGGAAGGAAAGAGAAAAAGAGAGAGAGAAAGAGAGGAAGAGAGAAAGAAAGAAAAAGAAAGAAAGAAAGAAAGAAAGAAAGAAAGAAAGAAAGAAAGAAAGAAAGAAAGAAAGAAAGAAAGAAAGAAAGAAAGAAAGAAAGAAAGAAAGAGAGAAAGGGAGAGAGGGAATGAGGACTGGGGATATAACTCAGCATTTAAAGGACCTAATTAGTGCTTGCCGGCCCCTAGGTTTGTTCCTCAGCCCTGAGATGATTGACAGATAGATGATACAGATAGATAGATGATGATAGATAGATAGATAGATAGATAGATAGATAGATAGATAGATAGATAGATAGATGATAGATAGATGTAGGATGAGCCCTGCAACCAAGCTTAGGCTTTTTACTTTTGAACTTATGTTTTGCAGGCCTATGAATTTGGATCTAAGCCAATGGTTGGTGTCTGACATAACTGAATCGTCTCATAATTTTGTCCGGTACTGAAAGGCTCTCTTCCCATAGAAACCCTGAGCCTCAAACCTCTATGTCAAAAAGATCTGAAAGGACGACCAGAGGACATAAGACACACCTCACCACTATGAGACCTCACCTGCATGAAAGTGTTCTCCAGAAAAGATGGCTGTCACCATGCCGAGAGGGACCCACCCTTTCAAGTGTTGTAGATGACACAACTACCAGAGACAGATGGCTGGTGTCATGCTTCCCACATGAAGGCTGCCCTGCATGGGGACTGGACTTCGGTTCCCACAAAGGACCTAAAATTTAAGTTTCCACAGTAACCGGGATCAAACTGATCTGCAGAAATATTCTAGAAATGCTGTTTCTGTTCTCCTTGCTTAGGCCCTCAGAACATACAGCCGTGATACAGAAATAGCAAGGTGTTTTTGAGAGCAGTGGAGCCTTTCTCAGCTCTGCTGTGCTTAGCTTGAAGGGCTAGGGTTCCAGAAACTCAACAGGCACCTCAAGCCAGAGGCTTTGGGGTTGTTGTCTCATGAATTTAAAGAATGAAGTTCATGGGCCACAGAGGGTGAGTTTTAAAAGAGTATTTTACTAGAGATAGCTTAGGTGAAGGAAGTCAATTTTCTTGTACAGCAGGAGGGGTTCCTGGGAGTGAGATACTGTTGAGCCTCACTGTTTGGAAGTTAATTAAGGTTTAGTGGAAGGAGGAGAAGAGGGGGAGCTGAATTAGACTGTCCATTTCCCATTCTAGATGTCCAGGTCCCTCAAGTTTCTGCTGACAAGCTCAGTATAAGTTCTAAGAACAGGGAACTCCTTTGGGGAAAAGAGAAGGAACAAACAAGATCTTCTTGCATCCTCAGCCTCTGGCTATGGTGGAACTGGAGAGATCTTTGGCTTACATACTTCTGGCATCTCTAGCCTCAGGCAAGAATAAATGTACTGACAGGCCCAAGGATATTTTCAGTTCTTAGCCAAGAAAGAAGATGGTCATGTTTCTTTTTGGGTCTTTTTAGCCTAAACTGGCCAAGCACCAGTTATTCCAAATACTTTAAGGGTCACATTGAGAAGTATATGGATGTGGGCAAAGAAAACCACAGAACAGGATCATTCCATGAAAGAGAAAAACAGTTTATTAACAAGCTCCTGGGCTATCTCTCAAAGGCAGAGAAAATAGCAACTAAGAGAAGTAGGATAGGTTTTATAGGTAGGTAGAAGCTTGGGTGACTTTCCACCACACTCTCACCTGGGGGGTGATTGTGGAGGATGAGGAAGCTGTAATTTCCCTATATGCAGAGAGTTTTACAAAACCTGGTTTCTGCCAAAGCCTGGTCTCTGATGGAGGGTTTGTGAAATCTGGTTTCTAAAGAATGCTGAGTTTCGATTTCCACCTTCCAGTTGAAGAACTTGTTTAGTCCAAAATTCTGAGAGCTTGGCAGCATTGCTGCCATTTTAAGGACCTAACATTCCAGCCTTTGTTGATGATTAAGGTCAGTGGTGGTCTCTCTTAGCTACTTCCTGCTGAGTGGGAAGATGAAGGGGTTAAGAAGTCTGGAGATATTAGTGCAGGGTGGCAGTCAGGTGCTGATAAGTGCCCTGAGGGGATTCCATCAGAAGCATCTGATTTACAGACCAATGGGTTAGTTCACCCATCCTTTCCTGCAAGAATCTGAAAAGGCATGGGGCAATGATTAGTATGAGGAGAACAGATACCAGTGGGCCAAGAAGAGGTAGGAGCTAGGAGATAAGGGAAGGCCCAGGAGAGAATCCTGAATTCCATACAGTCCCAGTGGGGTGAAGTCTCTGAGTGATCTTGTTTAAGTTTTTATCCTCTTTTCCACCTAGCCTGATAGATTGATGAAATAACAGCATTCTTCATTAAGGACAACTGATGCCAGAGATACGAGCTGGTTTTGAAGTAGTTGTTAGGCAGAAGTTGACTTGCTGAAGGTGTCCTCTAGCTGAGTAGAGGTCTGTTGAGACAAATGCATACTGTCCCAGTCCCCTTCTAGCCACTCCTGCAGCAGCCACTGAGGTTGCTAGGCTTACTCTGACCATTACCAGCACAGCTCCCTGTGGCCTATGTGTCACCAGGAGAAGGGTGAGAAATTCTCCATTTGTATAGGGGGTAAGTTGAGGAACCAGGAGGGTGGAGGAGAAACCTGGAGTGGCTTGGTTTATGCATTGATGGAATTTATACTCAGAGCAAAAGAGGACTCCCTTCCTGGCCTGAAGGATCTTTGCAATTGAGATATTGGCATGGGTAGATGAAGGGTGAGGGGAATAGTTATAGAAACAATCTTCTGGTATCCCTGGAGAGGACAGGGGTACCCGTGGGGCTGAAGGAGAGGATATAGTCTTAGGGTTACAGGGTTTAGAGTCTGGAGTTATAATAGAAAGAGGAATTGCTACTACAAGGGACTCCTGCAAGAGTGCACAGAAGAAGCAAGAGGTCGAGCTGAGGGTCCCATGGGTGCTCCCGTAGGCATGAAGGATCTCCGGGGATTTATTTAGGACAGCCATCCAGGATCAATGAGCAAAGGAAAGGCCTCTGAGTTTGGAAACTTCTGATTCTAAACCATCTGCTGATTGTCTGATGCGATCTACCACAGCATCAACAGGAGTGGATGGCGCCTCTTCAAGGGACCTGAAGATTTTTATCTTTTGTCAAGCTGCCATGCTATAATTATGTATCTTTCAACTCACATGGCCCATTTGTCATCCCAGGGGTCTCTAATAGTGAAGGTGACTGGCCACAGATACCAAGACACCCATTGGCCCGGCCCCATACTTAGTTGTTGGGGGAACATGCTGTATCCACTGTCAGTGTAATGGTATCGGCAACTCCATCATGGACAGCCTCTGTAATCTTTGGCTTCTCTACAGTAAGAGTCTGTTTGCTTGTGGAAAGAACATAGATAAGTAACTGGCCAGCAGGACTACAGTTATATGAACAGGCCTCCTTGACATTAAAAGTGAGGTGGATATCAGAGGTACATCCTGAAGAGGGACAAGAGGTGTAGTTAAGTTCTGGAGGGTCTTTATCTTGTGCATAGATCTGGAATTTCCATGCCTGCTGGTCCAGAGAGTCAAGAAGGAAGGGAGGTAGGGAAATCAGAAGGAACAGAAGGGAAGCCTGCATGTTAGGATGGACGTTTGTCCTCAGAAATGGTAGGTACGCAAGAAAGCTTTAATTTTAATGGCCCTGTGAGGTGACAGAAGTACTTATCAGGCGGGTGTTCTGGCAAGGGATCCAATGAGGACCCTGGAGCTTGTTCAGGATCTGGAGGTTGCTTGAGCTGTGACAGGTAAATCCTGGCCACACATCTCTGTGACTTCGCTGCTGCTGTGGGAATGGTAAGAATGACCAAGTGCAGCCCTGTCCAGAGTGGATTGAGAGCCTGTGGGCAACAAACCTTTAGAAAAACCCAGTCTCCTGGCACAATAGTTTGAGTGATAGGATCAGTAGGGGGTGAGGGAAGACATGGTCAATGTGTTCCCAGAGAAGTTGTCTTAAGAGGGTAGGGAAAGCAGGTAATCACTGATTGGGGCTGGTTCTAGAGGTGGCAAGTTTCCCAGAAGAAAAGGACATCCATTTATTAGTTCCAATGGGCTGAGGAATGAAGGGGCACAAGGAGTGGCCCAAATGCAGGCCAGGGGCAGAAGCAGTTGCTGAGTCCATGGGAGATGAAGTTCAGAAGATAGTTTAGAAAATGGAAATAGTAGAGAAATCACAGGATAAAGTGAAAAAGGAAATCAAACACACATCCAATCGGTAGGAAAGGATGGGAGAAAGACTCAGTAACAGATTAGATGAAGCAGAAGATAGGATATCAAGTTGAGAAGATAAGATAGAAGAACTAGAATACTCAAGCAAAGATTATGAAAAATGTAAAACAAAAAAACAAAACACAAGAGTGGAACAATCAGGAAATGTGGGACACTATAAAAAGACCAAACCTCTCCATCATAATAGGGATAGAGGAAGGAGAAGAATCCCAGGAAAATGGTATTGATCAGATCTTCAACAGAATAATAGAAGAAAATGTCCCCAAACTGAAAAAATATAAACCTAAACAAATACAAGAAGCACATGGAACACCAAATAGATCAGAAAAGAATCAGAAAAGAAATTCCACATGTCATATCATAGTTAAAACACTAGATGCTCAAAGCAAAGACAAAATACTGAAGGCCACAAGAGAAAAACAAGTTACATAGAAAGGGAAACCCATCAGAATTATAGCTGACTTTTTGATGCAAACCATGAAAGCCAAAAGAACACGGACTAAAGTATTCCCAGTGCCAAACGACTATAGATGCCAACCCAGATTATTATACCCAGCAAAAATGTTGATTATAGTTGAAGGAGAGAGAAAAATCTTTCATGAAATAAACAAGATGAAAGAATTCATGTCCAGAAAACCAACACTTCAGAAAATACTCGAAGCAATTCAAGGTCAGAGGAAAGGAGCAATCGTCCCTAAGCAGCTGCAGAGAATAACTGATAACAGTATAATTGTAAGAATACTAACTTAAACCAAGAATGCAAACAGAAAATAAGGTGAAAGGAAACAACAGACATCTCTCAATAATAACCTTAAGTATTAATGGTCTAAACTCCCCAATCAAAAGATATAGATTGGGAGAATGGATTAGGAAACATAACCCATCTATATGCTGTCTACAAGAAACCCATCTCACCCTCAAGGATAGGCATCAACCTAAGTTGAAAGGATGGAAAAACTATTCCAAGCAAAGGTACTGAAAAGAAAGCAGGATTTGCTAGTCTAATATCAGACAAAATAGACTTCAAAGTAACTTTAATCAGAAGAGACAAAGAGGGCCATTACATCCTTATCAAAGAAACAACCATGAACATTTCACAATCATGAATATATACACACCAAACTCTGGTGCAGCAAACTTTATAAACACAATTCTGCAGGACCTCAAGACACAGATTAATCCCAGCACACAAAGATCTCTACAATGAAAAATTTAAATCCCTGAAAAAGGAGATTGAAGAAGATACCAGAAGATGGAAAGACCTCTCATACTCATGGATTGGAAAAATTAATATAGTAAAAATGTCCATTCTACCCAAACTAATATACAGAATTCAGTGCAATCCCAATCAAAATCCCCATGAGTTTCTTTTCAGATTTAGAAAAAAAATCCTTAAATTCATATGGAAAAACAAAGGACCCCAGATAGCCAAAGCAAAAAGAGCAACACAGGGGGGATGACCATACCTGACTTCAAACTGTATTACAGGGCTATTGTAATAAAAAACAGACTGTTACTGGCACAAAAACAGAAAAGTAGATAAATGGAACAAAATTGAAGATCCAAACCTGAGCACATGCAATTTCAGCCACTTCATATTTGACAAGGGGTCCAAGAAGACCCAATGGAGGAAAGACAGCATCTTCATCACATGGTGCTGGCAAAACTGGATCACCACTTGTAGAGAGGTGAAGCTGAACCCCTACCTTTCACCATGCACAAAAATCAACTCCAAATGGATCAAAGACCCTAATGTGAAACCAGAAACTCTGAAAATGATAGAAGAAAATGTTGGTAGTAAACTACAAGACATAAGCATAGGAAAAGACTTTCTAAATCAGACAGCCACTGTATTGGAAACAAGGTCAACAATAGACAAATGGGACCTAATTCAACTCAAAAGATTCTGTACAGCAAAAGAAAGAAACAATGAAGTGAAGAGAAAACCCATAAAGTGGGAGGAAATCTTCACCAGTGATACATCAGATAGAGCATTAGCATCCAAAATATATAAATTACTCAAAAACCAAAGGATCAGCTGGGCATGGTGGTACATGCCTTTAATCCTAGCACTTGGGAGGCAGAGGCAGGCAGATCTTTGTGAGTTCAAGGCCACCCTGGTCTACAGAATGAGTTCCGGGACAGCTGGGGCTACAGGGAGACCCTGTCTCGAAAAGACAAAAAAATAAAACACCAAAGGATCAAGAAAAATGACACTATCAAAAGGTGGAGTAAAGAGCTGAATAAAGAATTCACAAATGAAGAAGTGAAGATGGCTGAGAAACATCTCAGAAAGTGTTCAACGTTGCTAAATAATTAAGGAGATGCAAACTAAAACCAGCTTAACATTTCACCTTACCCTGGTAAGAATGGCCAAGATTAGGAAAACAAATGACACCAAATGCTGCAGAGGTTGTGGAGAAAGGGGAACACTCATCCACTGCTGGTGGGAATGCAAACTCATACAACCCCTATGGAAAGCAGTGTGGAGAACTCTTAAAAGACTGAAAATGAGCCTACCATCTGACCCAGACATACCACTCCTGGGTGTACACCCACAAGACTCATCCTATCACAAAGACATACGCACATCTATGTTTATTGAAGCTCTCTTCACAATAGCAAAAAGCTGGAAGCAACCCAAATGTCCTTCAACCAATGAGTAGATAGAGAAAATGTGGTACATCTACACAATGGAGTTCTATGGAGCAGTAAAGAAAGATGACATCATGAAATTTGCAGGTAAATGGATAGAACTAGAAGACATTATGCTAAGTGAAGTAACAGTCCCAGAAAAGCAAACAACATATGGTGTTCCTCATTTGTGGATGCTAGCACCAAATCCCTAGTTGCAAAGCAAACTGAGCATCATCTATATTATATTTCTTTTTTATATGAAAGCAGCAGTATGGTTAAAAGGTGAATTCCTTAATGGGCTTGAGAATTAAGCTATGACTTATGTTCAGATTTTGTAATATTGGTATATGGGTGGAGGATATGTATGCATATTTTGAAGTAATATAAAATTAAAGGGGAAAATGTGGAAAAAAAAGAGTGAAAGATACAAGATATGTATGGCAGAATGCAGAACAGGGGTGGGGTGGTGGCATTGGAAGGAGAAATGTGTCTAAATTAAACTGAGAAATGATGAATAAAATATGCAAACCATCAATAAAAATATAAAAAGAAAGGTGGGTCTTGATAAGTCCATTTGCTCTTTCAACCTTTCCCAATTGGAGGCCAGTAAGGGATGTGGAGGTGCCATTGTACCCCCAAGGCTTTTGAGACTGAGTCATTTTGAGATAAATGCAGGGCTACTATCTGACTAGATGGTTCTGGGAAGCCCAAACATGGATAGTGTTTCAGATAGGAGGTGGGAACAGACTGAATTTGCTGTCTTCTTGGCTTCCACCCATCCCAGAAAGTCATCTACCATAGTAAAGAAGATAATTTAGATTTTTTTTTGTTGGGAGGCATATGTGTGAAGTCAATTTGCCAGCCCTCCCCTGGGAAAATATCTTAAAACTGGTACAGACTGGAAGAAAGGGGAGGTCACACCCACCCCCTCATGGGGATGCTTAGGTGCATGTGGAGCATTCCTGGGTGATGGCCTTAATAAGAGGAAAAAGGATGGGATGGAGAAATAAAGGTTGGAGAAAGGGATAGAGGGGCCTAGACCAAATGTGGACAAACTTATGAATAGTGGTTTAGAAGGTTTTAGCCTGGGTGTCAGGGAGACAATATATATCCTATAAGAGGAGGCAGCTCTTGGGACCCTGAATGGCTCCCATTGTTAGAAGAGCCTGTCATTGGGATTCAGGGTAAGAGTTAAATTGGGTGGGGCCAGGAGGAGAATGAGGGAAGGTCAATAGGGGTGCTAGCTAGACTCTGTGGTGGTCTTGTCAGTGAAAGCATTACCCATATGTTCTAGTTTTTCTTCCATTGCTGTGACAAAACACTTTGACCAACACCAACGTGGGGAGGAAAGGGTTTATTCAGCTTACATCTCCTGCATCACAGTTCTCACTCAGGGAGCCCAAGGCAAGAACTCAGGGCAGGAACCTGGAGGCAGGAGGTGAAACACAAGCCATGGAGGAATGTCATTCACTGGCTTGCTCCCCTGGCCCGTGCCCAGCCTGACCTCTTATACAGTACACAACAACCTGCTCAGGGTGGCAACACCCATAGTGGGCTGGGCCCTCCCACATTGCTCAACAATCAAGGCAATATTCCACAGACATGGCCACAGGCCAGTCCAATGGACGCAATTCCCCAATTGAGGCTCCCTCAACCCAGGTGTGTCAAGTTGACACTAAAGCTATCCAGCACAATTGACCTCTTGTCAACTTGACACACAAAACACATCACTATTAAACCACCACCTTTCCAGTTCTTATCCCCAAAGTATGATGTTAACATTAATCACAACCTAAAACAGTACAACTTTGAAAGCCCCACAGTCCTTAAAATGTCTAAATAATTAAAAGTTCAGGCTATTAGAAGTTTCTTAACTGTGGGCTGCTGGAAAATCCAAAACAAGTACCACTGTCTTATTTTAAAGGGAAGAATCAGGCACTCTCAAACAAAACCTAAGTCCAGGAAAGTAGCTCAAGGGTGGACACCTGGGATTCACTCACGATCTCCAAAGGGTTCCGGCAGCTCCCCCTCTCTGACTCTGCCATCCGTGGTACACATGGATCTCATCTCGAAGGCCCAGGCTGACTCCAGTTCACACCTGCTGCTGCTCTTGGTGGTTGTCCCATGGTCCTGGCATCTCCAAAAAGCTGGGGTTGCCACTGAAACTGAAGCAGCGCCTTCACCAATGGTCTCTTCTGACCTCTCCAGGTGCAAAGCCTCAGCTTCTCTCTATGACCCCTGAAATCCTGGGGTCTTTACTGCAACCGAGGTGCACTTCCACCAATGGTCTTTCCTGACCTCTCACAGTGCCAAGCCTCGGCTGCTCTCTGTGACCCCCTCAAATTTCAACACCAGAACCATATAGGAGACTCTTACAAACTACCAAGTCCTGCTTCTGGCTTGACATGGAGGCTCAGGCCCCTTCTGGACCACAGCTTCTGTGTGCTGACCCTGAAGAAATTCTTCCCAGAAGATTTCACCACAGTGATGCTGGTCTTTTGTTACTTACAGCTGATTTTTCAGCCCCAGTTAACCAGCATCAATTGTCCCAATACAACAAAGATTTCACTTCAGGTTCTGGTCTCTTGTTACTTACAGCTGATTTTTTCAGCCCCAGTTGACCAGAACCCACAGATTACACAGTCCTGATGATCTTTGCTCCCCTTTGAAACTAGAAACTTCACAAGCTAGGCCTCCACCTTCTACAACTCCTTCAGCAAAGCTGCTCCAAGCTCCACAGCAACAATCTATAGGTATTCAATGATCTTCCCAGCCCAAAGTTCCAAATGCCTCCACAATCCTTCCCCAAAACACCAAGGTCAGGTCTGTTACAGCAATACCCTACTCCTGGTACCAATTTCTGTTCTAGTTTGTCTTATATTGCTGTGACAAAACACTTTCACCAACACCAACATGGGGAGGAAAGGGTTTATTCAGCTTACATCTCCTGCATCACAGTTCTCACTCAGGGAGCCCAAGGCAAGAACTCAGGGCAGGAACCTGGAGGCAGGAGGTGAAGCACAAGCCATGGAGGAATGTCATTCACTGGCTTGCTCCCCTGGCCCATGCCCAGCCTGATCTCTTATACAGTACACAACAACCTGCTCAGGGTGGCAACACCCATAGTGGGCTGGGCCCTCCCACATTGCTCAACAATCAAGACAATACTCCACAGACATGGCCACAGGCCAGTCCAATGGAGACAATTCCCCAATTGAGACTCCCTCAACCCAGGTGTGTCAAGTTGACACTAAAGCTATCCAGCACACCATAGCTATGTCATTAGTGGGGGCTTTGCAACCTCAACAGTGGATAACTACTGCTTGCTTTGGGAGATAGGAGGATTTAGACAACTTTAAGATGAGGGATCCATTGGTTATAGAGGTGCCCTTAGTTGTAAGGAAACCCTGCTACTGCCAAATAGAGGCATGGTGGTGTAGGATGTGGAAGGCATATTTAGAGTCTGTATATAGGTTAATGAACTTATCCTGAACCAAGGTAAGGGCAATGAGCTCTGCCTTCAAAAATGTAATGCCTGGTGGTAAGGGTCCAGATTCTATAACTTGGTCCAAGGACACAGTGGCATAGCCTGCCTGGCAGGAGCCTGTGGGGCTGGAAGATGAGCTTCCATTTATGAACCAAGTATAGTCAGGCTGTGATAGAAGGGAGGTAGGAAGCCTTGGATTTTCAGAGGTGAGGGTTTTACGTGACTCCAAGCAGGAATGGGTAAGCATGGTGGCCTTGGGGAGAACCGCAGCAGGGTTCAGAGGTGGCCATGACATGGAAATGTCACAATTTTCTATAAAGGTGATGTGGAAGAGTTGAAGCTTAGAGAGAGGCAAGGTGGACAGGCTCCTGCAGGAAAGGAGGTCTCGAGCCTATGGGGGAAGAGGACAGAAAGAGGTCACCCAAAAGTTAGCTTTGAGGATTCCTGGGTGCTCAGGGAGGCTGCAGTGAGGGCTCACAGGCAGTGCTGCAGTCCCCTTATTATTGTGTCCAGTTGCCTGGAAAGGTAACGATAGGTGCAAAGGTGAGTCCCTTCATCTGTTCCCAGGACACCCAGGGAAATTCCTCATCTTTCAGTAGTATAAAGAGTGAAGGGTAGCCAGGTGTGGTGGTGCACGCCTTTAATCCTAGCACTTGGGAGGCAGAGGCAGGCAGATCTTTGTGAGTTCAAGGCCAGCCTGGTCTACAAAGTGAGTTCCAGGATAGCTGGGGCTACAGGGAGACCCTGTCTCGAGCAGGCAGATCTTTGTGAGTTCAAGGCCAGCCTGGTCTACAATGTGAGTTCCAGGACAGCTGGGGCTACAGGGAGACCCTGTCTCGAAAAGACCAAAAAAAAAAAAAAATAAGAGTGAAGGGTGAAGGGATGAACATGGATACTAGAGAAAGCAGGTACACCAGGCGTAGAGGGAGCAAGATGCTACACCAGGGGGTTAGCTGCTTCATAGAGGGGTGAGCAAGAAGAACAGTAAGGAACCCAGGTCTGGAGGTACCCAGCTAGCCCCAGAAAGGAAAGAACCTACTCCTTAGTGGTGGGGGGTGAGACCTCAGATACTGTTTTCCATGTAGAGTGAGCTCTCAACAGGTGGGAGATAATAGAAAGCCTAAGTATTTGACCTGGGAGACAAAGAGCTGTGCTTTGGCAGGGGAGACCCTATATCCTTTTTCTCCCAGGAAGTTAAGAAGCCAAGCAGTGTGTTGTTGAAATAGCAAAAGTGAAGGGCTGCAAAGTAGAGGTCATGAACCTCCTGAATCAAATGGCTAGGAGATGGAGAAGGGAGAGAGATCAGTGGCCAGAGCTCGGCCAGAGAAATCAGGATTATTCCCAAGTCCCTGAGGGAGGACAGTCCAGGCAAGCGGTGATGTCATTCAGTCTCATAATCTAAAGGTCTCTGGTTCGATCCTGGGTTTTGGCACCAAATGTATGGATGGTGGATGGCAGGAGCCGGCAAAGGCAAAGATGGTCCTTGTCACAACGGGGGTCCTTGTCACAGGAGGTCAGCAGTTTGGGTTTGGCAGGAGGGACCAGGTTGTCGGAGACCTAGGAGTCCCTCCCATGTTTCAGCACCAAATATATGGATGAAGGCAATGAAAACCACTGAACAGGATCACTCTGTGAATGAGAAAACAGTTTATTAATAGACTGCTGGGCTATCGCTCAAAAGCAGAGAAAACACCAACTAATAGAAGTAGGTAGGTTTTATAGGTAGGTAGAAGCTTGGGTGGCACTTCCATGGCACTCTCTCCTGGGGGTTAAGGAACCTGAGGGAGCTGTAATTCCCCATAAGCAGGGAGTTTTAAGAAACCTAGTTTCTGCCAAAACCTATTCTCTGTTGGAGAGTTTGTGAAACCTGGTTTCTGTATGTGTATGTGTGTGTGTGTGTGTGTGTGTGTGTGTGTGTGTGTATGTGTATGTGAAACCTGGTTTCTGAAGAATGCTGAATTTTGATTTCTACCTTCAGGCTTAGGAACCTGTTAGTCTGACATTCTGGGAGCTTGGCAGCACCGCCACCATTTGGGGGACCTAACAAGAAGGAAACTGTGGTCTGGTACATTCCCCCCACATCCCTTTGAGAGCTCACACAACCGCCATGGGCTCTAAATGGTCTTGACAGATTGAGCTTTGTCTGGACTTACAAGTCCAACAGTCCAGTAGAATACAAATGAGACCATCTTATCTAGGAATTCTAGTAGCAACAAAGTAAATAATATGAGTCTAGATACTCAAGTCATATGTTTGACACACAAAATACTAACCAAAAGACGGTGTAGAAGAAAGCATTTAATTGGGGCTGGAGAGATGGCCTAGTGGTTAAGAGCGCTGACCGCTCTTGCAGAGGACCCGGGTTCGATCCCCAGCACCCACATGGCGGCTGAGAACCGTCTGAAACTCCAATTCCAAGAGAACTCCAGTTCCAGGGGAATCCGAGACCCTCTTCTGACCTCCGCAGCATTGCATGACACGGATGCACAAACCTACATGCAGACAGTACATTCATACACATACAGAAATAAATAAAAAATTTTGGGGCTGGAGAGATGGCCTAGTGGTTAAGAGCGCTGACCGCTCTTACAGAGGACCCGGGTTCGATCCCCAGCACCCACATGGCGGCTGAGAACCGTCTGAAACTCCAATTCCAAGAGAACTCCAGTTCCAGGGGAATCCGAGACCCTCTTCTGACCTCCGCAGCATTGCATGACACGGATGCACAAACCTACATGCAGACAGTACATTCATACACATACAGAAATAAATAAAATAAAATAAAAAATTAAAAAAAAAAGAAAGCATTTAATTAATAGACACACAGAAGCTTCAAATGATAGGTCTTGCCAAGCCTGGTGGTACATGCCTTTAATCCCAGCACTTGGGAGGCAGAGGCAGGCACATCTTTGTGAGACTGAGGCCAGCCTGGTATACATAACAAGTTCCAGGTCAACTGGGACTACAGGAAGACCTGTCTCAAAACAACAACAAACAAAACAAAAGGCATGTTTATGTCATAATGAGATGCACATTCTCTCCAGTTTCAGAGAGATGGATAAACAAAGCGAATGTCTATTATATTTAAAGGTTCATACCCTGAGGCAAATATTATGCTGGAATGTTAAATTCATCATTTTGATCCTGGTAATTGCTTTGTTTGCATTTTATTATGGATTTGCTGGGTATTTAGGCAATTTCATTTGCTCAAACAAAGGTAGAAAATAGAAATAATTATAAGACTGTAATGTTATTTTATAGGGACTCAGGGATTGTGAGGGCAAATACAAATTAAAAATAAGAGGCTTAACTTCTGTGTGTTGAAAATATGGGAAAAGACCTTTTCATTTCAGAATTTCTTGGTCTTTTCAAATGTATATGAATCTTCATAATGATTAAATAGGCCTCTCACCAATCTGATCTCTCAACTCAGCTAAATTTTCTTAAAGACCCCTGGAGCCTTCCTTTTGAAATGCAAATATCAAGGAAGATGGCATCCCAGTCTCTCAGATCCTGTGGGAAGCTAAGAGCCTGTTAAGGCTTGAGTCTGAAATGTCCCCAAAGGCTCCTGTGTTAAAGACTTGGTTTGCCACCTGATGGGCTTTCGAGAAGTGATTGGATCCTGAGGGCTCTGCTTAATCAATAAATTGTTCCCTGGATGGATTCATAATATAATGGCATTACTGTGATGTGGAAAATAGGAGGCAGAAACTGGCTGGAGGAAGTAGTTCACTGGGACGACATGTCCTAGAAAACTATATCATGGAGTTTGTCTCTGCTCCCTGGATATTTCCACCACAGCCTCCTGCCGCCACAATATTCTGCCTTGCCCTGGGCCTAAAGCAAGGGACCCAACCACCTTGGACTGAAACTTCTAAAACTGTGAGCCAAAATAAACTTTTTCTCCTTTTGTTTCTCTCAGATACTTATTGCAGCATCAAAACTAACACAGAGCCCACCTTCAGTGGTACCTGGCTCCAATGTGCAGACCTTTGGTTATAAAGATGTGGGAGGTTTGCTTTTCCTGTGGATGAAGCCAGCACAGGTGGGCCTCCTGCCACCAAGGTCAAGCTCGGACACACACGCTCTGTGCTGAAAGGTGGTCTAGTCTACTCCCTTGAGGACTAATGCTGATTTATTTGGGAAAGTGAACATTATGGCATGTGTCTGCTTGGCTATGTGAAGAACTAGATTCTTTTCCCAACTGCCTTTTGTGAAGTTGGCTGTGTGCAGAGCATTGATGGCTGCTCCTACAATCAAACTCTGAGTGTGGGGGGGTGTCTTTTTCCTCCCTTATTTAGGAACTTTTCTTCAAAGACCTTCTGGGGAGAGAGGGGACATGACCACTTAGTCACCCTCCCCTGACACACATTTGTCCTATCCCTCCCAGTAGTTCAAAAATACTTGTTTCTATGGCTTGGTTTTCACAAGCCTCATAGCATGCTCTTTCACTGCACCATTTCACCACTGCCCATCTCGCCAACCTGTGAGCATCCAGCACCCAGATAGGGGTTAAGAAAACCCAAATGTCAGCCTAGCAATCCAGTCTCCTACGGATAAGCCTCCCCAAAGCTCGGAACCCTCCCAGGAGACCCTTTAGTGATGGAAACTTCCTGTAATTCCAAGCTTCCCTCCTGTTGCACTACCATCTCCATGGCAGAAGTCAGGCTCTGGTATATCATCCTCAGGGCTCTATACCCCACTCCAGCTCCCCTAGTGAGCCTGCATCATGATTCATATCAGCACACCTCAGCCCACACTGGGAATCTTGCGGAGCTACAGACGATTCATCTTTAAATCTCCTTATGTCTCACTTGGCAGGCAACAGGCACATGTCTGAAGCCAAGTCCTATTTCCTTCCCTTTAGGTAAGAGAAAGAAATATACCTGCTCTCACCAAATCCCACCCTGTCCTGCTCCAGATCATGGTTCTCTTTCAGAGGTGAAGTGAGATGCGGTGGTAACATGGAAGCCTGGGGCACATACATATTTATAGACTGGCTTATTTATAGGCCATGACACTCCTCAGCTCTGCTTTAGCCAGTAGGTGAACCACAGCCTTAGTGTTTTCAAGCAACCAGAATGCCAGGGAGGTTCTGGGTGGTCCATGTGCCACGTGGACACTGGGAGGTTCTGGGTGGTCCATGTGCTATGTAGATGTTGGGAGGTTTGGGGTGGTCCATGTGCCATGTGGACCGCTGTACATTCTGGGGGCATCTGGATGTGTTTGCAGATCCCAGATATCCACCCTGACTGACACCTGAGGAAGGAGTCTGAGCAGTGCTGCTTCTCCTAGCAAATCTCCAAGTCCTGGCCATGGCTGCATTTTAATCCACTGTAGGACAAGAGCACTGGTGGCCTGACTTTGCTCCTTAGAAGTGTCAGGAGCGGGCTGGAGAGATGGCCTAGCGGTTAAGAGCACCGACTGCTCTTACAGAAGACCCGGGTTCGATCCCCCAGCACCCACATGGCGGCCGAGAGCCGTCTGAAACTCCAATTCCAGGAGAACTCCAGCTCCAGGGGAATCCGAGACCCTCTTCTGACCTCTGCGGCGTTGCACAACACGGGTGCACAGACTTGCATGCAGGCAGTACATTCATACACATACAGAACTAAATAATACAGAACTAAATAAAATTAATAAAAAAAAAAAAAAGAAGTGTCAGGAGCTTGAGGCTTGAAGAATAGACAGTTACTTAGAGAGGCCTTTAAAAAACATTTGATCTGACTCAGGCAAGTAAATATTACTGAACTGCTTCTTCCTCTCCTTTTTAAACTCAGAGGGGTGGACACAAGGTCAGCCACGGGAGGGACAAGCAACCCCAGGAAGACCTTTATGGCCCATGCCCTATACTTCAGACAAAGGGCAAGCCAGGCCCTGCATTTGCATATAATTAATATTTATTGAGCTTAGCTACATGCCAAGCATGTGCTAAATACTTTACTTGCATTCTTTCTATTTAATTCCCCCAAACAGCATACTGATGAAGCAGGACTTTTTTCAGTGTGTGAGGCCTAATTAAGTTGCACAACATGTAATTGGATCATGTTTACTTCTTCCCATGTATGTTACACTGTAATTTAAGAAGCCTTATGAAGCATGTGCTTTTATTCTTTTTATTTATTTTTTAAATTTAATTTAGTTTTTTTTGAGACAGGGTCTCCCTATAGCTCCAGCTGGCCTGGAACGCTGTAGAACAGGCTGGCCTTGAACTCACAGAGATCTGCCTGCCTCTGCCTCCTGAATGCTGGAGGTGAGTGCCACCACACCCAGCTTAAAGATGGTTCTTAGCTGCCATGTGGGTGCTGGGAATAGAACCCACATCCTCTGCAAGAGCGGTCGGCACTCTTAACCACTGAGCCATCCCCAGCCCCCCTCTTATCCTTTTTAAAAAAGAAACTTAGTCAGTTTAACCCCTGAGTCCAAACTCATAACCAGTCTGCACTATGAAGTAAGTGCCTCTAAGAATTTCTACTAAACACAATTTCCTAGAAGGAATATCAGCAACTCCAAGTTGCCCTTTCTGTATGGGATGTGGTGAAATGACCGCACATCCCTTAGATTCTTGGCCTTTAGCACTGGACAGGTCCTTATGGATGATCTGGAAAATGTGCTAAATAATTGAATAATTAGTTGCCTCCAAAATAGCTTTTTCCTGTTGGGCACTCCAAAGCTCCTGTCATCCCCTACATCAGTAGACACTGGTCTGGCCGTGTGTGACTGTCCACAGAATCTTTTCCCCATTATGTCCTCCTTAGAAGAGCAGAGCTGAGAGGCTGGAAAGATGGCTCCATGGTTAAGAGAACTGGCTGCTCTTTCAGAGGACCCAGGTTCAGTTCTGAGCACCCACACGATGGCTGTAACTCCAGTTCCAGAGGATCTGTCACCCTCTTCTGACTTCCATGGGTATTGTACAACATAGATGTACTTACATATATGAAGGCAATGCACTCATACATATAAATGGAAATAATAAATAAATAAATAAATAAATAAATAAATAAATAAATAATAATTACACTCAGGAGGAAGAGACAGGCAGATCTTTGTGAGTTCAAGGCCAGCCTGGTCTACATAGCAAGTTCCAGGACAGCTGGGGCTACAGGGAGACACTGTCTCAAAAAGATCCCCACAAAAAAAGATTTAAAAAAATAGATCAGTGTTGAAATTGGTTCCACAAAGAGAGATGGGAAGGTATTGATATCCAATTCTATCACAGTTGGGGAGGATTTATAGTGGATAGATTCCTGTGCTTCAGCCTCATTCTTAACCAGGCAGCTGTGTTCTCTTCTTGGTTTTGTTTTTTCTTCTTCCCCACCACCCATCATTGTACTTGGCATTTGGCAGGTGGGCAAGACAATATTTTAAATGAGAGCAATGTCCTCTCATCCCGTTGGAAGCAGGATACCAGACGTCTGCAGCACTGCATTTTCCCACCCTCTCTCCTCTATGGACCACAGCAGTGTGTGCCAAGGTCCTTAGCGGGGAATTCCTCATCACACGGTTGCTAGGAACTGATCTCCTCATCTGTTTGTACGCATGAGTACACACACACACACACACACACACACACACACACACACACGCACACACACACATATCCTGGTTCTTTCTTTCAGAGAACTTTTCTTTTTTTTCTTTCTTTCTTTTTTTTTCCATCTTTTTGAGACAGGGTCTCCCTATAGCCCCAGTTGTCCTGGAACTCACTATGTAGACCAGGCTGGCCTTGAACTCACAGAGACTCACCTGCTTCTGCCTCCTGGGTGCTGGGATTACAGGCATGCACCACACACCCAGCCCAGAACACTTTTCAATAACTGAATTCACCAGTAGAATCTTAAAGAATAGCCTGTCCATTTTACAGATGAAAATAGGCAGGTCCATGTACATTTACCACAAATAATAGGTAGTTTCTAGAAGAGCAGAGCAAGAGAAGCTGCTCCCCAGTGATAAGGAAAAGTTATATTATTATAACTAACTTTATTCTTATAGAATCTTCTTTCAAGCTAGGAGTATCTTGTAATTTCCTTTTGTTTTACTTACTAGGTAGAGACCTTGAGGTGTGACCCTTGATGCTTTCTCACCCAGTCATGTTTCATTGCTCTGTGATATTTTTCAGTCCCCTGAGAGGTTTATTATTCTGTATATCTTGAAGCTCTGTGATGCTTTCCATTCATTATGTCTAACTGTTGATAAAGATGTAAAATTAAGAAAATGAAAAGTTCACCAAATAGTATATCGAGACACCCGGTCCTATTAGTCCAAGAAAGATATAGATCAAATGTGACAGATAACTAAACTTCTGCTGGTGATATCTGTTTTTGTAAACTTCAGTGACCATCCGACCCATGTGTAGCCCTATTAGCCTGGCCTAGCTGTAGATCAAAAGGCAGCAGACGTCCTGGCCATGCCTGAGATATCCACTTTGTAAACAATAATGAGCAGGTGAACTCAGGGAGGAATTTTCCTGAGATAACATGGTTCATCATGAAAAGAGCCATAGGGTACAGGTGTCAGCCATGAAATGACGTAAAAAGGCCAAGTTCATCCCCATCTGTACTTCCGTTTGCGGCCCAGATCATCTGAGCCATTGTTGTTCATTCTGGGACCTCGCACACGAGAAAATAATTGAGCTTTCTGACTTCTAGGTAGATGCTTGATCTCTCAGTTGTCCAGAACTGTTCTGTAACACCAGAGGTGAGGATGAGGAGGAGAGAAGCCAGCCAGAAGGAACCCCACATGCAATGGACTGAACACACCCTCATCATATGTTACAACCTTTGTAGGATGTGATGGTGTATGGGTGGGACCTCAGGAGGTTGACTGGATCGGGAAAGTGGAGACCTTACAATGGGTTGAAAATACACCCACTGTTGCTGCCACCTGCTGCCGACACCTCCTCCTCCATCTCCACCTCCACCACCACCAGCATCACCACCACCACCTCCATCACCACCACCACCACCACCACCACCACCTGTATCACCACCAGCACCTTCATCACCACCACATCACCACCACTACCACCACCACCTCCACCACCACCTCCACCACCACCTCCACCACCACCTCCACCACCACCACCACCACCACCACCACCACCACCTCCGCCATCACCACCTTCATCACCACCTCCATCACCACCTCCACCACCTCCACCACCACCACCTCCATCACCACCACCACCTCTACCACCACCTCCAACACCAACACCTCCAACACCACCACCACCACCACCACCTCCAACACCACCTCCACCACCTCCATCACCACCACCACCACCTCCACCATCACCACCTCCACCACCATCACCTCCACCATCACTACCACCACCATCACCACCATCACTGCTGCCACCACTACCATGAATCAGCCCCCATGCTGTTTTTCTGTCATTCAGAGCCACTGTAAGGAACTGACAGTCCATAACTCAGGAGACACTTACCATCATGGCACTCTGATGCCCTTCCAGCATCCAGGACAAGACAAACATAAGTTATTATGGCAGTCTAAACCAATGAAGATGCTTACCCCTCCTGGGTTTTCTGAAGGCTGCAACTGCTTGGCCCCTACCTTGGAACCAGAGGCCTGCATAGGCTCCAAGGACCACCTAGAGCTGTCCTATATTTGTTATCCTGGTATTTCCCAAGCAACAATTATGTGGTGTCCGCAGCTACTTCATTGTGCCTAAGGCTGGATGTTGAGAGGACATAATGGAAGGACATTCATTTTTTTCCCATTCCCACGTATCAGTCTCTCCTATTAGGAAGACTGCAGGTGTTGATAGTGACCCTATTATGCACCCTAACCGAACTGATTCTCTGATGTCCTTTAAAGCAGATATGGGCATGTCTGCAATTTTTCAAATATCATAATTTAAATATTTCATAATCAAAAAATGTCTCTAGCATGGGCACTTCAGCTGTTTTTAGTACCTGTTCATTTATGACACAGCTCTCAAGCTCAATTCCCTGTGACTTGGTTGAGCAAGTTGTAAAGAATTTCTGCACCCTGAGGATAGACAGGATACAACAGGGCTACATTAAGATTTTTCAGTCCAGGGGCTGGAGAGATGGCTCAGCAGTTAAGAGCGCCAACTGCTCTTGCAGAGGATCAGTTTTGATTCCCAGCACCCACATGGTGGCTAAGAACCATCTTTAACTCCAGTTCCAGGGGAATCTGATGCCCTCTTCTGACCTCCGTGGCATTGCATGACATGGGTGCACCAACCTACATGCAGACGGTACACTCATACGCGTAAAAATAAATAAATAAAAATTTAAAAAAGACTTTTCAGTCCAAACATTAGGTGCTGGTGACAAAAAGAGACTAGTGCCACCATGGGCAACTTTCACAAAGATGGTAAAAGTTCAGTGGGAGGTGACGCCCCTCCCACAGTGCACAAATGAAGTTAAAGTTTCTAAAACTGCAATGACACACCACAAAAGCGTTCCTAGAAGCTGAAAATTAAAACATTCTTGGATAACAACTATGGATTTCCTAGATGCATACTTGCTTTTTGTTTTTTGTTTGTTTGTTGGTTTAGGTATGAGCTCCTTGAGGCAGGACTCAGGGGTGAAATAAACAGAGTGAGAATGCTACCAGGAGAAAAATATACAGACCTGTGTACATGGGGCCATCCCATGAAAGACAATTGGATACTTACATATGCAAGGAGATCTAAGAGTTCAGATACCCTGTCCTGTGGGGGCAGGGGGCTGAGGGGAATGTAAGCAACTTTTAGGAGAGGGTAAGTGACTTCAGACAAAGATGAGCAGGCCATCAGAACAGGTGACAGACTGTGACAGACTGTGACACAATCCCTCTGGGTAACTCCACATCTACTCTCCTCTCCTGTGGGAGATTTATCTTCCCTGATATGAATGCTCCAGGGAGGGCCTGCATGCAGCCTTCTCTTGGAAGATCTTTAGACAGATCAGAGAAGTTCAGAGAAAGCCCTATGGGTAGTGCTGCTCCTCAGATGTCCTTGGGCTGCAGTAAGCAGCCAACCAAAGCAGCATGCTTTAGGATGGCACTTTCTTGGGAAAGGCAAGGATTAGGAAATTGGGAGAAGAGGCGGATTCTCAAAGAGGCCGCTTAAAGCTCTCAAAGGCTGACATTTCAGCACACAATCCTCAAATTGCTTATTATTGCTTAGTTAGAAATGAACCCAAAGAGCAGTTGGGAACCTTAAACTCTCCATAAAGCTAAAATGTAGTCTGTTGACCCTAAATCTAATTAACTATCCCTTTCTGGCCTAAAGCTAATGAAAATTAAAAGGAATACCATAATAATGAATTTGATTAAGGATCTACTATCTTAAATATTCACGCTGCATTTTGGGCCACATTAAATAGCCTTTAAGCTAAGTTCAAAATTAATAGTAACAAAATAGTGAGAGCATGGATATAGTCTTTAAAACTAGATAACACCAAATGTAACTAACTGTCCCTTTCTGGCTTAAAGCTAACACAAATTAAAGGGGGGGAAAGGGGTTGAGAAAGTCGAGGGGGAAAAAGTACACATATGACAGAGGGGAGAGGGACTCAGGGCAGTGGGCAGAGGAATGGAAAACGGGAGCAGAGAATCCACAAGACAAGCTTTGTTTGAAAAACTTCACAATGACCTTGCAATCCAAGTTAAAAAATAAAAAAAGAGGGGACAGTAGAACATATGTGACACGGAAGAACACGGGGTGAATCCGGGAGCTGAAGGTTTAAGTGGGGGTAGGGACAGGGAGAGGGAGAAAAAAAGGCTAGAGATATACGAAGAAGGCTTATGAAACCCCGCTAGTTTATAAACTAGTTGAAATAAAGCCTTTAAAAAAGGAGTTTGAATTATTGTATGTGTATGAATGTACTGTCTGCATGTAGGTTTGTGCACCCGCATGGTGCAATGCCGCAGAGGTCAGAAGAGGGTGTCGAATTCCCCTGGAACTGGAGTTAAAGATGGTTCTCGGCTGCCATGTGGGTGCAGGGGATTGAACCCGAGTCCTCTGCAAGAGCAGTCGGCACGCTCTTAACTGCTAGGCCATCTCTCCAGCCCCTTTAATTTATTTTTTAACCCACTGAATTCAATCAATGCTGTTCATATACTTGTGGGCATGGAGCCGTCCACTGGGGGATGGCCAACTTACCAGTGGCCACACTCCTTAAGAAAAGTGATCCTCCCCTCTCCCAGCAGCCAGCAACTGCCAACAGCCCCTCAGCTAAGGGTAGGGCCTGGGGATCCCCCTCCCAACTCATGTGGGACATTTTAACAGGCTTGATCTTGTAGAGGTCTTATGTAGGCAATCATAGCTGATCTCTACCACAGCTATGTCATGTCCTGAGGATATTTCACAGTGATGTTCCTGATATCCTTGTTCTTACATTCTTTAGGGACCATGACTTCCATAGCCCTGGGGGGTTTGTTGTTGTTGTTGTTGTTGCTGTTTTTAGTTATATTTTTCATTGTGCATATGTGTCTGTGTGTCTATATGTGCACAAAAGTGCAGGTACCCAAGGAAGCCAGAGGGATCAGATCTTCCCCTGGAGTTGGAGTTACAGGCAGTTGTAACTACTATGTTCTAACTACTATTTAAAGTGTGACTGTGAGTGCTCAGCCACCCATTAGTGAACAATGCTGCTTCCAGACAACATGGATTATTAAATGAAAATCTCAGGGTGAGGCACAGTTTACCTCCCTATAAGTTACTGGTCAGAGAAGACCCAGAGGTACCCAAAATAATACAGGTTATTCCTCTTTCTCTTTGTTGCCCACTATAAATAGATGGTAAGAAACTTTTGCTGAAGACGCCACACATTTTGGTTGCAGGACACAGAGAACTCAGTCTTGAACAGACCAGGAAACTCTCCCTTCTCCTAGCTTTCATAAGTGCTGGAAGGTGCTATGCAGACTGCTGGGAAAAAAAGACACCAACGGTCTTATCCAACAGCAGACCCTGTATTCTGCAGTACTGATGCGGCCACTGATGCAATCGTGGCATGATTGTTCATGGGGGTAAACAACTGCTCTCTTGATGGATTTGAGGGCTGCTCACAGAGGGAATTCTTGCCTGGTACCATAAACAGGCTTAAAACTCATGGCTGGGGGCTAGAGTAGGTAGGAATGCTTACTGTTCTTGAAACGGACCCAAGTTTGATTCCCACAACCTGTGTTGAGGACCTCACAACTGCCTGTAACTCCAACTCCAGGGGAAGATCTGATCCCTCTGGCTTCCTTGGGTACCTGCACTCTTGTGCACATATAGACACACAGACACATATGCATAATGAAAAATATAACTAAAAACAGCAACAACAACAACAACAAACCCCCCAGGGCTATGGAAGTCATGGTCCCTAAAGGAGAATCTATTATTATCATTTTTCTAAATAGTTATGTTGTCAAACTGCTTTCTAAGTATTTATGTTTATATTCATAGATACATGCTGTTGGTAATTTTGACCAGAAATGCTTCTTATTGCCGTGGCAGTGAGTAGTTAATGCATAGAAGCCTTAACTACTATTTAAAGTGTGACTGTGAGTGCTCAGCCATAGATAAGACATCTATAGCAACCCCTTCCAGGTTCAAGGAGCATCACAGAAGAAGCAGAAAGAATATAAGAACAAGGATATCAGGAAGATCACTGTGAAATATTCTCAGGACATGACATAGCTGTGGTAGAGATCAGCTATGATTGCCTACATAAGACCTCTACAAGATCAAGCCTGTTAAAATGTCCCACATGAGTTGGGAGTGGGATCCCCAGGCCCTACCCTTAGCTGAGGGGCTATTGGCAGTTGCTGGCTGCTGGGAGAGGGGAGGATCACTTTTCTTAAAGAGTGTGGCCACTGGTAAGTTGGCCATCCCCCAGTGGACGGCTCCATGCCCACAAGTATATGAACAGCATTAACTGAATTCAGTGGGTTAAAAAATAAATTAAAGGGGCTGGAGAGATGGCCTAGCAGTTAAGAGCACACCAACTGCTCTTGCAGAGGACCCAGGTTCAATCCCCAGCACCCACATGGCAGCCGAGAACCGTCTTTAACTCCAGTTCCAGGGGAATCCATGCGGGTGCACAAACCTACATGCAGACAGTACATTCATACACATACAAGAATTAAAAAAAAAATAATTCAAATAAATATAAAAGGAAGACGTGGTGGGGTGGTCCTGTGGAGAATTGGAGTGGGGAGTGAGGTGTGGGGATGATCAAGACACATTGTATGTATGTCATTGTACATCATATGTATATATTCATACAATGAATATATATCAATATACATATATGAAAACTTCAATGAATAAATAAATAAATAAATCTAAGGAGAGAGAAAAGTATAAGTATACAAGCAAACAAAAAAATGCAGTTAATGGTTTCTCCCTTGGTTGGCTGTAGGAGTGAGTGCAGTTTTTCACATCCAAGGTTCCCGTCATCCTGGGCAGAATGCAGTTTTCATATCCACCTCAATAAGGGTCAAAGACACAGGACACCCATTTCTTTGTTTTCTCTGGAGAGCCTTAACTCTCCAGATGTATATCCACTGTGGAAATCTTCATTGCTATTTCCTGTGGTCTCTGCTTCATTCTTTGGTAAGGTGCTCTAGGTAGGGCTTCTCAAACTTTTCCTGCTTGTTTCTCTTTTTCACCCCAGAAAGTCCTGTGAGAGCTCAGGTATATAGATGAATATATATTTGTGTACCTATACAAATGAAAGGTTTACTGATGATTAATCAGTAACAGTTCTTTGAGTATTATATATATATATATATATATGAACTTAATCTTGGCTGAATATTGATACTGTAGGACATAGAGAATCTTCAGCATTTTTAGTCAACATTTTCATTTTATGGCCCTTGGTATAGAGAATGTGACTTTATACAATTATGTAGTACAAAATGGCAGATGTATGTTCAAGGGCATTTTGGAAGTTGTTAGAAATTCTGCATAATCCCAATCCAAAATTATTTAATGAGATTTTATGAAACTCAAGTCAGCATTATTATTTCTTTTTGAGATGGCATCTCACTCTGTAGTCCGGGCTGTCCTAGGTTTCACTACATACCCCAACCTGACCTCAGACCCATTGTGATCCTCCTCCCTCAACCTCTCAAGTGCCAAGATTAAAGGAAAAGTCAGCAATATTTTTAAATCAAGCATGCTAACATAATACAATTAAAGATACACTAATTTGATAAAGAATGATGCTGAAAAAACATAAAAAGTCTTTTCCACAATTAAATGATTATGTTTCTACAAGAACAGAAAACTTTGTATATACTATAAAACCACTGAATTTGCAATATAACATACTCTGAATGTGAGCTGAGACATTTCAGGCTGTGATCATTGGTGTTGCATAGTTTGTCTGTGCAGGGCAAAGTGTGCATGTTGTGTTCAGAGCTGAGGGTGCCATGAAGTTATGTGCTACCACATGGGTGATTGCTGCCAGAAACAACTCAGGTTCATTACATTTTTTATTTTGAATTAATTTTTGGCTTTGTGCATTCAGAAACGTTTTTACTGCTACCAGAATATTTTTTCAACCCTCTTGGGTTGCACCTAACCCCTCATTTAAGAAGCCATGCCCTAGCGGAGCCTGCCCTAACCTTAGTCCACCTCATCCAAGGAGCAAGGCAATGTCCAGCTCCTTGGTAACAACTTCTTTTAGGGCTGCCACACCACATCATCTTGCAGCTTGCCTTACCCAGGGCGCAGCCCTTGCTGCATGCTGCTGCCATTCCAGAATAAAGTGGCACTGTTCCTGGGTGACTTAAACCAATGCTAGGGGGGAAGTGGACTGAGCAGCCCCTTCCCATCTGAAGACAATTCTGTTCTCATGACTGGAAGTGCGGGGGAGACCCAGAGGAAGTGGGCTCTTCTTTTATTTATTTATTTATTTATTTATTTATTTATTTATTTATTTATTTATTTATTTCTGTATGTGTATGAATGTATTGTCTGAATGCAAGTCTGTGCACCCATGTCGTGCGATGCCGCGGAGGTCAGAAGAGGGTGTCGGATTCCCCTGGAACTGGAGTTCTCCTGGAATTGGAGTTTCAGACGGTTCTCGGCCACCATGTGGGTGTTGGGGATCGAACCCGGGTCCTCTGTAAGAGCGGTCGGCGCTCTTAACCACTAGGCCATCTCTCCAGCCCAGAAAGTGGGCTCTTCTTGATGGTGCTTTCTGAAAGACTGGCTGGATACCTCATCCAGGATTAAGGATGAGCTAGGCTCACCACGGGACACTGACCCAGTTCAGTTGGAGACATGACTGAAATAACCGTGTTGTCCATCTCTTGCAGGGCCATCTGGAGGCCAGAAGAGCTTGTCATGTGATTGTGTGTTGGACATTTCAGCCCTAAGCCTGAACACTGTGAAGGGAGGGGGCTGGAGACAAAGCCGCCACCACACATCCTGCCTCTGAAATGGAGCCTTGGCAAGAACTAGGGAAGGGAAGCAGAGACCGGATGAATGCCGGGAAGGTGATTTTCCCTAACTCAGTGGGAATAGAGGTTCCTCTTGCTCTTAGGACCTTTCTTGACCCCACATGATTATGTACTACTTCATTCAATAGTTCACTTGCAGCCTTTATTATAACACCATAGTGATTGATCTCTCTGAGCTCTGTGAGTCATTCAGAATTTAGGCCAGGGGGGTCTCTGCGTTTGGAGTCACAACAGTCAGTGTGCAAGTCCATGACTTGTGATCTCAGATCTCATCTGAATGAAAAGTATGTGTGGAACTGAGTGCTTACCCCGTGGGCTCCATTCTTACTCCAGGGAGTCTGTGTCAGGATTCACTTAAGTTTTAGGACACCCATTTGGTGCTCAAAGAGAACTGGAAAACTAACTTCTTGACATGGAAATGTCATACAGTTGGTGTCAAAAGTGTTGGTATAGAAAATGTTTTCTTTAAAGGCCTCTAGACTACTTTAGCTTCCCCCAAACCTTTTTGTCAGCTGATATTTCAGGTTCTAGTAGCCTCAGCTGGATTGGCAGAAAGTGGGGGTTGGGGGGAGAGATAGGGTAATATGACAGATAAGGTCTATTGGCTGATACAAACCCATCCCAAACCCATTTTCTACTAGGAGTGGTCATAGAGCACTCTAGCTGGTAAGACACAGATCTACCTTTATTGTGAGGATCTTGGGAAGTATTTTTGTTTCAGCTGTATAATCATCTCCTGAATCCTTTCCTCATTCTTTTTGTGCAGTGAAGAATAACCTGATGTCTGGATTTACAGAAGCCATCCTGAAATCCTGAGGAAATTATCAAAAGAGTCCCATGGACTTTAGCTTTGGCTTTACAGAGCCATGAACTCAGTAGGAGGGGCAATTATCCGTTAGGCAGCTCGAGTGAGAACAAGAAATCCTCGTTTGCCAGGCATGGTTGTCCATGCTTTTAATCCCAGCATTCGGGAAGCAGAAATGGGCAAACCTCTATGAGTTCAAGGCCGGTCTGGTCTGCGTAGACTGTTTTAGGTGACCCAGGGCTACATGGAGGAGGAGGAGGAGGAGGAGGAGGAGGAGGAGGAGGAGGAGGAGAAAGGAAGGAAGGAAGGAAGGAAGGAGAAGAAGAAGAGGAGGAGGAGGAAGAAGAAGAAGAAGAAGGAGGAGTAGGAGGAGGAGGAGTAGGAGGAGGAGGAGGAGGAAAAGAGGAGGAAGAGGAGGAGGAGGAGGAGGAGGAAGAGGAGGAAGAGGAAGAAAAGAAAGCCTTAGCTGTTTAAGCCTCTGCATCATGTTTTACATTATTGTAGTTTGTTTTTGGTTTTGGTACTGTTGGGAATCAAATCCAAGACCTTATACGTTCTAGGCAACCGATCTACCACTTAAGCCTCCAACATCCCTAAGTACCAAGGATGAATACACAAGGGTGTGGGAGCACAGGGAAGTACACCCACAGTCCTGTTTGCTTGCAAGGGCTGTAAAGTCATTGCCAAGTTGGCAGCTAGGTTCAAATCTGCAGGACAGTCACTCAGTGACTCAGATCCTGGTTCTTGGCTTCCAGACCAGAGGCCCATGTCAAAGGGTAGGATGGCCAGAGCCTGAGTGATGAATTACTCAGGCTTTCTAGTGGTCTGTGCTGGGGGTTAGAGAACAGATGAACAGGGGCACAATTGGAGAGAGGAGGTAGGTGAAGGTCCTGGTTCACTCTGATGGGAAGGCACCTCGGAATATGGACAAATAATCTGGAGCCTGCCTGGCACCGTGGAGGCTTAAGAGAAAAATCACTCTGTGGGCTCAGCCCCATTGAGACTCAGTTTGCAGGGCTACCGCCAGGTTTGCATTGCAGTCCAGCTAAACTGGTAACACAGCACTGAAACTAAGAAAGTACTGAGGGTTCTCAGTGACCATACTAGCTGGAGTTGGGCACAGAGGCCACGCTCTAGCCAGTGTGGTTACTCAGGACGTGCTTGGAGAGCTCCTCCTTCCTGAGTTGGTTCTCCTTACTCTGTCCAACAGGGCAGCCAATCTGTCAATGCAAAAACACAGCCCCAACGTCAAGGGAGTAAGAGAAGTTTCATGCTGGAGCCAAGGAGGAGTGAGCATGTTAGGTCAGAAAATAGATGAACATGTGTATGTCTTTCCACAATGTCTAAATTTATTAGATTCAAGTAAATTCACAAGGCCCTGGGTTTTGTTGACAGTAATTTGCCAAGTAATCCCACTTTCCTTGTGGAGGCAAACAAAGGTTCTTTTATTCCAATTCTAATTACTTATATTAACTCTCTGATCACAAATTACATATTACATCTGTATATGTAAATGTGTATGCTACAGAATAGTTACAACAGGATTAAAGAGGCTCTGGCAGAGTTCAAGGAGTTTCAAAGAGGCCTGAGAAGTCAAAACTTGGAAACTGATAGGGATGGGAGAATGAGTATAAGATAATCAACCAAACTGAAAGGCTGCTGCTGCTGCTGCTGCTGCTGCTGCTGCTGCTGCTGAGAGTCAGGCTGCAGATCTGAGTTAGGCTTTAGGAGTAAGGCTCAGGGCTTTGGAGGTGGTACAAGTGAAGGGCAACACTGAGTCCAGATGGATGAACAAGTGGCTAGGTGGGCAGCGATTGGAGAAAGCCACATTAACAGAGGGCACTGAGCTGAGCTGAAGCCCCTGGGACAGTTGGCTGTTCTGTCAGTCCCTTGATACATGCACTAGGTGATCAGATGCCAGCTCAGTGGGGTTGTCACTGCTGTCACAGTGTTAGGGCTGTTTTTGTGGGGTCAAGGTAAGGGAGTTCCACCCTTTCCTCAGCCTGGTGTGTCTGATAAGTGAAAGGTTTAAGAGGGACACCAAGATGGAGTTTGCAGAGTTTATTAGAAAAGTTGCAAGTACATAACAGCATGGCAGATACTCTGAGAATTCAGGCCCCAGCACCAGAGATAGACAGCAAAGAGAGGGCTCTAAAGAGAGGAAATTGGGACTATGTGGCAGAAGCAGGAGGATCTTCTTATCCTTTTCTTAGGACAGGGGAGGTTGCAACTAGGCCCTCTGACTCCCTGTCAGGAGGCAGAGGAGTGGGTGGGGATCAGGACATGTAGCCCCCAATACCCACTTTAATGTAAACTCACTTCCCCAGGTAAGAAATCCTGGAAGTCTGTCAGCTAGAGGGTCACAAGGTCCCAGCTTTGTGTGTCTCACTATCTGTGAGAGGGGAAAAGCCTGCTCCAGATGTTGTGGTCTCAGCATTTACTGTATTCTAACACTGTATTTTCACAAAAGGTTCTTAGGCCTGTTTCCCTTGATGTGATTTTAACATGCTCACATCCTCCCGTAGTCACAGTTTATCTTGATTCATGTATAGGGTGCCAGCTTTTCTACTTTTTTAAAAAATTATTTTTCTTATGCATATGAATGTATTTCCCGAAGGTGTATAAGTAAACCCATGTCATGCAGTGCCCACAGAGGTCAGAAGAAGGCATCAGATTCTCTTGGAGGTGGAGTTATGTACAGCTGTTAGCTGCCATGTGGGTGCTGGGAACCCAAGCCAGGTCTGCAAAAACAGCCAATGCTCTCCCTTGCTCAGTCATCTCTCCAGCCCCCACCCTTTCTACTTTAAGGAACAAGTCATCAGTCTTCACCTCACTGGTGGTGTGGAAAGATAGTGTTGTTTTCACGTCCACCAAGTTGCAGAGTCATCCTACTTTTCTGAATTCATAATTAAAACAGAGTCAAAAGATGCTGTAAAAACTGAATTGCCCAGGGCAAAGCACTGGTCTGAAAAGAAAAAAAAAAAAACACAAAACACCTGTTTTACATGATCTGTAGTAACTTAGGAAAGGACATAGCCTGATCTCAACATCATGGCCCAGGAACACAGACTCAGGTTACCCCAAATGCGGAAACAGGTTCATGATGCTTTTGTAGAACAGAACAAAGGAAATCAAAAGTCAAGATACTTTAAAAATAACATTGCTAAAATCGAGGAAGTGGGTTACGGCAAAATAGGACTTCTCTGCTCTCAGCTTCACATGTTACTTGATGACATTCTTAGCCTTCGGGTTGGTAGACACCAGGGGCTGCATGTATGTTTGGATGTTCCAAAAGGATTTACTAATAGCCACAAAGATGTTGGGTCACTCAGAGAGGGGACAGTAAATGACTAGGGGACTAAAGATAGTCCAAGAAAATTTGGCGCCCCCACCTCCACAATCACAGACGTTTTCATCAGTTTTGAAGACTGTTTTTATTTTAAAATTACATTTATTTGTGGTATAAATGTGTATTCTAGGGATGGGAGCTGAGGGTGTGCATAGCACAGCATGTGTGTTGAATTCAGAGGAGAACTTGCAGAACTTGCTTCTCTACTTCCACTGCGTGGGTCCCAAGGATGGGTCCTAAGGATGGAACTCAGTTGTCAGTTACCCACCTACATCTCTCCAATTACCTTACAGTTACCTTACACAGGTGCGGTTCCATTCTGTGAACTTTAGTTCACAAGTCTTATCAATGCCCACTGGGAATTGCACCCATGCTGAAGTACTGGAAAGACAGGAGGAATTACAAAATCTAGAGAGAAGCATACAGGAGTTGAATCTAACCTCCAAAGGAATGGTATAAAGTCTTTCCTCCCTCCAGCTGTCAAAGGAATGAGCCTAGGGATAAAGAATTTCTGCAGGAACACTAATGGGGTCGGTGCCCCCGCACAGACATCTGAGACTATGCTCCCTTTCAAAAATGGAGATTCTTTTTTTGAGACAGGGTCTCACTATGTAGCACTAGCTGGTTTGGAACTTGCTATGAAGAACAGGCTGGCCTTGAACTCACAGAGATTTGCCTGCCTCTGCTTCCAGAGTGCTGAGATCAAAGGCATGGGCCATCATATCCAACCAAAAATGAGAATTTTTAAAAACATTCTTTTCTTTCTTTCTTTCTTTCTTTCTTTCTTTCTTTCTTTCTTTCTTTCTTTCTTTCTTTCTTTCTTTCTTTCTTTCTCTCTCTCTCTCTCTCTCTCTCTCTCTCTCTCTCTCTTTCTTTCGAGTCTTATGATTGGATATATGTTAAGTACATCCATGGCCTATAGAGGCCAGAAGAGGGCATTAGATACCCTGGAACTGTAGTTAAGAGAGTTGTTAGTCACCAGTAGGCAACTAATCCCATTGGGTACAGGGATTCAAACTCAGGTCTTCTGCAAGAACAGCTAGTGCTATTACCACAGAGCCACCTCTGCAGCTGCTCAATGAGAAGATTTTAGGATGGGAAGTCGGCCCCATTTTAGGATGGGAAGTCTGCCCCATTTTAGGATGGGAAGTCTGCCCCATTTTAGGATGGGAAGTCTGCCCCATTTTAGGATGGGAAGTCGGCCCATTTCCTTGGCTGGATTTGATAAAAACAAAACAAAACAAAACAAAACAATTTGTAACAGAGAACAGAGGACAGATCCTGAGGCAGGATAGAAAGACAAGAAAAATGGACACAGGAAAGGAAGAACCCCTCACTCCCAGATCTGGCTGGGGAGTCAGAAACTTCAACACAACTGATAAGTCAAATGCTTACAGAAGCTGGGCATGGTGGCACATGTCTTTAATCTTAGCACTTAGAAGGCAGAGGCAGGCAGATCTCTGTAAGATTGAGGCCAGCTGGGGCTACAGAGAGACCCCGACTCAAAAAAGACCAAAACCAAAAAACAAATCCTTACAGAGACAATGTTCATTTTCTTAAGGCTATCTAAAAATATGTTGAAAACAATAAATGAACTATGCTTACTGGGGGCCTGGAAGGTCTGTGACCTTGTGTTTAACTGTGTGAACCCTCTGCTCTCATACTTAAATTGTAAAATGCTCCTGGTAAAACCACCTTGCAATTTTTTTTTCAGAAAAAAACAGGTAAACTAGATTGTACTTTTTGTTCTTAAACCTTAAACTCTGCTTAACCTTGAAACCTTGTTTTAAATTACATCCTTTGAGTTCGGTAGTTTAGGAAACCATGAACTCATACATAACTGTTGTTAAGACGTGTAGGCAAGACCCTTCCCTTTGACACTGCACACTAGAGTCCTTTTCTTAAGTTTCTCCCTCGCCTCCTCTCCCTCCCGCTTCTCCTCCCACAGTTAAATCTAAAGGCTGTACTATCTCTCACCTGTATTTAACAAACCCTCTACATTTGTTTCACTCTGGCTCATCCTGGAAGTCTTTTCTGCAGTGCAGTCTAGTCAAGGGCCCAGCTTTACGTGAGTGGAGGTCCTGCGTGGGACCTGGCAGCAGTGCTGAGCTGCATCACTCGGCATCCCTGTGTGCCAGCTGACAGGTCAGGCTCATGGTGGGTGGTCCCTCCTACAGCATCTCTTGTTTAATGTTTCCAGGGACTTCCAAAGTCACATGTGGGTCTGTCTGTGAGATGCTGAAAACTGAGTGTTGAACACAGCAGGGCTGGGAACTGAGTCCAGCCTGGAACAGGCTGGCAGGTAGGTGGCTCCATCAAGCCCTTCATCTACTTAGGGGTCAGCTGCACAGGTGCCAGGTCCGCTACAGCATCCTGGAGAGGATTTCCCTGTACCGTGGCATGTGAGGGGAGGGTGACAGAGGAAAGAAGGTACCTCTAGCCACTTAGCAAGCTGTCCATAGCTCTTAGGGCAGGGTGAAGAAAACCAGAGTCTGGCATTAGCACTGAAGTGTTTGATCACTTACCGAGCCCAGCCTCTCTCAGAACAGTTTCTTAACCTTTCTGTGCCTCAGCCCTCGACTATAGAAAGAAGGTAGGCCTGTCTTTTAGAAGTCTTGAGGAATATCACACACACACACAGACACACACACACACACACACACACACACACGCACACACACGCATGCACCTCGTATGGTTGTTCAAAAAACTTGCACTACAGCATCCAGGAGCTGGGAGGTGTTGGGGAGCTGTGGGGGTGACTTCCCTCCTCCTCCAGTCCCTTGAGGTTTGAATCCCATTTCCCCCACAGCTTCATGGACAGGTCAGGATGCCTTGCCACAGGCTCCCAAGGACAGCTGGGTGGCTGTGGTGATTCCACAGGTAGGGTAAAGCCGTGTGCCCTGCAGCTGGCAAGTCAGGGAGTTGAAGTCTCCCGAGAAAACAGAGCAGCCACATTCTTAAGGTTTTGATCCTGGGAGAGGAAAGCCAAGAAAACGCACTTCAGAGAAGCTCCAGTCTAGTCCTTAGGCAGCATATTTAAAGGATCACCACATATTAATTATGCTGGCCAGTTAGACTTGCCTAAATCTTCTAAATAAGGCAGTTTATCAGGAGGGAGCCAGGAGGGTCTAAGAGACCTCAGCACCTCCCTCTGTGACAGTGGAAGTGGGGAACTCAGAGCCCCCCATCCGTCCCGGCTCCCCTTCTGTGGCTCCACTCTCCCCCTTCCCTTCCCTTCCCTTCCCTTCCCTTCCCTTCCCTTCCCTTCCCTTCCCTTCCCTTCCCTTCCCTTCCCTTCCCTTCCCTTCCCTTCCCTTCCCTTCCCTTCCCTTCCCTTCCCTTCCCTT
>VZQC01005396.1:633322-713513 GCA_009823505.1 Rhizomys pruinosus
AATTGACTGAAACAGTGAACTTCTGCTCAAAACAGTCAACTTCCACATGGAGAATATTGAGAAAGACTGAGAAAGAGATGAAAAGCATGTGTGGCAGAATGCATGAGCTCTGGTGGGGTGGGGGGATGGGGGGGACATGGGTCTAGATTTGATGAAAATAAATAAATAAAAAAAATGATTGAACTCAGGTCCTCATGTCTGGGTGGCAAGCACTGTACCAAACAAGCCATCCTCTTTTGATGGAGCTGGGTTACTGTGGACCAGCCCTGTAAAGAGAATTTGACATGCAATTCAGAAGCCCACTCTACAAACTGTGTCTGTGCACAGTTCTACAGTATAGATGAGAAAACGAAGGTTCACAAAGGTTAAGGGGGTTATCCCAGACCTTCCACAGTTCCAAGACCTGGTAAGGACTACAGCTCAAATCTACACAGCAGCTAAACCTCTGTTCATGCTACTGTCCTAGAGTTCAGGAAATAGGACCTGGCTTGAGGTGCGTTTGAGCCCTTGTGAAGATGAGCCTCAGTATAGCAAAGCTGCAGCAACGCTTGCCGTTTTCCCCTTCTATTCAGGCTCAGCGGCATGCCTCTCTCAGGGTAGAAGAGCCATCTTCTAGCCGACCATACAGAGTGAGCAGCTGATGGACAGAGGAGGCCTGGGGGTGAGACCTTGGTCCCTACAGTGCCAGAGAGCAGGTGGAAGGCCAGGTGTGATGGCTCAAGAACAGGAGATGCCCGTAGCAGGCCAGTTCCACTGGGCTCCTGGTTCCAAGGCAAACCACCCCACTGTACTGTCTCATGTTGCCTTTCAGCAGTACTCCTCAGCGAGCAGCCCCAGCCCATGCTGCCCTCTCTACAGCTCATGCAGCCTCCTTCTGGCCTCTCTGACCGCTCCGGCTTGCTGCAATCACACATTCCACTGAAATTACAATTTCAATAATTCATTTGGCAATTAATCATCTCCTGCCTTGTGACATTCCTTCTATTCCGTGTTGAGCTGTTATTTAGAAGTGCGATTGTTTAACTCCCCGTAGTGGCACGTGCTCCCAGGCTAATCCAGCTGGGGTTTTTTTTCTTGTCCCTCTGCTGCGGTCAATCAAGCAAGGGCAGCTCTGTGTGAGGCTCACGCTGGAGGGGCCAGGAAACGGGCAGGGAGCCGCGCTCAGCAGGCTGGGGGTGGGATGCTGGAAGCCTTGCAGCTTCTGAGGGAGCGAGGCAGCCCGGCCCATGCTCCGCCTCCTTCTGGATTCCCTGGTTATGAAACACCTCTGATGCACGTCGTGCTGGGAATTTTCCATGCATTGGCAGTCTCTCCCTGCCTGGCTTCCATGTCTGTGGGCAAATAGCATTCATTTGACTTTCCTGAACCTGCCTAACAGAATGTAGAGCTCTCTGAAATTAGACAGACAGGCCCCGGATTCGGATTCGGGCCTTGGCTCCGAGCTTACTAGCTGTAAGCCTGGGTAAGTCATTTCACTGCCCTCAGCCTCAGTTTTCTCATCTCTGTTATGGAGAGAGGGCGTCTCTCTTAGGAAGCTGTTTGTTAGGAGGGTCTTGAAACTGTCAGCCTTCTCTGCAAGCAATCCCCCCTGAATCTTCACATTTGCTCTCAGAGAATGGATTTGTTATTTCCATTTGCAAAAGGACTTCAGGGATGAGGAGCAGAGAGGGTGGGAAGTATTTGAGAGAAACACGAAGGCCCACAGAAGGAAGCAAGGGTGAAAGACTGGCAGGGGCTGTCTAGGCATGGGTGCGTAAGGGTCATCTGGAAGGAGAGGCAGAAGGAGATAGTTTAGGCAGGGCAGTGACCTATGATGGCTCCTAGGAGACCTCAGGTTTTAGGCCTGAGATTCTAGAGGGGAGCCACCCCCACTTCAAAGAGCTCAAAGATCAGTGTGTTTGCTTGAGCTGAACTTGACCTGTAAGGGCAGGAACACCCCAAGGAAAGCCACAAAAGTTGGTGGAAAGGAAAACGAGTGAAACATGGCCAGAGAACCTTTTCTCCATTCCTATTCTGCTTTAGACCCCACACCCTCCTAAAGCCAAGGACTAGAAGGGGCTGTTTTCACAAGCCAGGCCCAGGAAGGGGATGGGGAAGTAGGTGTTGAGGGCATGGGACATGGTGATTAAGAAGTGTCTCACATGGAAGGAAGATTCTGCAGAAAGTCAGGGCATTGGAAGCAGGGGAGATGTCAAGGAGGCTGCCATAATCTGTTTAGACCCTCTTTGTCTCATTTGACCTTTGGGAGATAATGATGCTTTGGGTGATTGCTTCCAATTAGAGGTGAGCAAAACGGACGGTCGGACAGCTGTTGTAACTTTTCAAGGTCAAGAGCTACTGACTCCCAGAAGATAGGTTATTTTCTAGGCTCTACAACCTTCCAGCTGTCACCTGAGGAAGCTTGCTGGAATTTTTTGAACCTGTCTCCAATCCACAGGAGGATTCTGGCAAGGCAAGAGGAGGGGGAATGGGAAAGCTTTATAAGTGGAGACTGGACACCTCCACCTCTAGCTGGGGTAGAGGCCCAATATGCATGCCATTTGTTCTTAAATGCTTACCTCCAGCTTGTGTGGTGAGAATAAGCTTTTCACACACTTACCATTTTGGGTGCCCTAGCAATCATTCTGATTCCCAATTCATAGAAGAATCAGCTGAGGGTCAGGGATCTCTCTGCTTCAAGATCTAGTGCGAACACAGACTTATTGGATCCGGAATTAAAGCACTCACGCCCTCCTCCAGACCAACTCCATCTTCTAGTTGCTAAGGGTAAATTCCTAGAATGATGTGTGACAGCCTGATCTCTCGGTCTCTGACCTTCTCAGTATATCACATAGTGTCCACGGTAGCTTCCCACTGGTCTTCATGCTCCTAGCCTGGCCTCTGGTTAGTCACAACTCCGGTCAGTGGCCAGAATGACCCTTTCTCAACATACACCAGGACACAAACCACCTTCAACAACCCAGTAACCCCAATCACATTTGGGAGTAAACAAAGTCATTACAAAGGGGAGGGGCCTGTGGGATTTGGCCCGTCCCCCTCTGTAACCTCTCCTCCTACTGAGCCACTCTTCTCCCTTATCGGGCAGGCTCACTGACCTCCACGATGCCTTGCAGTGTGGTAGTCCACTGACTACAGACCGTTGCACTCATCCCTTACTCTCCCAGGATTGTTTTGGCCAGATGAGTGCACAGTAAGAGTTTTCGCTGCCTCGTTATCACTTTCTCCTGCCCCAGGACTTCCTTTCCTCTTCCTTGGCTTCAGTTTTCTTTAGAGAGCTTAGTACTTCTAATGTATGATACACTTGCTTATCCCTCCCCACTCCCGTCTTTCACATCCCATAATGTATATGCATTTTTATCCGTCTCTGATTTTTAGAACAATATCCAAAACATGGGAGGCCTTTATAAGATGTTTGAGGAATGAATGAGCGAGTGTGGAAAATGGACAGGGCTAACCCCCTCATCTCCTATCCCCGACCTGCTAGGGGAGGGAACTGTGAAACTTAGCAGGCTGTTGTCTAGCCCCTGAGGCCTCACCAATATGTTCTTTATCATAACACACAGGTCCCCTCTCAGTATGAGCAGCTTAAAGTCATCAAGGAGCCGTCCACCCCCAGTGGTAGCCCCCAGCTTTGTCAGGTCTCCCTGGAGGCTGGGTGGGTCTGTGGTATTAATTGGGGCTGGGCAGGTGGGTGACCAGGGGCCACTTCTCTTCCAGTAAGAGCCTGAAGCAGAGTGTTTGCTCCACAGGAGGGCTCCTGGAAGAGCAGCTGGGAGAGCCATACAGAGGCCAGCTGCACAGTGATCCTCCTGGATGGCTCAGGGAAAACAATGTGGGACGGTGAGGTGGAGGGATACGGAGACATCTCACCAGACAAGTGAGGCAGTAGGAAATTAGGACCATCTGGTGCCATAATTAGACATGCTAAGTAGGACCAGATTCAGAACAAAGAAAACAGCCCTTCAAAAGGAGGAGATAGATAGATGATAGATAGATGATAGATGATAGATAGATAGATAGATAGATAGATGATAGGTAGAGAGATGATAGATAGATGATAGATAGATAGGGAGTGAGCCACTGGCACTCACAGGTACCCCAAACCCCATGTCTTCATAAAAGCATATCCCAGCTCCGTGCTGGCCTTGGGAGGCTGTTGATCATGTTCATATGGACAGCTCCCTGAAATGTTAACTGTCAGCTCTCCCAGGAAATGGCTCTGTGTGAACAGAGTTTTCCAGGACTTCATTTCATGACTGTTGAAAATAGAATTCTTAGAACACAAACCCAGACCAAGCTGCTAACAGCTGTTCTTGAAATCCTCTCCCATTCTCTGCCCCGTGCCAGGTTTCTAGACCAGCCACTCTCTAGACTCTGTTTCCCAGCCTCAGAGACCAGGCCAGCAACTGGAGGGGTTCTTCTGATGGCACAGGATTAAGGGGAGAGGGGGACAAACGTGGGCACAGGCCAACCCTCAGTAGGAGAGAAGAAGGAAATGGCTGAGTAGCCGCCCTGGGAGAGCTCTAGTTCTCACAGGGCTATTGAGCTGGTCAACGGCCCTTCCAGCCTCTCAGCCTTCTCATCCGGGTAATGAGCAGTGGCAGTGTTGCTGTGCAGCATTCTGCTGGGACTCAGGAACCCTGAAGTCCATGAGAAGAGTCACTGATAGGAAGCCATTGATGAGGAGCCTTTGTGCTTTGAGGCAGCCTCAAAAGAATGTCCATTTCTCCCAGTTTCTTGAAAAACAAGGAGATGCACTTGATGGCAGGTAGAGAAGCAGAGAGAAGGACATGGAGTGAAGGGGTGTGGGCAGCTGCTGGGGGGCGGGGAAGGGGCAGGAGACAGGCCCTGAGTGAGGTGCTATCTGAATCCTCTCCCGACTCGCCCCAACTCTCCTCAGAGTTCACTGCTCTTGTTCCGTATTTCAGAAGAGGAAGTCAGAAGTCAGAGTAGATGGAAGGTGCCTAAAATTATGGTGTGGGACTCAGTCCAGTGTGCAGCTCTTGGGCTTGCTCCTGCACGTGAACCGAAAGGTCATCGATGCACTGGGACTCATCGAGTTCCCCCTCTTCCCTTGATCTGCTGTGTGGGCTCTTATCCTCTCAGGGTAAATCGAGTGTGGGATGGAGGATGCAGTAGTCAGGCTTCATCATGAGGTATGCTTTTCTATCCTCAAAGCAGATAACATGTCCTGTTGCATCTACATCAGGCTTGTTTGTAGGACTTGTTTACCCAAAGAAATGTGAACAGAAATGACAGAGACCTAGGTCCAAGCAGAAGCTGCAATAACCATTGTATGGTTCTGTTATTGCTTCTGCGTCCACCAGAGGGGGCTCTCCGATACTAGTATGAAATTGACGTCGAATTAGGCTCTACAGCAAGCAACCAGGACTGGCAACAGCCCAGGCAACAAACAACCGGGCTGTGGGAAGGCGCGAAGATTAGAGTCATCTGTTAAGACTAAGCCTAAAGTGTCTGAGACAGTGACTCCGTGAGGAGGGTGGGGAGGGCTAGGTCCCCAAGGAGGGGTGGTGATATACTGCTCCCTGGGTACACTGGAGAGCCCCTAAGATGTGAACTCCCACTGACCACCCAGCACACAAGTGCAAGGTGGACTAGGAATGGGGAGAGGGAGGGATACCCACCCTCAAAGAGCCAGCGGACAGGAGGTTGGGTGGGGTGCTTTCAGGAGAGGAGCAGGAGACAGAGTGAACAGGAAGGTGTTACAAAGTGTTTCTCTTGCTTTCACAGGAGAACTGTATCTTTAAGGTGTGAGCAACTGTTAGTGATCACTCAGGATAGCCCTTTTACCTGGCAGCAAGGAGATTCAGGATCTGTGAGATTCAGTGTCTCCCGGGCAGGCATACTGCAGGCTTGAGACCTGGGTTCAGGCCTGAGGACTGCCATTTTCTTTCTGGTTTTTTTTTTTTAGTTGTAGTCTCACTATGTGGACCAGGCTCACCTCAAACTCTTCATCCTCCTGCCCTAGCCTCCTGATTGCTAAGATTACAGCCCATGCCATCTTCATGCCTGGCATGAATGCCATTTTTGGCTGCACTTTCCTGTTTCCCATTAGTGATTAAAAGCCAGCAGTCTAAAGCAAGGATATGTTGTTTGACTTGAAGGAGAGCAACGTGGGGAGCTGGGGCTCGGAAGCTTCCTCTGGCCTCCTAGGACAGTAGACATGGCCAGCCAGTAGTGTGGGGACAGGTCAGGTGTCAAGTGGCCAACTCTGCGGGCAGGTGAGCCTGAAAGTTAGCAACAGGTATGGGCTTCCTGGGCAGGGCAGGGGGAAGGCTGGTGCACGGCACCATAGCCATCTTGTGTTGAAGGCCCCCTGAGCACGGGCTTTCACACATTTACCATTTTGATTGCATCAGCCAAGGCACAAGTTAAGATCACATGTTCTTGGCTTTCTGGAACAATTCTAGGGGTTCTTGCATCTCCTAGGTCACCAGTTTGTGACAAACCTAAGGTGATGGACCTAGAGGTACAGGAATTCTGGAAAGGACAGACTACCAGGGAGGGCTTTCTGGAACACAACTTACAGGTACAGGAAGTCTAGAAAGAACAGACTGGACCAGGGAGTCCTCTCAGGACCAGGCTGCGGCTCAAATGCACCCTTGCAGCTAAGCATTTCCTCCCAGTTAATAAACAAACAATCATTAGTTTTCTCTGGCCAAATGGAAGCTGGCCCCGGAGCTCCCAGCAAGAGAACAATAATAGTGGCTTATCGACAGACAGGGAGAGCTTAATAAGCCCCGGACCACCGAGGATCCGAGACAGATGAGGGCTTTGCTTTTGATGATCAGAACCCCTCCTGCCTGTCTATAGGACTGTTCACCCCAGCTCTCCTGGGGGCAGCTTCCAACCTACCTCAAGCATCTCACTGGCCTGTGGGGAGGGCTGGTCCCCCACACCAGAATTCCCAGGGGGAAGGAACATATTTGTAATTGTGAGAAACATAATAGACTTGCAACAATCCATGGCGGCAGCAACAAAACTTGGGTATATAAGTCATGCTTCTATTTTTCTTCTGCAGCAGAGCAAAAATAGCAGACTTTTCATCACGATAGGAAGGAAGCACCACAAAAGTGTCTCCCTCACCCACTCGCATCCATTTAGAGACGGGGTGAAAGAATATGAAGGAAACACCTGGTGATCACGTTGGGCTCAGAGACCTTGGAGTCCAGCGTATCAGACACTGAGTGAAGAGCAGGAAGTTATGGCGGACTTCTCCAGCATTCACCGCACAGCCGTGCCAAGATGCAAAGAGGACCGAACAGACCAGCAACCTATGTGACTAGATGGACAGGGACCCAGAGCCTCAGCAACACCCTCAAACTCTCTCTCTCTCTCTCTCTCTCTCTCTCTCTCTCTCTCTCTCTCTCTGTCTTTGCCATAGGGCTTGTGAAATTTGCAGAGGGCTCTGTGCAGGTGAAGTACCAGGCTCTTTTGGCCTCTCCTCCATATCAGGGCAGAGCCTCCCCCTTGGCACTTCCTGGCACAGCCATGAGAAGTCTCTGCTCTCCAGCCTTACTCACACCCTTTCTGGACTCCCCTGCCAGGGAACATGCCCGTGCTGCTTCCTGAGCACAAGTGCTCCTCTAGCCGTTCCTCTGGCCCACCGGCCCACCACCATTAGAGCCCTAGTGGAGAGGTCCCGCCTGGCCCATGGATCCTCTGTCTCCAGTGTGTAGAGGAGCGCTTGGCCTTATAAGAATGGCTTCTCCACATAACCACATTAGAGGCACATCAGGAAGCCTATAAGTGTCCAGGCCCCTTTCCTAAGGAAGACGGCAGGTGGGGGTGACCTCAGGGTAGACTGCTGGGATAGGAAATGCCCTGTGGTCTGAAGGGACTGGGGATTCAAGGGCCTCCATTCAGGCTGTGGTGAAGGAATCCAAAGCTGGGCTTCATAATGGCCTCTGGAGTCTTCAGAGGAACACTTTCAGGATGGCTGGAGGGCCTGGGCTAGCCAAGAGTGACAGTGAAGCTGTAATTAGCTGAGAGGGGGAAGTCAGGGATGGAGTGGGAGGCTTTTCCAGTGGGTGGACGTCTGCCATTGGCTTGTGGCCTCTCTGCTACGAAAGCCTGGGTTTGACAGTGACATTAGGAAGCCAAGGACTCCTGAGGGAGATGTTTGCTTCCATATGCGGGGGTTGGTGCTGTGAATCTGTCTCCATTTGCTGACTGCTTTTGCCAGTTGAGGGCACTCACACTACAGCGGTGTGTGTACAGGTGAGCGGAAGACAGGGCACATCCTCTCAGCCTGGATGTGTGCCAGCCTGTTCATGAGCTCTGTGTCAGGCTGAGGGCCAGGAGTTCACTACATGAGGGGCCCCTGGTTGCAGATAATAAGGGCTTTCCTATGTGGCAGTGGCAGGGGCCAGGAAACAAGGACAAGCCAATAGGAACTTCCTGCCCCAAATGATCAACTACCTTGAACCAGTAGATGGAGGAAGCTGGTGGCTTTTCCCAAGTCTCCCAGGGGAGCAGCAGATGGTGTGGATTGAGCCTCTTTCAGGAGCAGGGCAACTTAGACTTGATTGGCAGGGTCATTCTGTAGTTTTGTGCCGGGGCTTCTTTCTCCACTGAGCCTTGAGCTTTTAACTAACAATAAGTGGTTGAGAGGAACATGAAAGCTGCAACACAGTCTGTCAGGAAATGCTGCAAATGGGGCAAGCGATGCTCAGGTCACGGCTTGAGCTCGGGGCTGGAGAGATGCTCTGTGGTTAGGAGCACTGACTGCTCTTGCAGAGGACCCAGGTTTGGTTCCCAGCACCCACATGGAGGCTAACGACAGTCCTTAACTCCAGTTCTAGGGGCTCTGACACTCTCTTCTATCCTCCACAGGCAATGCATGACATGGGTCCAGTTACATATCTGTAGGCAATACACTCATGCACCTAAAATAAAATTAATAAGTAAAGTATTTTTTAGAAAGTCTTAAGCTCTTCTATCCCAGCCTTTTCAGGCATTAACACGATTCCTGCTACACTGGGGTAGAAACAGCACAGGCACAGAAGCCGGTTGGCTGGGCTGTAGCATGCACAGGGCAGGGCACCATGGCTGCAGGAGCTGGTTGGCTGGGCTGTAGCATGCTCAGGGCAGGGCACCATGGCTGCAGGAGCTGGTTGGCTGGGCTGTAGCATACACAGGGCAGGGCACCGAGGCTGCAGGAGCCGATTGGCTGGGCTGTAGCATGCACAGGGCAGGGCATGGAGGCTGCAGGAGCTGGTTGGCTGGGCTGTAGCATGCACAGGACAGGGCACCTCGACTGCAGGAGCTGGTTGGCTGGGCTGTAGCATACACAGGGCAGGGCACCATGGCTGTAGGAGCCGGTTGGCTGGGCTGTAGCATGCACAGGGCAGGGCATGGAGGCTGCAGGAGCCGGTTGGCTGGGCTGTAGCATGCACAGGGCAGGGCACCATGGCTGCAGGAGCTGGTTGGCTGGGCTGTAGCATGCACAGGGCAGGGCACCATGGCTGCAGGAGCCGGTTGGCTGGGCTGTAGCATGCACAGAGCAGGGCACCGAGGCTGCAGGAGCCAGTTGGCTGGGCTATAGCGTGCACAGGGGAGGGCACCGAGGCTGCAGGAGCCGATTGGCTGGGCTGTAGCATGCACAGGGCAGGGCACCAAGACTGCAGGAGCTGGTTGGCTGGGCTATAGCAGGCACAGGGCAGGGCACCGAGGCTGCAGGAGCCATTTGGCTGGGCTGTAGCATGCACAGGGCAAGGACCAAGACTGCAGGAGCTGGTTAGCTGGGCTATAGCATGCACAGGGCAGGGCACCAAGACTGCAGGAGCTGGTTAGCTGGGCTATAGCATGCACAGGGCAGAGCACCAAGGCTGCAGGAGCTGGTTGGCTGGGCTATAGCATGCACAGGGCAGGGCACCAAGACTGCAGGAGCTGGTTAGCTGGGCTATAGCATGCACAGGGCAGGGCACCAAGACTGCAGGACCTGGTTAGCTGGGCTATAGCATGCACAGGGCAGGGCACCAAGACTGCAGGACCTGGTTAGCTGGGCTATAGCATGCACAGGGCAGGGCACCAAGACTGCAGGACCTGGTTAGCTGGGCTATAGCATGCACAGGGCAGGGCACCAAGACTGCAGGACCTGGTTAGCTGGGCTATAGCATGCACAGGGCAGGGCACCAAGACTGCAGGAGCTGGTTAGCTGGGCTATAGCATGCACAGGGCAGGGCACCAAGACTGCAGGACCTGGTTAGCTGGGCTATAGCATGCACAGGGCAGGGCACCAAGACTGCAGGACCTGGTTAGCTGGGCTATAGCATGCACAGGGCAGGGCACCAAGACTGCAGGACCTGGTTGGCTGGGCTGTAGCATGCACAGGGCAGAACACTGAGGCTGCAGGAGCTGGTTGGCTGGGCTGTAGCATGCACAGGGCAGGGCACCGAGGCTGCAGGAGCTGGTTGGCTGGGCTGTAGCATGCACAGGGCAGGGCACCAAGACTGCAGACAGAGGGGAGCCATGTGGCATTAGATTGGAGGAAGGAGATTTGACCCCCGACATCCAAGTGGATGGAATACAGAGTTGTAGCAAGCACCTCAGTCAGAGCATTAGCTGGAATTTTTTTCCCAGGTGATGGAAATGTTTGTTCTGTAGAACTAACATACCATGTTCTGTTAGAAAACTCTGAATTTTTTTTTTTTTTGAGATATGTTTTACTAGGCTGCCCAGAACTGGCAATCTTCCTGTTCTACTTGCCCAAATACCGGGATTACAAGCATGCAGCACTACGTCTGCATGGAAAGCTTTGACTTTGTTGTGTTCATAGCACCTCCATCTGGCAAGTGACCACTCTGTCAGGTCACAGGTGGGGGGGGGCTCAGCTTGCTCAGCATGGTGCCTGTTCCATTGAGAACATTTCGTGGCATTGACCTTGATGTTCTTCATGGACCACACCCCTGTGTTTGGAGGAACTGGGCTCTATTCGAGGCAGTCTCTTGAGGATATTTTTCTGATGGCATTGAGGATGTCTTGGCTTCCTGAAGGTGAATGACACATGGATCTTTTTCTTGTTGGTCTCTTTTGACTTTGAGTTTGGCCTTCGACCTTGCTGGGCTTCAGTTTCCAGAGAGACAGGGTCACCTTTTTTGCTTTCAACTTCATGGCCAATGAGAACAGACCCTGGTTGATGAGCAAGTGTAGAACCTTTCCAGGATTTGGTCCTCGGGAGTAAGCGAAATGGTGGAAGGGCTTCTTGGTACCCTGACAAAAAGGGAAGGGAGCAGACCTCCAGCCCCCTCGAACCCTGTTCTCCTTGTTCTCACATTCAGGAAAGAAAATGTGGCCACAAAGGCTGACCTTTTCCTGAGGATTTCCTCAAAGACAAATGCTGTCTCCCAAAGGCAGTAGCTGGGTACACAACTAGGTTGCAATTCACTGATAATGGAAGTCAGAGTGAGCAAGCAGGGGAGACTTCGTGCAAGCTCATGGGAAACTCCAGGGCCTGTGAGATACAGCTGGGAGGGAGAAACTTTGAGACAGGAAGGGTTGAGCACGGTCACACCCAGGCGGAACCCTGTCCAACAAAACCCAGAGGAGCGCAAGGAGCAGAGATTTACTACGCAGGCTGGTGTGAACCTGGGGTGTGCCACAAGCGTGCCACTGTAGAATTCTCCCTTTTACCTAATGACTAAATGTGGGGAAGAAATAAAGTCACGATTTTTTTCTGGCTCGTTCCTGTGATGGTAAATTCTGATTGCTAACCTGACAGGGATCTAGAATCAACTAGAAGACACACGTTTGGGCGAGTCTGTGAGGAGTTTCCAGATTGGGTTAACTGAGGTGGGAAGACCTGCCCCTAAGGTGACCAGCACCATTCCATGGACTGGAGTTCTGGGCTGAATAAAAAAGAGACAGTGAGCTGAGCCCAACACACATCTGTGGACACACTATGACCATGCTCCTGTTGCCACGCCCTTCCTGTGGTGATGGGACTGTACCCAAGAACTGTGAGCCAAAATAAACCTTTTTCCTTAAGTTGCTTTTATCAGGTATTTTGTCACAGTAATGAGAAAAGTAATACAGCAGCAGGCAAATCCATTAAATGGTCACTTGTTCTCTTTTAAGGCTGTGCTTCAATTTCAACCATTAATAGTCATTAGTAAGTTACGGAGGAGTTGAACTCCACAGTCCTGAGAGTTTACGCCAGGGATCCCAATGCACGCAACACTTAAGCTTGTAGACTCTTGTGAGGTAGATCACTTGCCCACACCTGGTATGGGCAAGTGATCTACCTCACAAGAGTCTTGCCTGGCCCTGTCACTGTTGGATCCTCACCCCATCTCTCTTTCTGTGCTTTATTCCAGAGTCTTTTTCTGGTTAGACTTGCTTCTTACCAGCCTTTCTCAAACCTGAGATCTGACACAACATTTGGGGCATGGTGGCACACACCTTTAATGGAAGCACTCAGGAGGCCGAGGCAGGCGGATCTCTGTGAGTTCAAGGCCAGCCTGGTCTACACAGTGAGCTGCAGAACAGCTGAGACTAAAGGGAGACCTGTCTCTTGGGGCTGGAGAGATAGCCTAGCAGTTAAGAGCGCCGACTGCTCTTGCAGAGGACCGGGGTTCGATTCCCAGCACCCACATGGCGGCCGAGAACCGTCTGAAACTCCAATTCCAGGAGAACTCCAGTTCCAGGGGAATCTGAGACCCTCTTCTGACCTCCGCGGCATTGCATGACACGGATGCACAGACTTGCGTGCAGACAATACATTCATACACATACAGAAATAAATAAAATTTAAAAAATAAATAAATAAAGGGAGACCTGTCTCAAAAATACAAAAATAAATAAATAAATAAATAACCCCACAAACAAAACAAAACAAAACTGACAAAGGACTCAGAGCCTGACCTTGGCTCTATCACCCATCCTGATGTCTAGTTCCAGCCTGACTCACGTCCTGACTTCCAGGGACCACTTGAGACCCCAGACGGGTGGTGTGACTCCATGTTCACCAGGCCTGCCCAACAGGGGGATGCTAGATGGTCAGGACACTACCAGTGGCCCTGGGAACAACTGAGGTCACACGGAATGTTTTACTTTGGGGACCTGAGTACAAGTAAGGACACTTGGCACATTTCAGATCCTCTTTCCTGCTGTGAAAACACACACACACACACACACACACACACACACACACACACACACACACACTCGGTGTCTGTTACAGCCAGAAACCACCCAGGAAGAGGAAGCAGGATGCTGCTCCTTCCAGTAGGGGGCAGAGCACTGAGATGTTTATAAATCAAGTCAGGAAGAAAGGAAAGAGCTGTGACCGAATCTAACCAGCTTAACATTTGCAGCGTGCCTCTCTTTGAGGTTATTGTCTTATCAAAGATTTATATCTGTCTCCTAAGTATCTTTAAATCCTTGGTCTCTTGTGAGGCTTAAAGCCAAGAATTGACATTTCTTCAATGTAAATAGGAAATATTACAGAATGAGTTGAGGTTGGTTTTTGTTTTTTCAAAATTGCTTTCTTGGCTTTTAACCCCGCAGTCTTGCTGACTATTTAACTCGCCCTGCAGTTGCTCAGAAATGGACCTGTATTTCTTTAACCTGACACTGGAATTTAAAAGCACATCTGCACCTCCAAATCACAGCTCAAGGCTACTGGTGCCAAATCACAGAGTCCCCTCCCCCCAGATGACAAGGAGCAGGGAAGATGGCCCCAGGGAGCGTCACGGGGGTGTCAGCAGGGGCCACAGTCTCCATAAAGGAGCTGGCCTTTTCCAGGGAACAGTGGTGTCCTGGGCCGTGGTTACACAAGACATCCACATCTTTGGGCCAGCTTATGGTGACAGCTCACCACACTGACAAGACAATTATGTTGTGCCTTGAAGCACAAGACACAGCATAAGGCTGAGGCACAGGGATTTGCAAGGTCACATAGGTGGATGGAAAACCATGTGTGACTGGAACTCTAGGAGTGTGGCCACGGGAACAAGGTGCGACCCATTATTTGGTTGTCACATCTGTGGTGTGCAGCTTGATTCCAGTATATAGGGCATGGAGGTTGGGGTATGGGATGTAGAGAAGAAGTGGGGCTCTGGGTGGGGGCAGAGTGAAAGTCGGAGAGGACCGAGGACATGGAATGGAGGAGGGGGAGTGAGGACCATTTCCTCTCTGCCTCTTCTTTTTTATTTTTTAACCTTTTTTTCCTTTTAAACTTTGTAATTCAGGCTTGCCTGAAACTCAGCATCTGTCTGAAGCTGGCTTCAAATCTGAAGCAATCCTCCTGCCCCAACCTCCGAGGACTGGAGTTGCAGGCATGCGCTGCCCCACCTGGCATTCCCACGTCTTCTGTCTCCCTCAAGCCCCGTTTTCCTGTCCTCACCACACCAGCTTCCCACCTCCTCTTCCTCCGTCAGGCCTCCCCTCCATCTCCACCGCAGTAATCTCCCAGTTGGTGGGAAGGGTTGGGGAAGGAGGTGGTCTCACAAGGGTGTAGTGGCCCCCCAAGACATTGTCCTGACAGAGACTGCAGCGCAGCAATGACATGGCACTGAGTGTCAGCTCACAGGAGGCAGAGGCCACTTACAACATGATGACAGAAGCCTACCTGGGAGTCTTTTAGGTGATGAAGAGTGTATGTATGTGTGCATGTATATAATGTATGCATGTGTGTTGTATGGTGTATATGGTGTGTATGTATATGTGCATGTATATAGTGTATGCATGTGTGTTGTATGGTGTATATGGTGTGTATGTATGTGTGCATGTATATAGTGTATGCATGTGTGTTGTATGGTGTATATGGTATGTATGTGTATGGTATGTATGGTGAATGTGTGGTGTGTATGTAGTATATATGTGTGATGTGATATAGTTTCTGAGTGTGTTGTGTAGAGTAGTATGTATATGTGTGTTGTATGAAGTGTATGTAGTGCATGTACTTGTTATAGTACATGTGTAATTTGTATGGTGTATGTAGTCCGTGTGAGTGGTGTGATGCTGTATATGTGGTGTGATGTAATATATATGTATATATGTAGTGTGTGTGTGTGTGTGTGTGTGGTAGACTGTATGTGTAGGAGGACACACTCAGCTCATATTAATCTCCCTCAGTCTCCTAAAATACAGAGCTCCTCTGGTGCATTTGAGCATCCATCAAGCAGTAGCATATATTCACTTTACATGGAGAGAGAGAGAGAGAGAGAGAGAGAGAGAGAGAGAGAGAGAGAATAAAGCGATAGGCCCCTAAACACAGGAGAACTGAGGAAACCCTTTCTTTGCCAGTTTGAGAGCTTCCCTCCCCCTTCTCTTCAGCCCCCCCCCCCCATATTCCAGATATTCACATTTCTGGGCCTCCTTGAACAAGGATTTCCCGTTTGCTTCTCTGCAAGCTGCCCCAGGGTAGGGCTGTCTTTGTCTTCATTGCTGTCCCTCGGTGCCTGGGCCACTGGCTCACTGGAGGGGCTCTGCAATGGCCTCCCACACGGCCTGTCCTCTCTGCACTCTTCTTGTTCCCTGCCATCTTCCCCATGCTCGCTGCCTGTGACTTTATTTTCTGTCTGTGGCCTTTCTGCTCCCTGCCCCCAGATCCACAGCAAATGAGAGAAATAGAGCATGGTCTTTGGGGGGAACACAGAGGTGGAGGCAGAAGAGGAGAGGAGGAGACCTCAGGTCCAGAGTGCTCAGGGCTCGGAGTTGGAGTTCTTCAGAAGTCACTGTGGGAAAGCACAGAGGAGTGGAGGGGTCATTTCCGGATCAGAGGAGTGTTGCTGAGGCCGGGTGGGAGGGTATTTATAGAGCCAACCTTGAGAGCAGAAACACTTTTATCCCCGAACCTTCCCTGGGTTAGAATTTCTAAAGATAGACCACAGTAGCATCCAGAATGAGACAAAGCACACTAATTCCTTTTAAATCTACCAAAATTTTTCTCCTAATAAATAGTTTGTCTTCTCCCTCCTGTCCCACTCTGGCCTGCCAGTGGTCTTAGTGTAGGTAACAGTCTAGTGCCAGGGACACTGAGGGGGACAGCCACTTGCTTAGGGTGCCTGGCATCTCTGTGATGGCCAGGTCAGGAACTGGAACATGGGAAAAAGGGTATGGTGACTACTGTTGTTTTGGAATCCTGTTGCATGGGGTGCTGAGCTAGGGGATTTAAGTGTTCTGGCTTACACCTTCTCTGTGGAGCAGGTGTTATGATAACTGCTGCAGAGACAGTAATCAAAGCTCAATGGCTTGCCCAAGATTGGGGTACAGGCGATATTACCCAACTTGACCCAGCAGGTACAGACTTAGTGTCAGTATCTTCAAAGGGATTGGGTTAGAGTTACACTTACTGTCTGCCCTTGTTTTCCATCTGTTGCCCTGAAATGAGAGCAGTTCCATCAGGCTGGCAAGTCAGCCTGGCTGGGCAGCTTCCAGGGGCTGACAGATACTCTTCCTATGCCAAAGGCTGGATCCTTTTTAGTATCATCACCCCTGCTATCATCTCTCTATCACTCTGGGCTGGATAAAGAAGGAGAATGAATAGATGGTTATTTGTCAAGCACCTACCCTGTGGGAGAACTGTCTTATCTCATGTGATAGACACATTATTTCTATTTCATCTTACCATCATGGCAACCCTAAGAGATAAGTATTTTCTTCCTTGTTCACAGATAAGGGAATTTGGGGGTTGGAGAAGTTAAGTAACTTGTATTCCCACGGTAGAAAGTAAGGAGCTCAGCTAAGCTCCGAAGCAGGGACCCTGGCTAGCACCTATTCACAACCAGTTAAGCCCCAGCTGGATACAGTGGTTGACTCAGCAGTGGCTTGATTATGCAGGGGCCTGGCGGGGGTGGGGGTGGGGGGTGAGGGTGGGGGTGGTTGCTGCTTCTTCATTGACTCACTGGCAGCATGGGTAATGAGACTGGATGGTTCAGGTTACCCCAGCTCAGGCAAGTCATAGCCCACTCCTTCCTACCTTGGAGCACCTGCTGTTCCTAACACTCAACGCCTTAGTATATGACTATGAAACTCAGTGGCCAAGCTGCTGGTGACCAATCTCTCCAGGTGTAGGGGCCACATGAAGTCTTGGCAATGGTCCTCTAGGTGCTGATGGGCAAGTATGATCACTTTCCTGGGAAGGCAGGAACAGAAAGGCTGGGTGGCAGGAACAGGCTATGACAAATAGAAGTTGTGACCTGAGTGGTCTAACCTGTTCTTTCTGATAAGTTGAATTCTGTTCATCCTGAAAGGCCTCCTCCCTTCTGGGGAATTTCTTCTTTCTCCTATCTTCCAGAGCATGTATTCACCATATTTGGGAACTGCAGAGCCCATGAACCTCAGTGTGCACAGTCCAACTCCTGATTCAATTCCCTGGGCATTTCCCCTTTTGAAATAGCCCGTTTCTTGACAAGAAGGCTCAAAAAATTCCTTTTGTTTTGTTTTGTTTTAGTAGCCCTAGTTGGCCTGAAATGCACTCTATAGATGAGGCTAGCGTTGATCTCACAGAGATCCATCTGCCTCTGCCTCCTGAGTACTGGGATTAAGGGTACCCACTACCATGCTGGCTCTTCCCTGTTTAAAAAAAGATTTTTATTTATTCTTCTTATTTTATGTATATGGAGTTTTGCCTGCATTGATGTGAGTGTACTCATGTCATGCAATGCCTACGAAGGTCAGAAGATGGAGTTCGATCCCCTGGAACTAGAGTCATTAGCTGCCATGTCCTTGATGGGAACTGAACCCAGGTTCTCTGCAAGAGCAGCCGGTGCTTTTAACTGCTGAGCCCTCTCTCCTGTCCCTTCTCCCCTTCTCCCCTCTTTTTTTTTTTTTTTTTCTTTTGGTCTTTTTGAGACAGGGTCTCCCTTTAGTCCCAGCTGGCCTGAAACTCACTATGTAGATCAGGCTGGGTCTCAGAGAAATCCGCCTGCCTCTGCCTCCTGAGTGCTGGGATTAAAGGCATGTGACATCACGCCCAGCCCCCTCTCCCCTCTTTTAAAAAATGTTTTTCATTTTTATTTCACATGCATGTATGTAAGTGCACCTGTGAATACAATATCTGTGGAGGCCAGAAGGGGGCACCATGGATCCCCTGGAACTAAAGTTAATGGGTGGTTAGCCACCATGTGGATGCTGGGAACTGAACCCTGGTCCTGTGGAAGAGCAGCCAGTGTTCTCAACCCCTGAGCCATCTCTAGCCCCAATTCTTTCCTTCTTTGAGCAGAAATGTCCCTCTAGTAACTGCCATTGTTCTCACCTGTCCTTGGGTGGCCTTCAGACCTATAAAGAAAACTATTGTGCTCCCTCAGGTCCGCCCTCCTTCTCACAGGGTCTGGGGAGCCCTAAATGATACTACCTCCCAAACATGGCTTCTCTGACTCCTTATGGACCAGGGGGAAGATGGGGATGTATACAGCTTCCCCGCATAGCACGCAAGCAAGGCACTGTGCTTTCAGGAGATGTTGCAGTTGTATTAGGGCAAGTGTATTACAGAGGTGTCAGTGACGTCATCTTAGCAGTAGCTCAGAGGATGCTAGAATGGTCTCCATTACCCTTAAAAAATGACCAAAATCGAATTAAAACTAGGAAATCTATAAGTTGAGCAACAATAGTTTTCAGAACCTTTCCTTGCTAATGGAGTACACGTGTTAGACTGGAGGCTTGGCATTATGGATGAGGCCTGTGCAGAACTGCAGAGATCTGCTCTTTATCCTGGGCCATGGTCTACATGAAGCCCTGCAAAGCTGTCCAAGGGTCGGGCAGAGTTGGCAGATGGCATCTTGGCTTTGAGAGGAGCAGGTGTGAGAAAGATGTGGAGAGGGATATGGGAACTGGGGGAGGGGAAGGTGGTAGGCTTCACTGTGGGAAGCACGGGAGCCCCCTCTCCCGCCTTACCCTGGATTTAATTTTTTATTATATAGTCAATTTCCAGCTGAAAATATTAGATGGAAAATTCCAGAAATAAGTAATTGGCACATTTTATACACTACATCATTCTGTGTGGCTTGAGGGAATCTTGTTTGATTCCACTCTGTTCAGATGGCCTCACGCATACATCGTTTTGTCCAGCATTGGCACCTAGTATACGCTACCTGCAGTTAGTCACCCGGTAGCCATCTTGGCTAGGGTGTTGGTGTCACTGGGGTTATGCTCAAGCATGCCTTATTTTACTTAATAATAGGCACAGAGCACAAGGGTGGTGATGCTGTCAACTGAGACATGCCAGAGACACTTTAAGTGTAAAGATGAGCATTCTCGAGGAAAGAAAGGAGTCGTTTGCTGAGGTTGCTAAGAACTACAGGAAGAACAAATGCTCAGTCTGTGAAACCATGGAAGAAAAAAAGAGAAATTCACGCTAGTTTTTTTTTTTTCTGTCACACCTCAAACTGCAAAAGTTTCCATCACAGTGCATGATAAGTGCTTAGTTAAGATGGAAAAGGCATTGTAGTGTGTATCAGGAAAATGGTCCTGTATATTTAGGGATTTATCTGTTTTATAATTTGAAGCATCTAATAAAGGGGTTGGGAAAGTACTCCGTGGATAACAAGAAATTATTGGATCTCAAGTCCTCAAAGCAACATGATGAGAGAGTTATCATCCTCATGCACTAAATGAGAAGACAGAGGCCCAGGAGGGTGGAGGGGCAGCGCACAGCTGCTCCGCTGCTCTGGGTTCACATTCCTGCCTTCCACTCTGCCATTCTCTTATTCATTATTTTTTAGTCCCCAGAGATTGTATGTCCTTGAAGCCTTGGCCATGACTTCAGCCCTGGCCACGCTAGTCACCCACCCCATGAGCAGGGCAGGCCCTCAGGAGTAGGTACCAGTAAATGAGAAAATGTGCCATCAGAGCCCAGGCAGAGGACGACCTTTGCACATTGCTTCCAGAACTCTGGGGTAATCAAGATTGGTTTCCAATTTAGCAAGGGAAGAATGACCCTGCCTCCACCTCTCCTCAGGAAGGGTGAGAAGAGGATCATGAAAGACAGGTGCTGGGCACAGTGACATCATTATTGTGGTTATTATTAAGGTCATAGTAATTATCTAAGCAGCCATTGATCTTACTAGGGCCCACAGTTACTCAGGAGTCTCTGCACACTCTGACGAGGGCTTTCAGCTCCCCGAGCAGCAATGTGATCTTTGCTTGGGGAAATGGTCTGAACATCGCAGGATCATGACCAAAAGCATTAGGAAGCAGATTCAACAGTCAACTCTTTTCCTTTGTGTGAAGTTTTTCTTTTCTTTTTTTTTTCCTGCCTCTGTTCTCAGATATCACCACTGTCTGTCTCAGGGGTGTGTGTGTGTGTGTATGTGTGTGTGTGTGTGTGTGTGTGTGTGTGTGTGTGTCTGTGTGTCTGTGTGCTGGTCTGGAGCAGAAACCCAGTGGCAAGAAAGACGTGATTTTGCATTTGAGCCAGAAGAACTTGGGTGTAGATCCTGCCACTCAATTGCCCCATAGTCCCAAAGGAGCAGGTTTGGGGGTCCATAAGAAGTGGGGCCCAACTGCAGGAAGTGAGGCCTTGGACCTGAGAGGATAAAGCAAAAGGGCAGGGAGTACGGGCCCTAAGAAGCTAATAGTTGAGAGCAGTGGTTCCCAAACTTAGGTACATGTCACTGTTGACTTCGGTGGTTATGAAAGCAGTTTCCTGCACCTTGCCCAGGATATCCTGCCGATGACAGGAGCTGATACTGACTGCTCACTACTTCAAGGATATATGCCCTGTTAGCCTTAATAGTACTCCAGAAAGCCAGGCTCCTCTCACCATGGTCCAGGGGAATAGGTTGAGGGATACGGAGAGCAGTGACCTAACAAGGTACAGAATTAGAATCAGTAAAGTCCAGTTACCAGTTTGGGGGAATTTATGAGGGGCCCTGGGAACAGCATTTCTATAGTAAGTGTTGGAAGTTCAGGAATCATGGAACACCTGAGGGTTACAGCCCACCTGGCCAGTGTCCAAGTGAGGCATTCATTTAGCATGGGATGCCCAGCAACAGCAGAAGCTTTAGGGGAGAGGAAGTCCAGGGGGCCCAGCCGATTATTCCGAGGAGTGCCCTCCTGCACAGCACCTTGAGAAGATTAGCACAACTGTGCGTCATCTGTCAGTCCACTGTGTGTCACCCTCCACAGAAAGTGTTCTGGTTTGAATGTGACATGTTCTCTGCATGCTCATGTGTTTGAATACTTGGTCCTGGCTGGTGGCACCGTTTTGGGAGGTTATGGCACCTTTAATCCTGGCCTCACATCTGATCCTGTCTCTACTTCCGGGCACAGCTATGATGGAAGGAGCTGTTACAAGCTCTGGCTGCCACAATTTCATCCTCATGAAGGACTGAAATTCCCAGAATTCAGGAGCCAAAATAAATCCTCCCGTAAGTCAGTTCTGTGTCAGATAGAGCAGGTGACACAGAAAGGACACAAATAAGTAAATGAAGATATAGTAAAAAATTATTAAAAATGAAAGTACTGAAATAAATATATAATTTTGGAAGAGGGTTCATGTGCTCAGAACTTTGTGCATATTACTCCACATAATCTTGTATGAGCTTTTTGCTTTATTTGGCAGGTGAGAAAAATGAGGCAAAGTCCTTGAATTTATGCAGTGGTGCCAAGAGAAGCTCAGCCAATGAAACCAATTTGACAGAAGGACAGAAGGATGTCTCAGGCCATCCTTGTTGCTCTTCCAGTCATAGCCTGTGCTTCCATTCATCTATTCTGTGTTGCTTTTCCATTTGCTAATCTCCTTGCAGTGATTTTACAGTCTCTGAACACTACCTCACAGTTATTTACTTAGCATATTTTAAATTAATTCATGCTTTTTAAACTTACCATTCGTTATTTAGGAAAGAAACCTCTGTGCTAATTGTATCTATTTCCTAGTGCATAGTACAGGATTCTTAACTAGGACCCAGCCAGGAGTGAAATCTTGACACTCAATTGTCTGCAGAATCTTATGGGACAAAGGGAGGGATTTCTGGGTAGGGATGTGTGTGGGGTGGTGTGCGTTCCCAATGAAAGGCAGTCAGAGCTAATATAGGAGAGGGGGGCAGGGAGTCTTTGCACCAGCCGGGGTAGGTTCATCTCTAGTTCACTAGCCACACTTTGGGAAACACTGGTTACTCCACATCAGTCAGCCCATGGTTTGGAACAAATCACACTCTTCTGCCCCTCAGCATCTGTCTGCACAGGAAGCTAGCAGGTGGCCTCACCCTGCTCTACCTGGAGACCTTGCTTTTTCTTCAAGAGTTTGCTCCTTCATGGATTCTTGGCTGAGTATGGGTCAGAGGAGCAAGCCAGTGAACAGCATTCCTCCATGGCCTGTGCTTCAGCTCCTGCCTCCAGGTTCCTGCCCTGAGTTCTTACCTTGGGCTCCCTAAGTGATGAACCCAGGAGATATAAGCTGAATAAACCCTTTCCTCCCCAAGTTAGTTTAGTATTGGTTGGAGTGTTTTGTCACAGCAACTGAAGAGAAACTAGAACACCTAGTATAACATTCTCTAATCTAGAACCCAAGCAGAGAGGCGGGGCCTGCAGACGTGGCTCTCTGAGACACATTGCTGGCCTTCCACAATAGGGAAGGGACATCGAAACCCTGTTCTCTCGTTCCTTGGCTCCAGGCAGGTGACTCCTGGAACTGCTGGGAGAGTGAGCCATTTCTTCTGCCCAGACAGCAAGCTTTGGAAATTATTCAGGAATAACAAATAGGCCAGAAACATTTGCATAAGGAATCACACAGAACAATACATGTTATTTAAACCATCTCTGGTTGGCAACAGAAGCAAAAAGCAGCTGAGATAAATCTGCATTGCAGATCAGCCTTATTTGGAGCAGAGCAGGCTGGGTAGGGGTGGGGGCACTGCTCCAGGAAGAAAGAAGAAAGCCTCCTTGTCTCCGCACCCCTTCCCCAAGCACTCTTTCCTTCTGCCTTTCTCAGGCTCATGTACATTTCCCCATTTCTCTCCTTCCCTCCCTTCTTCCAAGATTAATGGAAACAATTTGTCTTCTAATGTGACTACAGCTTATGAATTCTTTGTCTCACTCTAATCCTTTAAATTATCCACATAATAAAATATGTATCCAGTGATTTCAGGTCATAATTTTCTCTTCTAGGGGAAGTGGGGAGGGGAGGGGAGCTGAAGCCAGCCTTGCTCCGGGTTCCTTTCTCTCCATTTGTCTTTATTTGTCATATTTTTATGCTTAGCCATCTCTCCCCTTCCTCCTCTCCACTCCTGTGCCCACCACACTTCCATGGTGCGCCAGGGTCCTAGACATGAGCAGGGACCACGACAAGAGCCTGGAGCTGAGAGGCTATGCAAGAAGGTCTGTGAGATGCCTCCCTCCCTCCCTCCCTCCCTCCCTCCCTCCCTCCCTCCCCTATTCTGGCATCCACTCCCTCCCTCCCTCCCTCCATCCCTCCCTCCCTCCCTCCATCCCTCCCTCCCTCTCTCCCTCCCCTATTCTGGCATCGATGGTGATCTCTCTCCTAATAGCAGTGGAAGGCTTTCACAGGGCAACTAAGCTGAAGATTGCCTTTAACCACCAAAGGTCTAAAGAGATCTTTAACCCCCTAGGTCTCCTAGTCCTGGGGTAGTAAGGAGTGAAAGTTCAACATTCAGTAATAAAGGATGTCACCCCTCATCTGCGTCAAATCAAAGGACAGGCCTCTATGGAAGATCCTCCCTGGCTTCTGCTGAGACTCACATCAATATTCAGGATTCCAGATGTGGCTGCTCCCAGTCATTTAAGGCTGGAACTCCCTCCTGACTGAGGCCTGGTGACTGCACCTGCTCGAAGGGTGAGGAGGCTTTTTTAATCCCATGAGTGCTGGAGACTATTGAATCTAGAGCTTTGGAGACTCTGAACAAGTACTCTACCAGCAAGCTCTAAGCCTAGGCCTTATTTGTTAACTTTTTATCTTGATACATCTTCTCACTAAGTTATCCAGGCAACTCTTGAACTTATGATCCTCCTGACTCAGCATCTTGAACAGCTGGAATTACAGGCTTGCATCACCAAGCCTGGCCAGGGAGCCTTTTTATAAAAGACTTGCATAAAACCTTGGCCCCACACTTGTCAGTCTTCCAGTGACATGTTATATCCTGGCTCCCAATATCCTTGCCTGAGTTCTGGGGACTTGGGGCATCCTAGGAAGATTGTCTCCTCAGTTCCCACCCTCAGTCCTCACTCTGAGGGTGCAGGGCTCACATTCTACTACCAAGCAGTCAGAGGCCATGAAGGAATAAATGTCTGAGACAGACAGTGACGTTCCCACCCCGGCCTAGCATCTTTCTCAGTCTCCTATGAGGATTTGGCCATCTCAGCTCTGTTCCCATCTATACGCTGCCCTGTGCCTACAGTCTATCATCTACGGAAAACCCTTGGTAACAGAGGGACTGGAGGAGCCTGTCAAATGAAAGGTCTGCTGGGAGGTCTGGTCTGGTGGGAGCCTGGGTAGACCAGGTGCTCAGGATGGGAGTTGGCATGGGGTGAGAGGCACCTTGGGGCTCTCCAGGGCAGTCTGTAAGGTCTTGAAGCAAAGGATCAGGCTGTACCTGACCCCTGGATAACAGCATGTAGACTGGTAGGGAGGTGACACCTGGGGTGTGCACCTGAGAGGTGTGTGGGAGCTCATTTAGATCTCAGGTGAAACCCTGAATAACGGAGTCCCACCCTGCCTCCCTTATCTGGAACACAGCCAGAAAACAGAGACCTTATGTAACTCATTTGGAGGCCAAACCTGCCCTGAGCTAAGGCTATTTATAGTGTTTTATTTATCCTTCTTGATGTGAATATTCATGCCTTACACTGCAGAACTATTAATGTTCCTGATGGCAGGGATTCCACCAAGACCCTGCAGGGCAGGACACACAGAGGGGAAAAGTATCATGTCACTGTCCTAAAATCTGGACTCTCCCTAATTTCGAAGCACATCTGGGCCCCCACAGTGGGTCAGGATCAGTGGGCCTGTGACATATGTGAGCACACCCTGTGCCAGGTTTGGCATTGGGGTCACAGATGCAAGCACAGATGGGCCAGTTCCTGACAAGATCTGAGAATAAAGAGGGGAATGAATTTGTAGGACTCTGAGTTCAGGCCTTGTGCTGGATAGCTTTAGTGTCAACTTGGCACACCTGGGTTGAGGGAGCCTCGGTTGGGGAATTGGCTCCATTGGATTGGCATGTGGACACATCTGTGGAGTATTGTCTTGATGGTCGAGCAGGGGGGGCGCAGCCCACAAATGAGTAGTGCCACCCTGGGCAGGTGGTTGTGTATAGTATAAGAAGGTGGGCTGGGCATGAGCCAGAAGGAAGAAGCCAGTGAACAGCATTCCTCCATGGCCTGTGCTTCAGCTCCTGCCTCCAGGTTCCTGCCCTGAGTTCTTGCCTTGGGCTCCCTGAGAACTGTGACCCAGGATATGTAAGCTGAATAAACCCTTTCCTCCCCAAGTCGGTGTTGGTCAGAGTGTTTTGTCACAGCAATGGAAGACAAACTAGGACAGGCCTAGAATCTGGTGAGTTCAGAGATGGGCATTTTCTATTAGAAACTGCATTTAGAAGACTGGTAACTGTTCTCCCTCCCCTGAGAAAACAAGCTCATGCCACAGAAAGGTTCACTATGGGGCTGGAGAGATGGCTCGGCAGTTAAGGGCACTCACTGCTCTTACAAAGGACCCATGTTCCATTCCCAGCACTCACATGGAGGCTAACAACCATCCGTCCTGTAACTCCAGTTCTGGGTGATCCAGTGCCCTCTTCTGACCTCCATAGGCATTTCGTGTCACAGGTGCACTTACACACATGCAGGCAACGCACCCATACACATCAAAAAGATAAAAATAATAAAATATTTTTAAAAAGATTCAGCCAGGCCCCAGGATGGGTTGCTGGATATTGAACATATAGGACAAATTGCTCACAGTGGTAGGTTTGGCCTGTCTGGTGTGGGGGCCTTCTCTTGGGGCGGGGTTCATGGCATATACATCATAAGGTCAGGGCAGCCAAATGCTTCAGACCCGTTCACACCCATGCCCCAAGAGAACCTGCAGAGATGATCACGGGTGGGACCACAGCCTGGGAAGGAGAAAGGTCCAGAGTCCCTGAGCTCCACGGTCCCTTAGGGAGCCTACAGGGCTATAAAATGCTGTGGGAATGAGCAGGAAGTGGGGTAGTGGGAGGGGCCTGGTGGAGACAGTGCAGAGACGGCCTGGTTTCTCCTGTGTTCTGCCCCCCTGTCTGATTCTTTGATTTTGGACAAGATTCTTGACTTCTCTGTGCCTCATCCTGTAAATGGAGATATTAAGAATACTTACCATGCAGGGCGTGGTGGCGCATGCCTTTAATCCCAGCACTGGGGAGGCAGAGGCAGGGGGATCTCTGTGTGTTCAAGGCCAGTCTGGTCTACATAGTGAGTTCCAGGTCAGCTGGGACTAAAGGGAGACCCTGTCTCAAAAAGGCCAAAAAAAAAAAAAAAAAAACTTACCATATAGGACTATCAGTGAGGATGATAGGAGTCGCCAAATGCATACGAGTGTTTCTGAAATCTTATTCAATGAAAACGCGGCATCCAGACACCAGAAGGAATACTTTCGGATGCATGTAACTTGGATGAACAGTAAAAACATGTTAATTTAAATGAAGTAAGCCAGAAGCAAACCAAAAAAAGAACAAACCCCAAAACAATACTGTATGATTCTGCTTATATAAAATATCTAGAACAAACAAATTCTTAGAAGAAATAAATTAAAGGCATCAGGGAAGGGCGGGTTGGGTGGGTTATAGATTGATAGGGGACAGGGTTTCGTGCTTGAGGATGCTGAGAAAGTTTGGATTGTCGATGGTCATCCAACACTGTTCCTGTGATTAACACCGCTTAATTGTATACCTAAAAAGGTTAAAATGGCAAATTTTGTGTTACATGTATTTTACCACAGTTAAGAAAATTAAAAAGCAGAACATTCACACCTTTAGAATCATGCATTTTAAATGGATGAATTACGTGGTGTGTGAATAGCAGTTCAGAAAGCTGTTGTAGAAAAGCAGTGGAGAGAAGAGAGGAGGGGGCTGGGGGGAGGTAAGCTCTCCACAGCCCTGGCATCTGGCCTCAGCCTTGGGCCCGTGCTTTCCAGCTGTTTTAAGCTTTATGGTCTTGAACTTGGCATTCATTTGTCCTACCGTGGAGATACTGCTGACCCTGAAAGTTTGAGTGGGGTTCTCACTCCTTTTCCAGACATCCACAGTGCTGAGAAGTCATGTGGGGTCTTGTTGGGACGACAGGCTCAGGTCTGCTTCCAGTCAACTGATGTCTGGTGGCACTCAGGACCACAGAGGGTGTCAGGCAGCACCTTGTCAAGATGCAGGATGTTACTCTTCCAAGGGTACCTCTACCCTTCAGCTCTGTGATCTGCAGGCTGAGTTCCCATATAGCCTGCTAGCACCTTCTCAAGTGAGAGGAGAGGAAAGTATGGGGTCATGAGGGTCCTCAGAGCAGCAGGAAAATTAGATAGCTGTGCACACATGCCTGCTCTTCAGGGTATTGTGAAGCTCTCTCCCTTTCTCTTTCCTGCTTTCTCTATCTTCCACCCCTTAGACTGGTCTCCTCCAGGGACATGCTTGCTGCAGGATGAAAACTTCCCTTTGCTACGGAACATTATGGACCTTAGGGCTTAGGAAACATCCAGGCCGACCCATCCTGGCCAACTTTATTGAGGCAGAAGCTGAGTTTCTCTTCCCCACTCATTTTCTGTACCGACATTCCCCACTCGCCACCTCCTTCCTCTGTCTTCTCCTTTATTACCATCTCCTCATTCCAGGCTAAAAACAAATCTCCTTCCCTGGGACTTGCATGTTTTAAATATTTGGACACTGTTGTCCTGTCACCCTGTGGCGTCGCTTAGCCCAGCAATGCTGCATGGTGTGCTTAAAGGCTTCTTTCTGTCTGTGTGGGGTCCGGATGCTGCCCTTCCCTTCTTCTGGCCTGAGGTTTCTATGAAAGGGGCTCGTTTATTGCAGACCCAACCCTCTCCTCAGGAGCAGGTATGGGTGGATGGTCTCTGGAATGGGAGAAGGGGTCCTCAGAGGTGCTGGACACCAGAAAGAGCCCCTTGGGACAGACTGGACTTGAGCTCCCCATCACACTTTGCTTGCCCACTGAGAATGGGCAGTCCGGGTCTTCTGGAAGGAGCTTGGCATCATCACAGAGGAAGTCTGAAGAGGGTAGAAGACCTCTACTAGAAGTCAGCTACTCTACATCTGAGCCCATTTCCTCATCTGTAAATCAGCATAACAAGATCCAGTGTAAAGAGAGGTCAGAACCAGGACTTCCATCAATACCCCAGCCCTGGTTACTCAGTATTTTCTGACCCCTGAATCAGGGCAGCTGTGACAGGCAACCAGGGGGACAATATGGCATGGAGGATTGTTTGAAATCAGAATGTCCATGAAAAATCACAATGTGTTTATTGTTTCTTTTGGGAAAGAATAGGTTTTCCAGGCTATACAGCAAGACTGTAATCTAAACAAACAAACAAACAAACAAACAAACAAACAGTTCAAATCATCTTGGTGGTGTCAACTGAGGTAGAAAGAAAGGGAATAAGACTGGCTTACACTGGAGGTTTTTCTTTATTCTCTCTCTCTCTCTCTCTCTCTCTCTCTCTCTCTCTCTCTCTCTGGTGTAGACAACTTTTAGGAGTTAGTTTCTCTCCTACCACGTGGGCTCTGGGAATCAAATCGGTCATCAAGTTTGGTGGCAAGCCCCTTAACCTGATGCGTCATCTTGCAGGCCCCAACATTGGTAGTTTTCAACACAGTTGTTTTATTTCACTTTTTTCAAAGTGGGTAGTAGATCCACAGTGGCTCACTTTATCTATCTATCTATCTATCTATCTATCTATCTATCTATCTATCTATCTATCATCTATCTATCTATGTATCATCTATCTATTATCTATCTATCATCCCTCCATCTCTCTTGTGTGTAGTGTATATGTGTGTGTGTTTGTGTGCTGTGTATGCACATGGGGGTCAGAGGTTGACATTAGGTGTTTTTCTCTAGCTCTTCACCTATGTTTTGAGATAGGGTCTCCCACTGAACCTGGAGCTCACAGATTGGCCAATCAGCAAACGCCAGGGTTCCACCCATGTCTAACCACCCAGTGCTGGGGTCACAGACATGTGTACAGCCACCTGGGTGTTAGAAATCCAAGCTCAGGGCACACAGTAAGCACTTTACACACTGAGCTCCCATTTTATCTTTTACTATGTCTTTTAACAAGTCAGAATTATGTCACAATTAAAATTATAATATAATGTAAAAACAAAACAAAAACTCTAGTTGAAAAGCAAGAATAAAAGGATTCAAATTTTGTCATATATATTTTTTTTATACATTTTTATATTTGTTTTTTCGACAGGGTCTCACTAGTCAAAGCCCACTCGGAACATTGCCCAGGTTGACCTCAATCTCTCAGGGATCCTCCTGCCTCTGCCTCCCACGACTAGGATTAAAGGCACACACCACCACGCCCGGCCATGTATATGTTTTATCTCAGGTTTTATGCCAAAGCTTTCTGAGTGAGAAGTTGCTATCTTTTGTTCTTTGGCACATAATGTGGGCAGAGGCTCAGGAACTATAAGATTAACACAGGGGACTTGCACAGGTCAAGCCTGTCAGCCACTGGTGCAGTGTAAGCATCTGGATAAAGTCTTTACCAAGCACACCTTGTTAACTTAGCACAGCTCAGAGGCCACTGCACGGTCTGTCTGGCTTTGCAAAGGGTGCTGGTTGCTAAGTCTGTTTCAGGCTGGAGGAGAAAAGAGTCAGGGAGTAGGGAGTGGGTGGAAGGCCTGGAGGTGGGAGACTCTCAGCCAGGGATTGTTGACGGTCAGTGAAGACCAGCTCAGCAAAGCCTGAGGAAATGACGGAGTATTTCCCTAGAGCCCTGGGATTGGTGAATCAAGGTTTTGTTTGGAAACTGTAAGGACTTGGTGTCTGTGAAGAATCATTAGTGCCCTGGGAACCGGAGCAGCCTTGAGAGCCAGGCTCTGCCGGTGCCTTTCAGGCTCACCCAGTAACTGACCAGGGGATTCGGACTTAATAATACTTAAATCCAAACAGAACCAGGCGTCTCCAAGGTTTCTTGCTCAAGCTTGACTGGGAATAAAAGCCTAATGATTCCCCCGAGTTCTTTTTCTATCTAGTGGCCACATTAACCCAAGTAGGCCACAAAGCACCAGGCTGGAGAGCCCGGGCCAAGAGCCAAGGGCAGAACAGGCAGTATGGATGCTTTGTCTCAAAAATCAGCCACTGGCCCTGAGTAGTAAGAGAACCAAGCATTGAGTAAACTTTGAGATATGGACGAAGGGAAGCCAGCCACCTCCACACTGCCTTTGTTTCTCTACTGATGAGAAAACTTCCAAGTTGGTGAAAAAGCAAGGTTTGAAAGGTCATCTGAAAGTCAAGGTCAGAGAGGGTGCTCTGCAGTGGTTTGTATACATAGGCCTCATCAAGCTTTTTTAATTGTGGTGTTTGCACTGCCCAAATCCAGGAGGGATATGTGGATATGTGGATCACATTCTGAGATGATGTCTTCTAGAGTTGGGAAGTGTACAATCTGCATGGTAGTATCATGTGGTTCTGGGAGGGGCCAAAAGGCAGTAACATGCAGCTGACATCTGTTAAGCTATTAAGCTGTGCTGCATCAGGCTCTATGCAGAGGTTTTTCTGGATGCAATTTGATCCTCACAGTCATTCAGTGCGGGGATTTCCCTCTGAGGATGCAGGGAAGATGCAGATCTTTGCTTCTCATGGAACAGGTGCTGTTTTCCCTCAGCTTCAAGTTTTAATTGGGTTTTGTGATGGTTAATCCTGGGTGTCAACTTGACTGGACTAAGGGTCTTCTGATTGGACTGCCTCAACCCGGATGGCCCCCCCCCAAAATGTGGGCATTACCTTCTGCCGGCAGGCAGTATTTAAGGCCATGACAGAAGGAGCTGGTCCCTTCTTTTCTCCTGCGGCTTGCCTCTCTCATCTGGTGAGTTTGTCTTTCTGCTGTGATCAACCTTTCGGATCCCAGCGTGTACTGAGACTGGCAGATCTCCGGGAATCCATTCGGGCCTTCAGCACTGGATTTGGACTACTGAGACATCCAGCCTTGCGGACTGAGCAGTTCCCTGGATTCTCTCGGCCTTTCCAGTGTGGTGCAGCTACTGTTGGACTCCTTGAACTTTGTCACGTGAGCAAATCAATAAATTGTATATAGCTATATATTCGTCCTGTTACTTCTGTTTCTTTAGAGAACCCTGACTTTTATTTTCTTATTTCTTTAATTTCTTCTTTATTATTTACTTATTTTATTTTTATTGTATGTGTTATGAGTGTTTTGCCTGCATGAAAATATACCTGTACATGTATGCAATGCCTGTGGAGGTCAAAAAATGGTGTGAGATCTAGTTATGGATGGTTGTTAGACACCATATGGGTGCTGGGAACTGAACCTGGGTCATCTGCAAGAGCAGCCAGTGATCTTAACCACCAAGCCATCTCTCTAGCCTCTTATTTTTATATGTTTCTTTTTGAGATAGGATCTTTATAATTAGAGCAGGCTGGCCTCAAACTTGCAATTTTCCTCCTGCCTCAGTGTCCTGAGTTCTGAAATTACAGGTGTACGACACTGTGCTTGGTTTCAGTCAGTACGCTTTAAGTAGCATCTATGTTGCTGTTCCCAGATAGTTCATTCATGCTTGAAAGAGAAGGTTCAACAAGTAACAGTATGAGCCTGGATGTGTCTAGGGAATGGACTTCAGGAAACCTAAGTTCTTGATGTCCTGAAGCCTATGGCACCTCTCAGTCCATCTTTCTGTGGCCTGAGTTTTCTGCTCCTTTAAGCAAAGAAGACAGTAGGGTTGGCGAGGTCTGCCTAACGATGTCACCAGTGCCATTGGGAGTGCAAGTTCCTCGCCCAGCCGGGCTAGCCCGTCTTTTCTCTGGTAGAAGCTCTTTGGGTAAATCTGGAAAGGACTATGTGCTGGGGACTCTGAGACTCCCTGACCATAGCGTTGTCCAGGTCTGGCTAGAGTGGGGTTTGGGGACAGCAGACCTTCTGAGGATATGACCCAGTTTGCAGGCAAGTAACTAAGAAGTTCAGTGACTTGCCAACAATATCCAGCTGTACGTGCCAGAGACTGGATCAAACCTGGGTCTGACTCTCAATTCTTCATGACACTTGCCTTCTCCCAAAGCCTGTGGATGGCCATAGTCCTCAACAAATATGTCAGAAGTGCTGGCGTCTTCCTGTTTGAAGTCCTTTGAGTCCCAGGAGCCACAAAGGGGCAGCCCATGATTTCTCAACCTACCCCACTGGATATGCCCCTTCCCTTTACCCCATGATGTCATTTTAAATGCTTATGGGAATGGTTGGCTGAGTTATACATGGAACACTGTTCTACATCAGCACATCATGAACTGTGCGAAGGGTATTCATAATGTTCTTTTCCTTCCTTCCTTCTTTCCTTCCTTCCTTCCTCCCTCCCTCCCTCCCTCTCTCCCTCTCTTTCTTTCTTTCTTTCTTTCTTTCTTTCTTTCTTTCTTTCTTTCTTTCTTTCTTTCTTTCTTTTGTCTTTCTTTCTTTCTTCCTTCTTTCTTTCTTTCTCTCTCTCTCTCTCTCTCTCTCTCTCTCTCTCTCTCTCTCTCTCTAAAGACAGGGTTATCCTGTATATCCCAGGCTGCCTTCAAGCTCAAGGTGATCCTTCCCCTTAGCCCAAGAGTCAAAATTATAGGTGTGAGCTAACATGCTGTGTTCTACAAGTTCTTTAGCCTTCAAAAAATAGCCCTCCCTCCCAACATTCTGGTATCCTGGAATAGCATAAGAGCCTATAAAAAAGCCCTCCAGGAAGGCCTCAGAGGGAGCCTGCACCTTCAGAGGTACACACAGGAAGACCAAGCCAGAATGGCTCCCAGCTATAGCCGGGCCTTGTTATCATACTGTGCTGAGGCAACAATTAGAAAAGCAGGAAGTGATCAGTGAGTTGAGGGGACCTTTGGGAACAGTCCATGGACTCTGCTCTAGCTTGGATCTTAACTGTTCCCCAAGGTGTTGAAGGCTTGGTCCCATCCACCATTGGTGCTGTTGGGGTGTGGTAGTGCCTTTGGGAGGTAGAGCTCAATGGGAGGTCTTTAGATCATTGGAATGTGTCTTAGAAAGGCATGATGGGGGCTGGAGAGATGGCCTAGCGGTTAAGAGCACCGACTGCTCTTGCAGAGGACCCAGGTTCGATCCCCAGCACCCACATGGTGGCTGAGAACCGTCTCTAACTCCAGTTCCAGGGGAATCCGACACCCTCTTCTGACCTCCGCGGCATTGCACGACGTGGGTGCACAGACCTACATGCAGACAGTACATTCGTACACATACAAAAAAAAAAAAAAAAAGGCACGATGGGAGCAGGGTCCCTTCCTCTTTTTGTCTTTTGCTTCTTTGCTATGAGTCTGATGGTTTTCTTTGTCACACCTGCTTGCCATATGGGCTATCTCATCTCCAGTCAACAGGATTCATGGATCATGGGCAGGAGCCTATAAAAACCACAAGCCAAAACAAGCCTTTCCTCTTCGCAGGCTGATTCTTTTAGGTATCTGTCATAGTGACAATTCTAGTGACAGCTCTTCTTCTGCATCTCATCTCCTCAAAAGTAACACTTCTGTCTTTTAACACTTCTGGTGAGCCACAGACAGATTTTGGGTTCTACCTCCATTGTTATTGAGGGATTCAGACACAAGATGCCTGTTTCCATTACACTGAGTTACTTGGCCACCAGCCATACTCTGGCCATAGGGGATTCTTTATTAAATAGTTCAAAAAATATTGGGATGAAAGACTTCTTTACCCTCTTGGTAGGCTGGGGCAGGGCAGAAAAGAGAATAGGAAGACTATTTCTGTTTCCCAACCTTGCTTGCCAAGGCGTTAGTTATTTGATTCCCGATAGCATGATAATTAATCATGTAATAATATGCAATTTGTAGGCACTCATGCCTGAAGGCCTCAGGTCCCAAGGCCCTTGGTTAAAGGGAAAATTAAAAACATCCATAATCACAAAGAGGACAGCCTGACCACAACTCATGAGGCTGATGATAAGCAGGGCTTGGGGGACAGCTGTTTATAGGCTCTTGCTTCCCAGAGGATCCCATCCTCCTCCCAACTAACTCTAGCCTCAGAGGCTTTGGAGGTGGCAATAGGCACCTCATGCCAGGCCTTCCCTCAACAGACTCCCGGTAGACCTCAGAGGAGCCTCTTCACTTTGGGCTCCTATCAGAGGTCAGTAAAGACTAGGATGTCAGCTCCGGCTTTCATTCAATGGCATGGATGCTGCTCTGTGCCTCAGTTTCTTCTTTATAGGACCATTTTCGGGATAATGAGAACAGATGCAAAGCTCTGCTGAATTTACAGAATGCTTTTTATACACATTCTTTTCTCTCGCTCTTTAGCAACCATAGAATATTGAAAGGGGACGCAACCTACCCAATATTTATTGTTACTTGCTTTCTCTCTGCCAGATTCCAGGTGACAGTGTACAAAGCTAAGACATTTTCCAGCTTTCCTTACAGCCAAGGATGGCCAGAGAGTTGCAAGCAAGCATCACTGAGGGGTGGAGGGAGTCCCACGAAGAATTTTTCTAAGAGCACTGACTTAATAGTATGCACTTTTGTCATCTCTCCTTTCACAGTCCTACCTAGAATTCAGACATCATGGTTGGAGCTCTGACAGCCATTTTGGAATAAGAGCTCTACTTGAAGTTGGAAGCCGCATGGCCAGGATGATGAGACGAAAATAGAGCTTCCAGTGTCCAGTGTCTGAGGGCTTGTCACAGAAGCTTGGAATGGTTCGTATAGATTTTCTCTACATGAAAAGATAATAAACTTCTCCCTCATTTAAGCCAAAGCAACTCATTTTAGGCTGGTATGTATAATTAATCTGTCTTTCAAAGGAGAAAACTGGCTCAGCGAGGTGAAGGAGTTGCTCAAAGCTACTCCTTTAGTAAAATAAAAGGTTGTAGTCACACTGGTGAGAGGCAGAACTACTACTACCTTTCCTTTCTTCCCAAGATGCTGTTCAGTTACAAAGATACATTAAGAATAAGCTGCTGCTGCTGCTGGTGGTGGTGGTGGTGGAGGGTGGGTGTTTTACTGGAGACTGAACCCAGGAACTTGAGCATGCTAGGTAAGAGCTCTACCACTGAGCCACATCCCAGCCCAAGCCGGTGCTCCTTTGCCTGAAGGTCAGAGCATCTTGCCATCTCAGGAGCTGCCTCTTCACGAGGGCTCCTTCATCTCTTCTGCTTTTTCCATTTATCTCTCCCCCCCTCTTCATTTTGACCTTTCTGCCTTTCAGTGCTTCCCAAAGCCATTTGATCTAAGCGGGGTGAGTTCTGTTTGGAGCCCTTCAGGAAAATATGCAGAATAAAGGACGAGGCAGTCCCAACTACGCTTTGTCCAGGTAGACTCAACGTCTAACAGCTGCCCCATGCCTGCAGCAACTTCCTTCTTTGATTTCCTTTTCAGCACTGCTAGGCCAGCCAAGGACCTGTCCTAGCTCCTGCCTTCCTGGCTCCTATTCAAGCTCCTTTGCTGATCAGAATGACGGAGTAGAGGGCAGCTATTTATGGGTACTTCTTGGGAGTTCCTGAGGGGCTGGCAGTGGGATGGCAGAGCTAGACCATCACATCACTATGAGCAGATCAGCCAGCCTTTCCATCCAGACTCCTTGTGCCAGAGAAAAGAGCAGATGGTCCTGTTACTGGGAAGATGTACAGCTTAAAAAGGACACAGGTCTCCAAAAGTCCTTTGAAAGGAATGTGTGGTCTTTGCCATCTTCTAATCCATATACTGGCTGAAAAACAGGAACATAGGTCTTTGTCTCAGCAGGTTGGACTGAAGTATGCTCAACCAGGTAGATGGTGGAAGATGGTTCCAGACTTAGCCATCAGCAGTGAGGGAGGAGCAATCTGTCTTCTGGATCTAGGCATGTGCGTGCGCATGTGCATGTGTGTGTGCATGTGCGTGTGCGTGTGCGTGTGTGTGTGTGTGTGTGTGTGTGTGTGTGTACAGATACGCTTGCCTAAGTGCATATGGAGACCAGAGGAGTTCTATCATTCACTGAGCCTGTAGCTAGATTCATGGCCAGTGGGCCTCAGTCATCCTCCTGTCTGTCTCTTTCCCTCCAAGCTATAATCACATGTGACTACACCTGGGTTTAAGACATTTGTTTTGATTTATTTATTTTTATGTATATGAGTGTTTTTCCTGTGTATACATGTGTGCCCATGAATACAATGCCTGCAGAGGCCAGAAGAAGCTGTTGATCTCCTGGAACTGCAGTTGCTGATAGTTGTTAGCCACCATGTGGGTGCTGGAAACAGAACTGGAGTCCTCCCCAAGAGCAGCCAGTGATCTTAACCACTGAGTAATCTCCCTAGTCCATCTGCTTTCATAACAAGCACTTACCCACTGTACCATCTCCTCTGCCCTGGGTGGTTTCTAAATTGTCAGCCACACAGAAAGTTGTCTTCAAGCTCTGAGGACTCAGAATGTGGTAAAGATTTTTTTCTTGTATATAAAAAAATTGTGCATGGAGACCAGAGGTCCACACTGAGTCTTTTACTCTCCACTTGATCAAAACCAGGAAGAGCCTAGAACAATGCTTCCAATTCCTACAGATCAACCAGTTTAATTGACACAGACCATTATCATAATAGCCAACACCTATATACTACTCACTGTACCAGACACTGGGGTACTTTGCAGATATTGATACACTTAACCTTTAAAAGGATTCTCTGCAACAAGAACTGCCATTATATATATAGTACAAAAGAACACCAAAAGATTAGGCCCTTGCTCAGGGCAACAACCCTGAGAGTATTGAAGTCCCAGGTCTAGACTGACTAGCTCTGGGGACACTGTGCTCTCAGCTACTGTGGTGCAGCTACCTCAAAGAAACCAGATTTCAGGGTCCAGAAAAACATGGAAATAAGATTCCTTTGGTTCAAGTACTGGCTCTGCCACATTCTAAGCTGTTTTTTTTTTTTTTTTTTTTTTTGACACAGGGTCTCCCTATAGCCCCGGCTGGCCTGGAACTCACTAAGAAGACCACATTGACCTCATTTTCACAGAGATCTGCCATCTTCTGTGTAGGAATGAAACTTTGCCTGGCTCGAGGCAAGGACCTGTAAGACCTGTCCCATAAAACCTCTGAAAGTTATCTGATATCTTTGTGGGCATTCAGTTGTCTCTGTGAGTTATCTATAGCCCCGGAAGGTCCGGGATATTACAATGTTTTCTTGCCTCACCTATCTCTGCAAAGTTCCAGAACTGGATGGCTCCTTCCCTTGAGGTATTGAGCAAAATGTTGCACCTCTCAGTAAGAGCCAAGGTGGCTCACACCTCCCTTTCACCTGCCCCCCACTTCCTTGCCTGGAGCACAGTAACTTTTGGTATATAAACACACTGCTGGCATGAATAAATGAGAGAGTTTTATCTCCTGGACTTTCTCTGAGTTCATGTCTGTCTTTCTTTCTCTTATTCCATCAGGTAACTTTCTCACAGTCCCCTCACCACTCTTGCCAGAGCTAAGCCTAGAGACTGCAGGCCTGCAGGCAGGAGACAGCCTTGAAGCTCGCAGTCCTGTGGGACTGCCAGCCCAGTTCTAGGAGGGAAGACTATCTTGTGGATTGTGGCCATTCATGATTAAAGGAACATCGGATGATAGAAATGACCCACACTTCTACCTCCTGAGTGCTTGTCTTGGACTGGGTTTTCAATCAGGATAAGACATGAATATATACCTCATGAAAGGACTGTCTGTTAAATGTATGGCCCTACACAATGATAGCCTACATAATGATATTACAGTGGTATACAGTCTTTTTTTCCCCCAAACATGTGTCATTCTCATTCAGTATGTTCATTAGAAGTAATGTTTTCATCTCTACCAGGGAAAGAATAAGGCCAGGTGCAATTATTCCCAGGTAACACGTTCAATGAGAAAAACAATCCTAACAGTGTCTCCTGAAATCCTTACAAAACATCCTTCCATCTCTTTGCTCTTTAAATATCCTTTTTGTGGTCTCCTTCCATAAGCTGGATCTGTGGTATCTTCCCTGTCAACTCGGAGCTGTGGTCCTCTCCCGTGAACCTGGAGCTGTGGTCCTCTCCTGTGAACTGGAGCTGTGGTCCTCTCCCGTGAACCTGGAGCTGTGGCCCTCTCCTGTGAACCTGGAGCTGTGGTCCTCTCCTGTGAACCTGGAGCTGTGGTCCTCTCCTGTGAACCTGGAGCTGTGGTCCTCTCCCATGAACCTGGAGCTGTGGTCCTCTCCTGTGAACTGGAGCTGTGGTCCTCTCCTGTGAACTGGAGCTGTGGTCCTCTCCTGTGAACATGGAGCTGTGGTCCTCTCCCATGAACCTGGGTCTGTGGTCCTCTCCTGTGAATCTTAAACTGTAGTCCTGTCCTGTGAACGCAGAGTTGTAGTCCTCACCTGTGACTCTGAAGTTGTAGTCCTGTCCTGTGAAACAGAGTCGTTGTCCTCTCTGTGAATCTGGAGCTGTGGTCCTCTCCTGTGAGCCTTGAGCTGTGGTACTCTCCTGTGAGCTGGAGCTGTGGTCCTCTCCTGTGAACCTGGAGCTGTGGTCTCCTGTGAACCTGGAGGTGTGGTACCCTCCTGTGAACCTGGAGCTGTGGTCCTCTCCTGTGAATCTGGAGCTGTACTCCTGTTCTGTGAACCTGAAACTGTAGTCCCTTTCTTTTTTTTTTAAGATTCTTTCTAATTTTATTTATTTCCGTATGTGTATGAATGTGAGCTGGACCTGTGGTCCCCTCCTGTGAGCTGGAGCTCTGGTTCCCTCCCATGAACCTGGAGCTGTGGTCCCCAGTAGTGAGGCATGGTTCTACATTCCTTTAGTGGTGACTGATGGTGGAGCAGGTTGGAAGATGGAGGACTTCCTGATGTTGGGCAGCAAGTTCTCCTTCTCTGAGTTGCTGCATTTTCCACAACCCTTCCCTCAAAGTCCTAGGTTGCACATGGCTGTGGTTTTGACTCTGTGTTGGGCTTATCCTGGGGATTTGGGGACAGGGGTCTGTCATTTGCAGATCCTAGTCTTGGGAAGACTGATTCTCAAGAACAGACTTCCAGAAAAAAAAAGGCAGCAGAATGTGGTGTGCCTACAGGGCAGCCAGCCTGAGACTGAGTGTGTGTGTGTGCTGGACCTTGTGAGGAGCCTTATTGCACAGGATGAATATTTTCCTAACTTTTGGGGCTTCTATATTGATCTCAAAATTTTGAACTCTGGCCTTGCAAGTAAGAAAAAGTAACTGGGGAGCCAAGATGGTGGTGGCTCTTCTGCAGGTGTAGAAGCACTGGAGCAGGAGCCGTAGCTCTCAGTGCAAGGACTTAAAACATGAGTTCTGTAAGACGTTTCATAGCTTGTTCCTCCTGGACATGAAGGAAGATGCAAGGGCAGCAGACAACAAGGGGCAGCTGAATCCCTGACCATGAGCAGAAAAACACTTGGGCCTGGCCAACCATGTCCCAGGGGGAGTGGAGTTGGCCCTGCCACTAGCGCCTGGCTACCAAGTTCAGGTGAGAGGTCCAGGCAGCAGGGACAGCCAGGAGGTGGCTGCAACCACCCCACTGTGCCGTACCCAGGTGCACCTCTCTTGGAGGGGGTCTGAGTCTGTGAGTGGGCATTGCACAGTGCACCCATGGTCAGCTCCATCATCATCATTAATCAGTATCTTTTCAAGAACTGGCTGGAGTTATCAGCAGCAAAAGGAACCTGAGAAGTCTACAAATTTTGGAAAACAAGCTAGAGGCACAGGTATAAAACTGTTGTGTGATACTATGAAATCTCCCAACTGCTATGTGGAGAATCTTTGGCTGGAGGTTTCTGAGCTAACTGATGCCTGCTGTGAGGGTCTACCTTCTTCTTTTACCCATAGTAAAACTCTGTGGGAAATTGTGGGGCAGTGGGGTTCTTGGGTGAGAAAATTATGGGGCAGTGGGGTTCTTGCACCAAGCTGCTTGCATCCCAAGCCACAGGTGTGCAGAACCACAGGTAGGGGGGAGGGGTGGAGGGGAGAAAGAACTCAAAGCAAATAAACCTAGCAGGTCATGCAGTGGTGGACCAGAACTCATTTATTTGCAGGAGTTTGAGGTCTTATATGCCAACATTTCCCGGGCTTTTGAGGTGAGAATTGGGGGAGAGAGGGTGCACAGGAATTCCACAGTGTTCAGTGTTTATGTGAGCCATTATGGCTTCACCAGCTCTGCAGAACCAAGATGTGCTGTTAGATAGTGAAGGAATGTAATGCTTCTTTGCCTGACTTCAAAGCAGGGTTGCAGTGCTTGATATATCAATTTTTTTTGGGGGGGGGGTTGGCCTATACCACCGGCCTTCAGAGGTAATTGGGGTAAGATAGCTAGACCCCCCCCTTTGATGCTCTGGCCAAATGAAACATCAATCCCATAGGGAATCAAATGGTTTGAGAAAGCCTTGGACCACAGTGGGGTCATTGTGCTTAGTGAGCCCTGGAAACAGACAAAGTATAGTCTGCATGCAAGGGCTGCAAGTAACTGACTTAGATGAGGAAACCCAAGTGTTTCTGTTCATTAAGGAAGCAAGAAATCCCTATTTGACAAGTCTTAAGTAAGCAACATGTAAGAAAAACAGAAAACAAGTGCAGAAATTCTGCTCCAAGAAACCTGACCCCAAACCACGTACAAAGGAAAGAGACTGGGCTCTTACTTTGGCACAAGAATTATATTATAGATAACTGGCATTATAATGAGATATTATTTCTCTGGCACCCAGTGTGTAAGATGGGTGGGGTTTAGTTTTTCATTTGCTAATAGAAAACATGAAGTTGGAGGTAAGGAGGTGAGAGAGTAGGGATATAGGTGAGGGGGTAGGGGTAGGGGTGGCAAGGTGAGAGTAGAGATGGGGGAGGGGTCTGAATATGATTAAAATATATTGTATGAAATTCTTGAATCAATAAAATTTAAAAAAGAATGGACTTCCTACCTTCCTTGATGGCCAGCTATGGTCTTGGCTCCCAGGTGGTCCTGGGCAGCCAGGTCTTGATGTTAGACCTTTCCCATTCCCACATGAAGAGGCTTTTCATCACAGAATGTAAAACTTTTTCTGTTGCTCTTCTATAGCCCTGATGTACCTTTACTTTTGCCCTACAAAAAACACAAGATAAGAAATTGAACTTCTAGAGATAAAAAAACAATCACAGTCTGGGAAGTTAAAAAAGGAAGAAAAGAGAGAGATAAATAAAGAAAGAGAAAGAAAGAAAGAAAGAAAGAAAGAAAGAAAGAAAGAAAGAAAGAAAGAAAGAGAGAGAAAGAAAGAAAAAAGAAAGAAAGAAAGAAAGAAAGAAAGAAAGAAAGAAAGAAAGAAAGAAAGAAAGAAAGAAAGGCTTGAGCACAGTCAGAGGACTGAGCCAGTAAGCAGTATTCTTTCATGGTCCAAGCTTCCGTTCCTGCTCTAGGTTCCTGCCCTGGTTGGAGGATGACTGGGATCAGGGAATGTAAGCCGAATAAATCTTTTCCCTTCTTACCCCCCACCCCCAACAAAACTTCAAAAGTAAGGGAGGGGAAACCACTGAAACTCTTAAAACCCAGAGTCTCCTTGGCAAACACTGAATTTCAGTTTCTGGGTTCCTTCTCCACTTTGAGAGAGCTTCACCATTTTGTATGAACATGTATATGCGTGTGTGAGTGTGTGTGTGTGTGTGTGTGTGTGTGTGTGTGTGATTATGTGTATGGGCATGATTATCTTTCAATAAGAATCCTTTTGACTGTCAAGAAACTTAAAAATTTATTTTTTAATTGACAAAATTGTGTTTATGGTGTGTGACATGCTATTTTGAAATGAGTAAACATTGTGTGATGGATAAATCAAGGTACTTATCAGTTTTCTATGCAGAGAACACTGAAAATCTACTCTATGTTTATTCAGTCCAGACCCTAAAGCTATGGGATGGAGTCATTCAGGGTGGGTCTTCCCTCATCAGTTAAATCTCTGAAAATTCCCTCAACAAACATGGCCAGAGTTGCATATCCTAGTGATTTTACATCCAGTTAAATTGACAGCAAAGATTAACTATCACAACACCATGTCTTTTCAACTTCATACCCATACACATCACTTTAAATCATAACGGTTTACTCCTGGCTCTTAAAGTGTCATCTCATAACATAATGCACTTAGTCCAGCACTAGAATCTCTATGTTCTTTAGTAGTCCTAGTACTGCACCAAGGTCCAAATTCTCTTGAGAGATCCAAGATGATTTCTTAACTAACTCCTGTAAAATCAAGAAACAAGTTATATTCTTGTAATATACAATGTTACAGAATAAAACTTTCTCATTCCAAAAGGAAGAACGGGAGACATAGCAATGAATGATGAGGTCAAATTAAGACTGAAACCCAACAGGGTAAATGGCAAATCTTACACCTCCATGTCAGGCATCTCGAGCTCGTGATGGAACCATCTGGGCTTCAGAACTTGGGCAGACCCATCTCTCTAGCTCTGCCACCTGAAGCACACATACCATCTTCTGGGCTGGCTACACTCAGGGCCTTCAGTTTTTCTCAGGGGATGTGCTATGATTCTGGCATTGCCAACATCCTAGGATCTTCATTGCCACTTAATCTTCATTTTCATAGCTTCACAAAACAGCCTCTCATGGCCATCTTGTAGGGAATCTGACCTTGCCACACTTTGCCTGGCCTCAACATGTTTCTGTAGAGTGAAAGGCTTCAAAACCCTGTAACTCTTGCATTTTGCATGTTTGCAAAATCCAGCACTAGGTGGACAATGCTGCCAATTTTTTACGCCAATTTGTGATAAAGTCCACCATATTTGTATCACAGCTGCAGTGACTTGTGCACTCCTTGGTAGCTGGACCTGAGAAAATACTTTACTAGGTGGTGTGTTAAAGTCAGACACCCCTTCCTAAGCATTCTCAATTCAGGCTCTCTCTCCCAAATGAATTAGCATTTCACAAGGTACAGCTTTTGTTGGGTGAAGTTTGTGATTATAGTAAATGCAATCATTATTCTCATTTGTATATCTTAGCATTCATATGCAATGGTTTTCATAGAATGAATTTCTAGAAGTATAACTATGGGCCTATTTGTACGGATATTTAAATATTTTAAGAACTATAAAATCTTATGCTAAACAAGTTTTGCCAACTGACTTGTCTACCAACAAGATTTAGGAACAGCCATTCCTTACTGTCTTGCCAATGTTGTACATTTTCAATTAAATATTCTATTTCTATAGCGAGTAAAAAGATGACATTCTATATTTGCTTTAAATTGGGTTTTCCTGATTACATGGTTGGGCATATTTTAAAAAAGTTGTTAGCTATTTGTATTACTTCTTCTATAAAATCTCATTTATACCCTTTTCTGCTTCTTCTGTTGAATTTTGGCTTTATCTATTGATGTTTAGTAACTCTGTATTCTAGATGTTAATTTCTTCCCATAGCATATGTTGTAAGATTTTCCCACTTAGTCTTTCTTTTCTCTCTTAATTTTGTTTCTGATATCTTTTGATTTATAGAAGCTTAAATTTTCACTTAAGTATCCTCTCTTTTCAATTTTCAAATTATGCAGTGGCTCAGATTTTGTAGACAAATATAAAGAATAATATACAATCTATATTACCACCAGCTTTATAAAACTTAGTATCTTGCCATATTTAGGTACTTTCAATATCTTATACTTTTTATTTAGGGCTTTAGCTTTATCCATTTAAAAGTGAATTCAAAAAAAATTTTAATGATAAACTGCTAATGCATTTACTGACATGGTTTGTAAATGTCTATGTTCACTATTGCTTCTTGTGGGCTACATCTTCCTGCTGGTTTTATTTTATTCTAACTGAGGTGCAGTCTTGGTAGCAGTCTTTGTAGCACTTTTACTGAGGCTCTGTTCTTGTTAAATTATTTTACTATTTTTTATCACTAAAAGTATATTTTGTTGCATGAAATCATCGCGGTGGGAGAACATCTGACTGCCTATCCCATATCCTTGTTCTCAGAAGTTAGGGCACTTGTTTTATTTGAGAAAATAATTTGCTTAGAAAAAACCCCTCCATTTCCATACTCTCATAGCCATGATCTGGAATGGGATGTAAGCAAAAATTCTGGGTCAGCGATAGCACTCAAGGGGGAGGGGGTTGTGTGTGACTTAGTGGGTCGCAATTTTGCCCTTGTTTTTCTTCACTTGAATACAGGAACTTTCATGAGAATGAGAGAGGATTTATGTGTTGAGGAGAGTAGATTGAAGAGGTGATCCGCAGGTGCAATGCTCCACACTAAATCCCGGGTATCAGAGATTCGTCTTTGTCTCTGGTGTTAGGACTTTTCACAGCTGATAGCACTTTCTTTAGCATATTGGTTTTCCTTTTACATCTTTTTTTTTTAATTTTATTTATTTCTGTATGTGTATGAATGCACTGTCTGCATGCAGGTTTGTGCACCCGTGTCGTGCAATGCCGCGGAGGTCAGAAGAGGGCATTGGATTCCCCCGGAACTGGAGTTTCAGACGGTTCTCAGCCTCCATGTGGGTGCTGGGGATCGAACCCAGGTCCTCTGCAAGAGCGGTCGGCGCTCTTATCCGCTAGGCCATCTCTCCAGCCCCTCCTTTTACATCTTGAGGTAATGTTTTGTTGTCTTTTGTTATTTGTGGGTGAGAGTTTGTTGGTTCTTTCATCTTCTTCGGGCATTCTTTTTTTTTTTTTTTTTTTTTTATTGTTGTTGGTGTTTACGTCTGCATGCAGGTTGGTGCACCCGTGTCATGCTGCCTCGAAGGTCAGAAGAGGGCATTGGATTCCCCTGGAACTGGAGTTAAACACGGTTCTTAACTGCTATGTGGGTGCTGGCAATTGAACCGGGGTCCTCTGCAAGAGCAGTCGGCGCTCTTAACCGCTGAACCATCTCTCCAGCCCCTGAGCAGTCTTTAATGTATGAGTGGGTTTGTTTTCAATTTATCTTGCTAAGTACTTGAAATACATTTTTCCACCCATCTAATTTTATAGATATTTCATCAGTTATCTCTTTAAATACTGATTCTCTGCCATTCCTTTGATTCCTAGTTTTTCTAGAATTAAACTAGTTGTTAAAACATGACATGGCTATTTTTTCTTGTCTTATAGCTACATTATATGTGCATATATGCATGTATATAGATGAACATACCTAACTATCTCCATACATACAAACATACATATAGCAGGTTTTAGGTAACTTCTTCATTTTGTTTTCCAGATTATGAAATCTTTCATTATCAGTGTCCATTCTATGGGTCATTGGTGCAGAGGTCATTCAGTGCAGAGCATTTGCCTAATATGCACAAGGCCCTAGGTTCCATTCCCAGCATGAAAAAAAGTGTATAAATCTCAACTTTTTATTAAATATAAAATGTATAAGATTCCATGAAGTTTTCCTTTAATTTCTAGGAGTTCTAATGGGTTTTATTTCTTATCTTGATACCTATGTTTTTATCACTGCTTGATTAAATAACTTTGTATTCTTTCAATATGGAAGTTGTGGCATCACTTTTTCTAAGAATATACCAAAGGTAATGTACTTAAAATTCTGTCCAGCTGCTTTATGAAAGAATACATTTATTTCGGAATGAATTTATGTTGCAATCGTTTTGCTGGCCATCTATATCAGCTCTTAATTTCTTCATATAAATTAGAATTTTAGTTTGAAGGCCCATCTTGAGGAAAGCTTTTGTTTCTTTGTCCCCCCACCCCACCCCACCCCTGCTTTCTATCTTGTTTTTGTGGTTGCCTTGCAGACTAGAACTGCCACATCAACATACAATGCATTGAAATTTGAATTTCAACAGAACTACAAATAACTATGTCTCAAAGAGTAAATGAGATATAGTATAAAATGATTTGTGGTTCACTTGTAATTCAAATTTAAAAGTATATTCTGAATGTTTTGTGCTGTGATCTGTGTGTTTGCATGTGTGTGTTTGTGTGCGTTTGTGTGTGTTTGCGTGTGTGAGGGGGTGTGCACACGCGTGCATTGGCTTGTGCATGAGTGTGTGGAGGCCAGAGGTGGGTATCTCATGTCTTCCTCTAACATTCTCCACCTTATGTTTTGAGTGAGTGAACCTAGAGCTCAGGATTTGGCTTGACTGGCTTGCTAGTGAGTTCTGAGGATCTTTTTGTTTCCCTTCCCCCAGTCCCTCACCTCTGAGCTTGGATTACAGATGTGCACCACTGCACTTGGCTTTTATGTGAGTGCCGGGAATTCAAACTCATGTTTACACAACAAGCAGCTTCCCCATGGAGCCATTGACTCAGCATGTTTATTTGCCGAATCTAGCCTCCTGATATCTGATGTTTTAGAACTCTATTGAAAACCAGAACTTAGAGAGATTTCGGTTATAGTCCAAGCTGATATTTTGATTATTAACAAAACTACAGCAAAGCAAGACAAAACAAGCTTAAAAAAAAAAAAAAAGCTACCTTTTAAGGGGGTAGGGAAAATTTTTGTTTCCCAAGGTTGAAGATTCCATCTTCTGGATCAGGGTCTTCCTTGCTGATGAAAAGTGCAAAAGATGACATTTTTACCCAAGGCTCAGCCCTTGAGCTCTCCCCACAGCCCTAGAAAAGCATTTTCCCTGGAAACGTCACCACAGACATCATTTATATCTCCACTCCTCCTAGAAGCCAATGATTTGTCATAGACATAGGTCAACACAGATGTGAACTCATGAGACACTGCCTATACTCAAACAGCATTTAATGTAGCCTGAAGTCAGAACACACACAACAAAGAGATAGATGAAAGTTTACAAAACAGAAGCAACAGAGCCAGTTGAGGAGAGGAGGCTGGTATGAGGAAAGCCGTGAACCTAGACAGTGTCCCACAAAGGAAGCACTGCCCCCCCCCAGCTACTATGAGCCACCCAGGTGACCTCAGTTAATTCTCAGTACACTTTTACAAGACAGAATTTATCATCCTGACTTTGTGGAGGAGGAAATTGAGGCCAGAATGATTAAGTATCTTGCCCTATATCAGATGATTAATAAATGGAGCTTCTAACCCCACACTGTTTTCACAAGTCCATGGGTCAGTCCTGGCAATCTATACTGGAAAATGTTGAGAATGAAGGGCAAGTAAGGGTCGTTTGATTCTAAGACCTTAAGATGCAGCGTTAGGAAGATACCACACACTGCACCATTTCCCACCAGCTTATCCTACACTTCCCTAGAGAAGACCGTGGATGAACCAAAGAGAGCTGAAATTGACTAAGGTTTTGCCAGAAAGGAAGGGAGGTTAGAACTTTGACTGTTGATGTTCTAGCTGTCTGTTTACATGTCTATTCCCTTACTTCTTTGAGCCCTGGATTAATTCCGGAGGGTTTATAGCAATTTGAATCACCGCACTAAATGCTGTTATGAAATAAACCATGGCTAGGTTTTGATGGATTCCCTTAGAAAGTGAGTTATTATGCTTTGAGAGAGAGCTGGGTGCTATAAAGTTTTATATCCCCAAGTCGAGAATGACTGTGCTTCCCCAGCGGAGCTGAGATGCCAATAACTTATTTCTGTCTTGGCAAATATGTGTCAGTGAGGGTTATAGCACTGCATGCCATCAACTTGTACTTAAACACGGCTTCTCTCTGGCACTGTTTCTGCCTCTCCTATGGAATTTGGGGGCATGGGGTAGGAGCAGTATTTGTCATGAGTTTAGGATGCAGACTGCATGCAAGTGAGATGGAAATTCCACTGTGTTTGTCCAATCTGGAAAACAGCACATTTCGTCTGTGGAAGTCACTCTGAGTATTGAGTTTGGGGAAATGGCTAATTGTGCAGGAAAAAAGTTGGAAAATCTAACAAGTCCATTTTGGGTTTGAGTTAAAAAAAAGTAAAGGAGAAATTGGGGAGGTAGGAGAATGTGACCATCTGTGCCAAAAATCCCTGAGAAAAGCAGTGGGGAAACTGAGTGCGGTGGGCGTAAATTACCCACGGCGCTATTCCCAGGTGGCACATGGGTGATGAGGCAATTGGATCATCTTCATAACAATCCCTTGTGCTTACATTTACTTCAATATTTTCTATTTCTGTCCGTTCATTCTTTTTTTTTTGGGGGGGGGGTCTTTTCCAGACAGAGTCTCCCTGTAGCCCCAGCTGTCCTGGAACTCACTCTGTAGAACAGGCTGGCCTTGAACTCACAAAGATCTGCCTGCCTCTGCCTCCCAAGTGCTAGGATTAAAGGCATGCACCACCACGCCCTGCCCATCATTCTTTTACACGTACATTTATTCAGTGTTTGTTGAAAGCAGATTTTGTCTCAAGCAGGTTACAGAATTCATGGTACCCTGAAGGTATATTCTAAGCAGCAGGTGCTAGGTGTTGAGGGTGCAGCAGCAAGCAGTGAAGCCAGCTTATATGGCACATACCCTGGCACGAGACAAAACATGAATAAATATGTCATTTCAAAATAAACATATGTGCTTATTTCAGGTAATATAAAGAGGTGCTGTGATAGAAAGCAGGACAAGTGCTGTGAGGAGAAACAGAGGAGAGAGGGAGGGAGGGAGAGAGGGAGAGAGAGAGAAAGAAAGAGAACAGCCCTTTTCAAAGGATGACCTTTGGGTAGAGAATGAGAATTGCTAAGAATATTTTACAAAGATCTGAGTAAAAAAATAAACCAAAAACAGTTCCAGGCTGAGAAGGCAGCATGGGAGAGGCCGAGTAACCAGGTTGCCTATGGAGACAGACTGTTATGTGGGTGGGCAAGGGTATAGATCATGAAGTCAGGAGAGGCTGCCATAGGAACACTAGAGAGAGATGATGGCCCTGGACTGGGCTGGCAGGGGCTGGGGGAGAGGGCAAGCTGGTGGACTTTGAGCTTCCTCCTTAATAGGAGGATTTGACCTAGACAGGCAATCAAGAGAGACTTTTCTGAGGAGGTGACTTGGCACTGAGATCTGAAGACTGAGTCCAGGCATAGGTAATGATTCCAGGGGAAACTATTCAAGCCTATAAATGGGTAGACTCTGAAGTAGCAGGTCAAGTTTGAAGCACCGAAAAGAGGACTGTGCATATATTAAAAAAAGAAGGGTGAGGGGAAGATAAGCAAGGTAGGGGCCTTGAGGGGCCTTGTGAGCCACGAGGGGAACTAGGACTTCTTTATAAATCCCAGGAGTTTGGGGGCATCACTAAAGGGCAGAAAAAAAGGCACTTGGATCAGAGTAGAGCAAGGTTCACTCTTTCTGTTTGACAGTCATCCTCCAAGGGAGCGTCTCCTTTCCTCATTCTCTCAGGAAACCACAGCTTAGAGGGTGGATGGAACTGGTCTGGGACACACCACGTGGCTGACTGGAGACTGCAGCCGCAGAGCTGCCCTCAGATACGTCACTCATGTTGACTAGAGTTGGTGCAAAAACAGTTCTCGCATGAGAGGAAATAGGAGACAGCTTGTTCTGGAGCCAAATATGAGTAAACATGACCCAGGAATGTGTATTCATTCAGGGTACCCCAGATACCACGCTCTTATGTAGTAACAGTTCCATGGAGTTTTTATAGTAACTGAACAAAAACACTTCTAAAACAATTGATTGGAACATCAGGTAAGTGGGTTAAAGCAAAGCAGGACATCTATTCCAGGCTTCACATGCTGTCTGATGACATTCTTAGCCCCTGAGTTGGTGGAAGCTGGTGGTACATTTGTATATACCAAATCGTTTACCTGATAGCTGCAAGGATGGACTTAGGTCACACATAGAGGTGGGCAATGAGTGGCTCTTAAGGAACTACAGAAAGCCCAAGATAACCTGCCTGTATTGGTTGCTTTGCTGTTGCTGTGATAAAACACCACGAGCAAGGCAGCTGTTAGAAGACAGTTTACTTTTGGCTTATGGTTCCAGAGGAAGAAGAGAGGGGAAATTGGAGGTGGGAGAGACTACGTACTCTCAAAGCCTGCCCTCAGTGGCATACTTCCTTCCACAAGGCCACGCCTCCTGAAACAACTGAGCCAATAGGGGAGATCTCTCATTCAGACCACCACATGGGCTTCAGACCTACAACATTTCAGCTCTTTGCAGACTTGGAAGTTTGAATCAGCTTTGTAGACTCTCTAACACAGGTCCAGCTTTTGTGCCCTCCACCCCAACTCCGAACTTCAGGTCACACCACAGTACACGGCGTTGTGTTGCTGCTCCTTCCTAGACGTGCGTTACCGCCTCCCTTTCCATCTTCCCAGTGTTTTGACTTCTCCTTGGGTAGGGAATTTCCTAGGATGTGTGTGTGGTCTTCATTCCCTGCTCCAATCGTTGTTTTTGAATTAAGGATCTGTTCCCATAGTGTCTCAGAGGGGTGACATATTAACTAGCAGCGTCATTATCACGGCACCACTCACCCATCCATCTACCCACTACCTTTATCCCCTCCTTTTCTCTTTCCTTCAACTCTAACTAGATTCAACCTGTTCTCTAGGCCATGAGGCTACAGAAAAGATCCTTATCTAGCTAGAGAAATAGATACAACAGCAGCTACCAAGATTTAAGTGGACAGAGTGTTTGAAGAACTCACCCATCTTTCCTTGCTACAGGAGGAGAGGGAAGCAGAAAGATCTTCCTAAAGAAGCTTGCAAAGTCACTGTACTCCAAACCGGTAAAGACTCTGAGTGGGAAAAGTCTCTGCTTAAAATCTTCTTGAGGGGCTGTGGAAATGGCCCAGTGGGTACAGTACTTGCTGAGGTTGGACCCCCAACAGTCACATAAAAAGCCAGGCATGGCTGAGCTAGTCTGTAACCCTAGCATGGGGGCAAGGGGTGCGGGTGGAGATAGGCACATCTTGGAGACTTGCTGGCCAGCCAGTCTAACAGAAACTGCAGACTTCAGGTTTAGCAAGAGACTGTCTCCAAAATGGAAGTGGAGAGCAATAGGGGAGGACTTCCTGATGTCAGTGTCTGGCCTCCACACAGAGGTGCACACGCGCGTGCGCACACACACACACATACACACACATACACCCCACATTCTTTTTTTTTTAATTTTTATTGATGCTTTGTGCGTTTCATACATTATTTTCCAATTAAGTTCAGGCACATTTCCCTTTCCCTCCCCCCCCACCCCATCCTAGATCATGCATTCTGCCATAACTGTCCTGCATCTTTCTCTCAGTTTTTTTTTCATTTTTTAGCTATAAGTGATAATCCATGAGTACAAGCATCCTTCGTGCAAAGCCAATCTGCAGGCTTTTGTGCCCAAACCCCCACAGCCCCACCATCCAGTGGGGGGTGATGGGTTGTTTGTTCAATCAAGTTGATCAAATGAGTGTCCAGACTACATTGCTGTAGTTTCACTATTCACCCCAATCGCAGCTCTGCATTCTACCATGCCCCCTCTTCCATAGATTGTTCCCTAGGCTTAGAAAAGGGGCACAGGTGGATGAGAAGCAAAACAGTCCACTCTCTCTGGAGCTGTTGTCTTGGACTCTGGTCAATTCTGGCTGTTTCCGGTCATGGGCTGACAGTTTATCCAGGATAACCTTTGATCCTACTAATGAGCACATCAATTAGATATATAGGTATTTAAACACACTAATAGTTAGGTAGGTTACTTGGCATAGACACATATGTTTGGATGTTTGTTAATCTGTGAATTACATTTTTTCCCCTGTTAAATATGCAGGGTCTTACTGTGGCTTATAACATCTCCTAACACTAGAAAGAAAAGCTTGTGGCATCAATGAGGTTATTCCTCCAAGGAGAGACAAATAGCCAATTAGATTTGGGGTATACATGTATATGGCTGCCTCTGCTGCACAGTATTTCCAGGCAGGTGAGGACACACCCCACATTCTTGATCTTGATGATAACAAGGAAGATGCAAGTGGAAAAAGTGTGAAATTTTCAGAAGCTATGGCACAAGAGGCCCAGACAGGGGTTAGTGCCCCCTTCTACATGGGGACAAAGACCAGAGAGGCAGTGCGCTTCCAGGCTGCCTCTCCTCTTCCTGTGCATCTCCCCCAGAGTTTCATTAATTCTCCGGAAATGAGGAAGGCTGCTTAGCTGTTCCCCATTGCTGTGGGTGTCTGTGGGCTGTGTTTATTTATTTATTTACTTTGCCAGTCAAACTCAGGTTTATTGACAGGACTGAGCTGCCTGGGGCTCCCTCACCCAGCCCACTACTGTGCACTAAGAAATAATGAGTTGCTAAAGTGTCAGGAACAGATGTTAAACTGACATCTTCCCTTTACTAGTGTCAAATTCAGCAGTTTTCCTACCTCCCAATAAATTACCAGCTGTTGTGCTTCCCTACTTACTCCCCTCCCCCCCTGCCCACTTCCTCCCTCCCTCCCCCTTGCCCACTTCTCCTCCCTCCTCCCTCCTCCCTCCCTCCCTCTCCTTTCCTCCTCCCTCTTTTCCCTCCTCTCCTTCCTTTCTCCACCTGCTGGCATTCTTCCTTCATTAGAAGGGCACACGTTTCCAAGCAGACCTCAGCCTGTAATGTGATCTTTTAAATCTTATTTCTGGACCTGGAGCAGAGTACGGACTGTTAGGATCAGGTTTCCCCTTTAAAAAGGCCTGAAAATAAAAATTAAGTTTTGCTTCCCAAGTTAATCATATTAGTCACCCAAACAACAATGGTGAATTTGATGAAATCTGTGCCTTGACTCCACCCTATAGTCATGTATAATACAAATGTCTTCTGGAGACTCATACATAAAAAAAAAAAAGGGGGGGGTACAGGAAAGACATCATAACCTTTTCAATCAAACCTTGCAATTCTCAATCTTAAAACTAACTATGGGAAAGATTTGTTTGTTCCAACAGGACAAAAGCGTCACCAACTTAAGCTGGAAAGAAAAGATACGGGTTTGCATTGATAGGATGTACCAAAAAGAGAACGGAAAGGCTGCACCCGTCTGAACATTCAATGGAAGAAAGCCTCAGATTGCCATAACATCGAACCCTCTGTGGATCCTACATGAAAACAACTATTTTTAATGAGTCCTAATGAAACTTACCTTCTAGGTGCCACAAAGGTTCTGAATGAGAGACTTCCTTGCCTTCCCACCCAAATAGAGCAAGGAGATATGACAATGAAGGGTGCTCCCCAACTGTAAATTGGAGACAACTATTGTAGAGTAATGCTCTTATAAAACGTAAAACTGCTTCTTTAAGTGACTACTGAGACATGGGAACTGTGGAAGGGATTACTCTCAGTTCAGAACCAAATATATATACTAAAGTCCTAGGGCTATGCACTCAGGCAAATATATTAACCGAAGCTCTGACATCAGCAATGGATTGTTCTACCAGGGGAGATGTTGGTTCCAGGGGATCCAAGGCCCACAAAGGGTAAGGGCTCCTTGCCTCTAAGTTGGGATACTACAGGAGGAGAGGCATAAGACCCTGCTGCCGAAGAACTGACGTTAACATGAGGGATGTATTGAGACCACATGCAAAGTGTACAGATGGCCTCTGAATGCCAGAGAGTGTTACCAAAGGCCACTAAACCAATAAGCAACATATGGGTCTCCCTGAGTCAAGCAAGACTCATCGTCAGCCCAGCTACACCTCACCCTGCCTGGAATACTGTGCAGCAGAGGCAGCCATGTGCTGTATATCTTCCCAATGCTAATGGTATTGGCTCTCCCTCTTGGAGAAATAAACCCATGGTGATGACCAAGCTTACATCCTCTACAGGTTAGGGAGATGTTATAAGCCACAGTAAGACCTGTCTATATTTAACAGGGGGGGGAAATCATAATTCATGGATTAACATATCCAACATGTGTCTATGCTAAAGAAACCTACCATAACTATTTTGTGCTGTTAAATACCTATATACTAATTGCTTGTTCTTCATTAGTAGGTCAAAAGGTTTATTCCTGCGACAATTCTGTCAGCCCCTGTAAAGGAAACGCCAGAATTGACCAGAGTCCAAGTCAACAGCTCCAGAGAGAGTGGACTGTTCCTTCTCATCCACCTGTGCCCTTTTTCTTAAGCCCTAGGGACACCTGCGGAAGTGAGGGGCGTGTTAGAGAATTGTAGGGGCTGTATCGATTTGGGGTGAATGGTGAAAACTACTAAGCAATTAGCTTGGACACTCATTTGTATTACTGAACATTACAGCGTTGCCGGCTGTGGCGCACCAGGCAGCGTGGATGGTAGGAAGGTGATCAGGTGTATGCGTGCGGCACACAGCCTGCGTGAGATGACGTAGGTTTGGCGAGAAGAGGGATGCTTAGTATGCTCGAGTGGCAGTTCATGGGCCACTGTGATAGCTAAAAATAAAAAAAAAACTGATGACGAAAGTAGTGCGCGTATCAGGAATGATGATCTGGTGCATAGGGTCAGCCCCGATGCGCGTGAGTGGAGGAACCAGGGACAAGGGATCCTCCCCAGCTCCTAGGATGATTGTAAATGATAGTGAGAATTGCCGACAAAGCATGTCAATACTAACTAGATCAAAAAAACAATAAAAAAAAAAAAAACGCTTGACAGCTATGGGAAAGATATTTATCTTGTTAAGGTAAACAAAGCTATGATGATAGAGGTCAGAATGATGTTTTTTTGTGTGGGCACTGATATAAGAAAACAAAGGAACAAGAACCTTATATTTGATTTATTAACTCTTCTGGCTATGAATTAAATACAGCAGTAATATGAGCTTATATCAACTTTTTCAATAAGGATTATTTGTCATATGTTGATTGGAGTGTTGGTTAAGATGGTGTATGTCATTGTGAAATTCATAACTAAACTGTCCATCTAAAAAAAAATATAAAAAATAAAAAATGGCCCTGGCTCTGTTTCTGAGAGGATGGGGAGGCCAGGAGCCCCAGCCATTAATTGCTGCCGGCTATGACCTTTGTCTCCACTGGGCCTCCTGAAGCTTTTTTGCAAATTTCATCTGAGTCTGGAGGACTTTCAAAGGCCATCTTGTTTCTGAACAGTATGTAATTTATTGATTCTGAAACCTCTAGAAAAGGCAGAAGTAGGATCTTGGGATTATTTAAGAAAATAACACAAGGTGGTTCTAGGCGGCTAAGGAGAACGTTTCTGAAGTACAGGCTTTGCGGAGAACAAACTTTGGATCAGAATACAGGAAATTTGTTTATCCATTCACTTACTGATGTGAGTGGAATTCTTCTACACAGCAGATGTTTGTGCTGGGTTGTGGCCACGCTGGGATGAGGCCCTCCGGGTCCCTGCTCTGGAAGAGTCTGTAGTTGGCTGGTTAACGTGAGGTTGGTGGTCCTGAAAAGGAGTCCAGCCTTTATCACAGGGACCTGAAGAAACGCTGAGACATCTTAGGCAGGGGAGTAGCTTGATTTGATTTCCATTTTAGAAGGATACTTTGGAGGCCAGTAGAGGGGTAGGGTGCGAAGGATACTGGTGATCTCCATTGGGATTTCTTGACAGGTGGTGGGAAATGAGGTGCTTCTGCAGAGGGCAGGCGTAGGCCCAGAGGGGCAAGCTTTTAGGCACACAAATAGTGGGAATTAGAGACTGGAGTTAAAATGAGTGCAAACCTTCTTATTCTGTAGTCTACAGAAAGATTAAAGACTCTATTCCAGGTCACGAAGGACGTGGTGCACNGAGATCTCAGATCCTTATGGAATTTCTTGTGCAAGACAGAGCAGTTTGACAGCTGTAGCTTAATCTCCCCCACAGTGGTGTGTGGACCCTTGGCTTTTCCCAGTCCACCCCCTCCTCCAGTCAATTCTCAGATGCATCTGAGACCTGCTAATCTTCAGTTTGCTCCTCATTTTTCTCCTTTACCAACCAGGTGTGAAGACCTCTAAGCTCTTTTCAGGTCAAAGTAAGGAAGCCAGAAGTCATGGAATGTGCTTCCATGTTATGTCCCTTTCATATGTATTCTTTGGTGAGACATCTCTGCAAATCTTTTGTGCATTTTTAACACATAGTGGGTTGTTTTCTTACTTCTGAGTTTAAGAGTTCATTGTAGGCTTTGAGAACAGTTCTTTTATCAGAATGGGCCTCATAGATATCTTCTTCCTGTTTTGGCATTTTCTTTTCTTTTTTTTTTTTTTTTTTGTTTTTTTTTTTTTTGTCTTTTTGTCTTTTCAAGACAGGGTCTTCCTGTAGCCCTAGCTGTCCTAGAAATCACTCTGTAGACCAGGCTGGCCTTGGACTCAAAGATCCTCCTGCCTCTGCCTCCTGAGTGCTAGGATTAAAGGCATGCACCACCACGCCCAGGAGCTTTTTAACGTAGTCTTTCACCAAGCAAAAGTTTTCAATAGGAATAAAATTCATTTTATCAAAATTCCCTGCCATGTGTCTTGCTTTCTGTATTGTTTCTAAAATCTCATCACTAACTGCAGTGCTCATACTGTCCTCTTTGTTGGTACACTTAGACTTCTCACAGATCATTAAATAGACTCTAATAATCTTGAACTTTAAGCACTCCATAAAAATATATAGATATCAGCACACTACAGTTAATTTATAGTCGGGAATTATGTGATTTCCATTTTTACAATTATAAACAGCACTCGTGAAAAAGCTGATACAACATGATCATTTATGTCTTCATTTAATTCCATAGCTAAGGGATTAATAAATCAAAATGTGTGGATATTATTAAGGCTCTTACTCAGATTATTACATTGCTGGAAAATTTGCACCCTCACTGAAATATGAGTCAATTATTTTTAAAAACGCTTGACAGCTATGGGAAAGATATTTATCTTGTTAAAAGGTAAAACCAAGCTATGATGATAGAGGTCAGAATGATGTTTTTTGTTGTGGGCACTGATATAAAGGAACAAGGAACATTCTATATTTTGATTTATTAATCTTCTGGCTATGGAATTAAATACAGACAGTAATAATGAGCTTATATCAACTTTTTCATAAGGATTATTTGTCATATGTTGATTTGAGTGTTGGTTAAATGGTTATGTACATGTGTAAAATTCATTAAACTGTACATCTAAAAAAAAAAAATAATAAAAAAAATAAAATAAAAAAGGCCCTGGCTCTGTTTCTGAGAGGATGGGGAGGCCAGGAGCCCCAGCCATTAATTGCTGCCGGCTATGACCTTTGTCTCCACTGGGCCTCCTGAAGCTTTTTTGCAAATTTCATCTGAGTCTGGAGGACTTTCAAAGGCCATCTTGTTTCTGAACAGTATGTAATTTATTGATTCTGAAACCTCTAGAAAAGGCAGAAGTAGGATCTTGGGATTATTTAAGAAAATAACACAAGGTGGTTCTAGGCGGCTAAGGAGAACGTTTCTGAAGTACAGGCTTTGCGGAGAACAAACTTTGGATCAGAATACAGGAAATTTGTTTATCCATTCACTTACTGATGTGAGTGGAATTCTTCTACACAGCAGATGTTTGTGCTGGGTTGTGGCCACGCTGGGATGAGGCCCTCCGGGTCCCTGCTCTGGAAGAGTCTGTAGTTGGCTGGTTAACGTGAGGTTGGTGGTCCTGAAAAGGAGTCCAGCCTTTATCACAGGGACCTGAAGAAAAGCTGAGACATCTTAGGCAGGGGAGTAGCTTGATTTGATTTCCATTTTAGAAGGATACTTTGGAGGCCAGTAGAGGGGTAGGGTGGCGAAGGATACTGGTGATCTCATTGGGATGCTCTTGACAGGCTGGCTGGGAAATGAGGGTGCTTCTGCAGAGGAGGCAGGCGTAGGCCCAGAGGGGCAAGCTTTTAGGCACACAAATAGTGGGAATTAGAGACTGGAGTTAAAATGAGTGCAAACCTTCTTATTCTGTAGTCTACAGAAAGATTAAAGACTCTATTCCAGGTCACGAAGGACGTGGTGCACCTTCTCACCCTGACTTCCTCCTGAGAGTTCCATCAGTCACTTAGAAGCAGCTGCCTTGCGTTGCCAATAAAAGCCTGGAGTTGTCCCTTCGAATCTCACAGAACCTTGGGGTTGGAAATGTTCTTCAAGATAATCCCATCTAATAACGTTCATGCTACCAGCCCCATCTCTAGCCTTCCCACGGAAGATGGGAAGTTCCTCCTAGATTCGGGGAACTTACCCCTTCCAGGGCTGCTTGCTCTAGCCTTGGAAGACTTTGCCAAAAATTACAACCAATCTTGCCTCTGATAGATTCTGTCTTTTGTCGTTAGTTCTACACAAGGAGGTGACAAAGATAAAACCAAACAAAATGCACGTTAGCTTGGGAAGCTCTGATGGATAATGAATTCTCATCTTAGGAGCAATTTCTGTTTTGAGAGGATATGAGTGTGGATGTCTGTAAGCACCAGGCAGCGAGGGCTGGGCAGGGTGACTCAGTCACATTTCTCACAGTGCGGATCCACCTAAGCTACTCTTATCAAAAGGAGAGCTCAGAAAACACACTGCCAAGTGTTCACTATCTAAGCCATGGTTTTTGGATCCATTCAATCCCTTATTGTACTTTTTAAAAAATTAAAAAAAATTTTTTTTTAAATTTTATTTACTTTTATGTGTATGAGTGTACTGTCTGCATGTAGGTTTGTGCATCCGGGTCATGCAATGCCATGGAGGTCAGAAGAGGGCGTCGGATTCCCCTGGAACTGGAGTTACAGACGGTTCTCAGCAGCCATGTGGGTGCTGGGAATCGAACCCGGATCCTCTGCAAGAGCAGTCGGCACTCTTAACCACTAGGCCATCTCTCCAGCCCCCTCCCCACCTTATTGTTCTTATCCTGTTTCTCAGGATGCATGCAGTGATCTACCAAGACCTTGTTTGTTCCTGCTAATGTTTGCTCATTCCCTGTGACATGTAGATGAAGAATTAGCTTCAGTGATTTGCACCCTTGTCCTATGCCTAAAACCTGTGCAACCAGCCTAATTATCTGCTGTACCAGCTCAGGGGCAAACACTTAATTGGCTGTAAAGGAATGTGAGAACACGACCTCTTACTAAACCCTTCCCTTTGAACTTTCATGTTTACATGGTACCATAAATTCAGCTCGTCAGTCCTTCAGAACTATCTCTGCTTTCCGGCCCTTTCTGGGAAGCCGATTGCTTTCCTGTGTTTGCCTGTGTGTGGGACGAGGAACCTTCACCTAATCATAGGCACAGAGAATTTGAATTGGCTTTTTTCCCTGTCCCATCCACCCGCTATCGGTCAAGCATTTCTGGGTCAGTTAGCCCTATCTTCCAGTCACCTGGGAGTGGCTGCTTGGACTCTCCTCTCCTAGGCGGTGGCACATTGCAACCTTGCTTGCCGGCCTCTGAACCCCCTGCTTCTTCCTAGAGCAACCTGAATGCATTAGTATAAATTTTGTAGCAGGGAAAAAGCTGTGAAAGTCCAGGCAGAATATAAATAGTGACAGAAATGAAACAGATATGTGCATAAGCCAGGTTTCAGAAAACAGAGAAAATATGCCAGAAAACACAGTAAAAGAAGAAGTAAGGTTTAATAATCACACAAAACACAAACAGGCTGACTGTAGTTGGAGTTGGAGTGTAAAAAATTTCAAATACTTTTAGAAAGGAAGAAAATGCCAGACACTGAAATGATACATTCTTGCAGCTTAAGAATAGTTTACAGCTTAAATAAGAACAAAAAGCTAAAGAAATAAATGATTTGAAACATTAAAAATAATAACACTCTAATGGAAAAAAGGGTGTTTTATGGGAAAACAGAAAGCAGGAATGTTCAACAAATATAGAAAGAGTAAACAAAAAAATGGTAGTAGAAAGACTCCCAGAACTTTTAATAATGAATTTAATTTGTATAACATCTCTTTCAGGATTAATTTTCAGAGAAAGATGATCAGAAAATACTACTGTAAAGCTTTAAGGACAAAGGACACCCAGGAACCAAGAATTTGGAAAGAATATGTGGAGGTAAAGAAAAAGAAAGACGGGGACAGTAAGGAACAAATGTGACTGGGGGGAGGTGGAGAAGGTGGGAATGTTGAGTTCAGAAGGGAGGAGGGAGGGATACACAGGGAGGCATGGTGGGGGATGAGGGAACTCAGGAGAGGGGGAGGTTGGGGATCTTGAAGGTACTGGGGCTGGGGAAGGCGGAGGGAGGTGGTAAGGGAAGAAGAAAGAACAGAGATGATTGGACCTTGGGTAGCTAGGGAACCCAGAGTGTAATGTGATGCCCCTGAGACCCCATGAGAAATGCACATAAACCATCTGAACATTAGAGCACAGGTAGAGCAACCTGGGGACTGTATGGCAAGGAACACAGTGCCAGAGAGAAGACACCTTCCTTTGAATTGTTGATGATAGTGGTCCAAGAGATTCTCAAAACAACATAGGTTATTGTCAAAGCTCTTGATTATGTATCAGAAATAGAAAATAAGACTCCGCTACTTAAGACAGGACATACTTAAAAAATAAGATTTAGAGTAATGGAGCAGGAACTGACCCAGAAGTTTAGCACTCATAATGCTATCAATGTGCACACTGCCAAGGGAGAAAATCAGTGAGTGGTCCAACCCAGCCCTAAAGCCTAACAACCATAATGAGCTGCACAGCAAACTGCCGCTATTGGTGCAGTGGTGGCACTGTTATCTGGGGGATAATCAACAGCTGTTGAATTGGTTGGACTTAAAACCCTGTCAGTGGGAGTGAACTCATGAGAACTACTGTAAAGTCAGCCGGATGTACAGGGCTGGAGAGGACATCGATCCTAGAGCAAACCCTATTGGTGTCATGTCTCTAGACAAATGAAATTTCTTATCATATGCTAAATATGGAATCTTATATTTACAGACAAGCATACTGTACATCACTCATCAAAGAAGCTTCTCTTTGCAACAGATGGAGCCCACTGCAGAATCCCACAACTGGTCAGACACAGACAATATACATCTGAAAGTTGCTCAATCCTAGGAGAGACATCTACGGTTGAACCTCTACACCTAAGACTCCTGGGACATTGTGGAATGAGGGGCAGAGAGAGAATTAGTGCACCCCTCAATTCTCACTAGTCAAGTTTCTTTACACAGTGGAGTGAAATGAAAACAGAAGGCCACAATTAGCTAAGCTTCAAAGAATGGGAGCCTCAAGAAATACACAAAAATGTATCCCTGGATAGGATCCTGATATTTAACCTCACCCACCCACGGCTCAGGGATCATTGCACAAGAGGGCGGAAAGGCTGGAAGAGCCAGGGCTGGTGCATGAACACAGAGAAGCAGCGGCTTACAACAACTGGAAACTTTCACATGTGAACTTCTGGCAATGTTGGCATTAGGCATGGGACCCATGCCAACTCAGACAAGCTCTCAGAGTGGAGCAAGAGAAATGGGTGGGGGACTGGCCCTGGCCTGAGAACTACAGGAGACTGAGTACTGCTGGGTGAGGAAGAGCATGCCTTACCGAGGATCCCTAGATGGGCTGACTAGACTCCAGTGGACAAATTTCCACAGAAGGACATCTAAGCTCAAAAGCTTGACTGGATAGAGCTTAGCTTGGATGATGTAATGTATGATTTCTGCTAAGGGGTTTGGGCACAAGGGCGCTAAATTTGATTAGGAACCATTGTATGAAATGTACAAATACTCAATAAAAAGGCAATGTTAAAAAAAGACAAAGGATATATCGTGTAAATAAAAAGAAGAGAAATATAACTTTAAGTAGCTGAGAACTTGCAGCCTAAACTATAGAGCAAGGAGGATTAAAGTAAAGCTTACAAGATTCTTAAATCCAATGTCACATATTTACACTCCTAGACTCCAATAAAGAAAAAGGAAATGTGTGTTCCTGAGTGACAAGTCTGGGGACTGTGGATGACAGTGTGCTGTCTGCTGTCTTACAGATGTGATCCTATTAAATTAGCAGTGAAAATACTCCATAAAATGAAAGAGAAGCTGTTGTAAATTATAATACATAGGAATAAAAATAATCTGTAGAGTGCTGTCTATTCATTCATTCTGTAAACATTTGATGGGTGCCTACACTATGCCAGAGATTGGGCTCTTTTGCCAGTAATTTACTCTAGCAAGTATTCTTTATTTCACAGTGACAATTATTAAGATGCTATTAGAACTGGCTTAACCATGAAATATAGGTCATTGGGAAATAACAAGGTTTCCAAAAATAAACTCTAAAGAAAGAAATATTAAAAAATAAACTGAAAAGTGAAGTATTAGGGGCCACTGGGGAAGCAAGTAATTGTATGCCTTGTTGGGATCATGAGAAGCAATGTAGAGAATATTCCAGATATATTACTAAAAATGTATAGCATCATATGTGTAGGTGGATTACAGATGACATTATTAAAAAGTAAAAAGAATCTTATACAACTTGGAGGAGAGTTAATTTCTCCCTTGCTTGAATCAACATTTTCAGTAATAAGGATGACAGGTTAAGATCCACACAGATTTCAAATGTCATTAAACACAGCAAAAATTCAGATGTGAAGGAAAGAAGTGGGGCATGTACATCACTTTGATAACAAGTCCGAATTCAGACTGTATAAAGAGTTGAAATTCATCTACAAGAGATGAATCCACACTTCTATTGACTATGTGGCTAGACCGTGTGATCAGACAATAAACACAATGGGAAAGTTAGTGAGGAAAAACAGCTTGATAAAGTGACTCAGCTGCACTTCGCATGTTAGGGAAAACAAGCCACAATAGTGAAACTCAAAGCCCATGCCTTTCTCAGCAGACAGGAATGCTTGGACACCACTGGTATCTATACTGACTTATAGGAAAGGCTAGGAAGACATTTCCATCCAATGCTGCTTCTCTGAGAAAGTCTAGGAAATCCTTGCATATCCACCAAACTATAAAGATTTGCTTATAATAATGAAGACCAAAATTCTTACACGTTGTGGAGAACTTTAATAACTCAAACCTTAGTTCACAGGCCTTTTATGCCAGTAACCACAAGTTGAAAGTTACTCAGATAAATGGAAAAAGAATATGCAAAATGTTAAAGCTGGGTGTGGTGACTCATATCTGTGATATCAACACTCAGGAGGCTAATGCAGGAGGATTATGAGTTTTGAGATCAGTCTGGACTGTATGACCCTGCTGCATGTTATAACTTCTCATTTCTTATTCCTGTGATATTAACACATAGAAGTCTGTATCAAAGACCAGTTTTCACTAAACCTTTGTTCTCATCATGCCCTGTGGTCTGAAATCTTCTTTATGAGATTGTTTCATGGAGCCCCATGCAATATAAGAGGTAGATATGAATTTTGGCAGACACTGGTACACATCATAGTTCAGGGTCTTGTCCAAGGCCATGTGGCCAGGAAAAGGGATTTGAATTTCAGGTTCCCAGTTACTGCAACCTCAGTTACTCTTTTTTAAAAAAATATTTTGTTATTTGTATTTTATGTGTATGAGTGTATTGCCTGGATGTAAGTGCACTTGTGTCGTGCAATGCCCATGGAAGCCAGAAGAGGAGGTCAGAGCACCTGAAACTGCAGTTATGGGTGGTTGTTAGCCTCCATGCTGGTGCTGAGAACTGAAACCTGGCCCTCTGCAAGAGCACCTGGTGCTCTTAGCCAATTAGCCATCTCCCCAGTCCTACCACAGTTATGCCTGAGTTCTGTCTTCCACATATTTTCTGAGTGATTTCTTAGAACAGGCCCCGGGCTGACTCATTTTGAGGAACTGTGTGTGAGGAGGCTTCTTGTGAAGATGCTGGCTGGACCCCATCTCAGGGTAAAAAGTCTCTACCATAGCTTTAGGGTGGTGCACTGATGCAAGCCTCTTTCTTTAATCCTCCACAGCTTTTTTTGTGAGGGGGATCTTTTTGAGACAGGGTCTCCCTGTAGCCCCAGCTGGACTGGAACTCACTGTGTAGACCAGGCTGGCCTTGAACTCATAGACATCTGCCTGCTTCTGCCTCCCAAGTGCTGGGATTAAAAGCATGTGCCACCTTGCACGACACGGGTGCACAAACTTGCATGCAGACAGTACATTCATACACATACAGAAATAAAATTTTAAAAAATTAAAAAAAAAAAGCATGTGCCACCATACCTGATTCCCCCACAGCTTTGGGGACAAGCCTAAATGGAGTAACTTCTCCAATCTCTCTCCTGTGATTCTAACAGGAGATAGCAACACAACAGTCCACCTTCAAATCATGGATTTACAACTGTGTATTTTCATATGATCACCTTTCTCAATGAGGCCACTTCTTGAAGATTGGGCTGCATGTGGTTTTCTGCTAACCCTCTTACTTCTTTCTCACATACCCCCTTCCTTTCCCAATGAATATTTAGCACCTTAAATATACCTTAAAATGATTCTAAATGCATTGTTTTCCCATCAGGCTCTCTGTCTGAGCCAAACGTCTCCTTGAAGGGCTTTTGTTTCCCTGCTTCACCTCCCACTCACTTTAATCACACTCAAGTGTTCAGAGTAGAAGCACTCTAGGCAGATCTGTGTGGTTTCTTAGCTGGGATATTGCACTTGGGATCAGGTGGCAGGGGAAACCTGAGCTGGGAGGGGTCTCCTGGGAGTGATTAGCCAGCCAACCCTGCATTTGGGGAGCTGCCCTTGTGCATACCAAGCTGTTCTAGGCCAAGTCCAAAATCCTATTTTGGGAAACACTTGACCACAGAGCTACTACAGCTCAAAGCATGAAAGCAAAAGCCACTCGGTCTTATGGCCTCTTCCTGTACACTGTGCAGCCTAAGGGTGTTTAACACTTAATGGCTTAAAAAGAATCAAAAGAACAATCTGTATGTGAATATCTGTGCACACATGTGTATATGTGTGTGCATGTGTGGTTACAGGAGAGAGAGAGAGAGAGAGAGAGAGAGAGAGAGAGAGAGAGAGAGAGAGAAATAGCTAAGTACAACTCAATACTTTGGCATCCATAATACAATTTGGTTGAATTACAGGTTCCACCAGTTTGCTGTGCACTGGACAGCCCAGCTGAATGTTTATATCAAGAGGTCACCTGGGCTTCCCTCAAAGCTCAAAATGTTTACTCTCTGGTCCTTTGCAGACATTTTTGCTGACCCCTGACCTAAAGTCAGTTTCGTTGAAGAATATTTCCCCTAAATGGAAGTTGTCATCTTTCCATTTTCAAACCCTACACAGACCTTCCAAACCCAGAACTGTGAATTACAAATGGCATGTGTTTCCTGGGGATTATCTTTTCCATTCCAGGACCAAACAATGAGTCTCTGAAGAGGAAAACATTGTGAGCATAAGGTACTTCATAACCAAGATGGTTTAGATAGAGGCCGTCTTCAAAGGGCTTGTAGGTTGCCTTTGTGGTAGGGACAGAATGGTTCTAGTATGTTTCCAGCATAGAGACATGTCCTTGGCCTAATGAGAGCTGAATTCATCACCATAGAACAGCAAGCTTAATTTCTTATGTAGAGTGCTCTTGCAGCCAACAGTTGATTTCACTGCACAAGGAGCCCCTTCCTTCCTTGCTTCCTTCCTTCCTTCCTTGCTTCCTTCCTTCCTTCCTTGCTTCCTTCCTTCCTTCCTTGCTTCCTTCCTTGCTCTTTTCCTTCCGCCTTCCTTCTTAATTCACTTACTGCGTCACTCCTTCCAGAAGGTAGTAAGGGACGGGAAGGAATGGACGGAAGGGGAATGGAAGGAGGACGGATAGGAGAGGGGTAGGCAGGAACGACGGAAGGAAGTAAGTGGTACGGAAGGTAGGCTAGGAGTGCGCAGGAAGAAGGAACTGGGGAGTACGGAGTGAGCGACGGAAGGTACGGAAGCGACGGAACGGAGGAAGGGACGGACTTGCCGTAAAGGGAATTACAGAGAGTGGTGAGGAAGTAAGGCAGGGGAAGTAACGGAGGCAGGTAATAATGGAGGGAGGAACTGGACGGGAAGGACGGAATTGATTTAGTGCAATTAAGGAAGGCAAGTGTAAGTATTGCAATTCAAGTACGGGAAGGAAGGAAGGTGAGAATTAAGGCATGAATGGCAGGCAGGTGAGAAGAATGCAGGGCGCGAAGTCAGGTACATGAGTAAGGACGAGCGCATGGACGGAATGGAGGAAGGAACGGACTTTAGATCGGCATTACGTAATGTAATGAGTGATTAACTTACGGAAGGATCCTGAATTGACTACTTCATATTCCATAGACTTACTTTTGCTTACTTAATTAATTCATGAGTCATACGTCCGTCGACTTTGTGAGGAATGAAGTGCTGGCGGGAAGGGCTTAAGACCGTCCTGGCTTCTTCCGTACATCGTCCTAGTCTCGCCTGCCCTGACTGCTTACTTCCTCGCTGTACGGACGCGAAGGGAGGGAAGGACAGGAACGCGGGATGCACAGAAGTGATTCAATGACGGAAGGAGCTGACGGAAGAATGAAAAGACAGTCGGAACGGAGTGAAGCCTGATGCATGTACGTAAGGACTTTGAGGAATTCAGTCCGTCCCGTCCTGCAGGGAGGCCTTAATTAAACTTGCGGCCCTTCCTTATATTAGGTATGCCCTGAATTATGGCTGCCTTCCCTGACTTGCGAAGGACGAAGGGACATTGCATGGTAAGGGGGCCAGGCCGGACTGAAGCGGAGGCCGGAAGGTACTGGGGGTACGGCTCCGACGTCATGTAAGGCTGCTTAAGTGCACGGCCTCCTGACTATGCGTCCTGAATGCCTGGATGACTGTTCATGGCGTAATGACAGGAATTAAGTCGAGGAAGTACGTAATGAGCGGAACGCAAAGGGGAGTGGGTGTGCCCGGATGCGAACGGTAAGGTGGTTTTCCTTTTCCTACTTTTCCGTTTTTTTTTTGGTCACGCGTCACGGTTCGTCTTTTCAAGTGAAAACTTCTATCCCGTACTCGGATGTGCCTGCCATCCTGTTGCGTCCGTCGTCCGGACGTTGCCGGCCTTGGGATGCCGGCCTTCTTCGGTGCGGTCCGGACTTTCCTTTGCTCAGGCCTATTCATCCTGCAGGTCCTTGGCCTTCCTGGCTTCCTCTTCCTTCTCTTTCCTTCCTTCCTCCTTGCTCTTCCTTCACTTCTCTTCCTTTCCTCCTCTGCTTCTCATCTCTGCTTCCGCCTTACCTCCTTAAGCCTCTCTTCCTTCCTCTTTCCTTCTTCCTGGCCTCCTTCCTTCCTTGCTTCCTTCCTTGCTTCTTCTATGCTCCTTCAGTAAGAGATTGAACTAAGACCTTAAACACTCCAGGAAAACACCACTGAACTCCATCCCTTTTGCTTGGTGTTCCTTGTTTCTCAAATATTTTAAATTTTCTAAAATGCACATGAGACTGAGAGAGAGAGAGAGAGAGAGAGAAGAGAGAGAGAAGAGAGAGAACCCTGGTTCTCAGCCAGGAGTTAATCTTATAAAAATATCTCAGCCAGAGAAAAAGAGAAATACTATGACTCATTATAATAAGATAGATATTGTGACAAGAAAGATGTTAACATCCTAATGAAAGCCCTGAGGGGAAATCTGCATAAAACAGTGTCTTTGTTGCTTAAAAAGAGCCACGGATGCCTTATTTAAAAAAAATCAAACCCTGATTTTGTTAAATATTCAGGCTGGGAATGAATTAGAGGATTTGCCTTGTCTCCTGGGTGTGTTTTATTTTTTTTTTCCTTGACAGAATTACAGATGCTTGGAGTAGAAGCTCTTCCCTCTGCCCACTCTCCTGGGGACTCAGAGCAGGGAAGGTTGCCTTATTCCTTCCCTACCCTGAGGCTGGGGACCTAGAGGAGATGAAGACCTGAGATTCAGTGGAGCAAGAACCCACATGCTCCAGTCCGTTCTGCATTTCCACACTCTTCCACTTCTACAACTCCAATAACATGATGAATAAATAAGTATAGATAAAGAATAGATATTGTTTCTGGAGCCCAGATTCCAGGTTAAGATACCTTAGCATAACCCTTTTCAGAGAATGTAGGCTCTTGGGTATGGGCCTTGTTCCTGGGGTAGTTAAAAAGCCAGGCTGGACGGGTCCATAGTGCAATATTTGGGGTTCTGTTTGATGTAGCGTCAATAGCCATCTCAACATAACTTTGCATTTAAGTAATAAACAAAACAGAACAGAACCCCAGAGCAGTAGCCTTAAGTTTTTCTCTCACTTCATTTGGTTCAGGATTCCACGGTGAGAGCACAGTGTGAACCTCAGACTTTGATCTTCTCATTTATTCCCTTTCCTTCTCCCTCCTCTTACTAAAAAGGCCTTGAGCATGACCTTCAGAGCACCAACGCCTGTGGTTTTAGTCCCCCGAGAGGATCCTAGACCTGAAAATACCTTTGAAGTCGCTGCTGGGGCACTTCCTTTTTTTTTTTTTTTACTTAATTTTTATTGATGCTTTGGCATTTCATACATTTTTTTCAAATTCAGTTCAGGCTATTTCCCTTTTCCCTCCCCCCTCCCCACCCCCACCCCATCCCACGTCATGCATTCTGCCCATAAATGTCCCGCCTCTTTCTCTCAGTTTTTTTTTTTTCATTTTTTTTAGCTATATATTGACTTAATCCATGAGTACAAGCATCCTTCATGCAAAAACCTATCTGCAGGCTGTTTTGCCAAAACCCCCACAGCCCCACCATCCAGTGGGGGGTGACGGTTGTTTGTTCAATCAAGTTTGATCAAATGAGTGTCCAGGACTACATTGCTTTTCTTTTTTTTTTTTTTTTGGTAGTTTACCCATTCACCCCAATCGCAGCCCTTACATTCTACCACGCCCCCTCTCCGCAGGTCTGTTTCCTAGGCTTAGCAAAGGGGCACAGTGTGGATGAGAGGTACAACAGTACACTCTCTCTGGAAGATGTTTGTTGACTTGGACTCGTGTCAATTCTGGCTGTTTCCTTTCATGGGCTGACAGTTTGTCCCGGAATAACATTAACCTAGAGAAAAGCACATAAATTTACTTAAGCTTTATGTGATAGGGGAAAACTTTTTTTTTTTTTTTTTTTTTTTATTTTCCGTATGCGTATGAATGTATTGGCTGCATGCAAGTATGTCTGTGCACCCGTGTTGCGCACTGCCGCGGAGGTCAGAAGAGGGCGTCAGACTCCCCTGGAACTGGAGTTCTCCTGGAATTGGAGTTTCAGACGGCTCTCGGCCGCCATGTGGGTGCTGGGGATCGAACCCGGGTCCTCTGCAAGAGCGGTCGGCGCTCTTAACCGCTAGGCCATCGCTCCAGCCCCAGTGATAGGGGAAACTTTAAGAAATGTCGACCTTTCCCAAACTGGGAGAACTTTCTACCAGGTTAACGAAGACGTCAATAGTCGTGGAGATGAGTGATTAAAGGACTAAGAGTATGTAGTGATGGTGATATGTTGAGGGGGAGGGGACTTAAGCAGTTCTCCTTGTTTAGATTCTGCTTGCTCTCTCTGTGTCTTGGAGGATAAACTTATACTTTTGCTTTGGACATAGAGATGGTATTTCTGGAATGAGGGTCTTCCAAGAAGAGGAACGTGTATTAGTTACATTCACATCACTATAACAAAAATACCCGACAGAAACAACCTAAGGAAGAAAAGGTTGACTTTGACTCACATTTCAGTGCATCACAGCAGAAGAGGCACAACTGAGCTGAGCAGATCAGTGTGGTGAGAGCGCCTGGCAGACAGAGGTGATTCACATCACAGTGGACCAGGAAGCAGAAAGAATGCAACAGGAATCAGAGGCTAACTACAACCACGAAAGGCTCACCCATAGTGACTTACACTGCCCATCTAGGCCCCACCTTCTAAAAGTTCCACAACATCTTAACCTAGCCCCCTCCAGCTGGGAAACTAGTATTCAAAACATGAGTCTGTGGCAGAGAGCATTTTAGATTCTCACTTGACAGAAGACCAGAGAATTTTCTTATCTATATCAGAAGAGACGGGCAGGAGAAAGTCAGATAGACTTTGTGTCTTCTGCAGTTTTCTCAAATGAGATGTCATATTTTGGGGTACCATGTCCTGAACCTTGTATAATCTCTTGCCTCACTCAGTCTGAGCAAAACAAGCTGCCACCATGTCCCGGGGACACTCGAGTAGTCCATGGTCAAAGGTCCAAATGGGGAGGATTTGAGACCTCTTGGGAACTCCTGCCAGTCATTTGAGTGCACCATCTAGAAAGATCCTCTAATCTTGGTCAAGTGTTCAGGCAGTAGCACTCATCAATAGCTCGCTTTGAGTGTCACAAGAGACCTCAAGGTACAACTGTTCAATCAAACTGCTCCAAAGACTCAACAATCAAAAAATGTGGGCAAAAATAAATGCTTACTGTTGTCAGAAGCTTCCAGGTTTGAGAGTATTTGCTATGCAGCACTAAAGGATGAATACAGTCCTTTTATTTGGCAAACATAACCAATGGCTGGTCTTGGTCTCCCAGATTCCTGCCTGTAATTATGCACTACTTTCTACTCAGCTGACCCGGTGTCTGAAATTCTTACTTCATTTGTAGTATAGCCAGCACGCTGAGAATTACGCAAGCGCAGAGCTTGTCCCTCATCAACCTAACCTGCCCTAGGCAGGTGAGATCATACAAGCAATGTTGCAGACCTGGGCCAATCAGAAGACGACAAGAGGAGAGCGGGCATTCGAACAGTACCTAACCCCTAACCCTGCCCCCAATAAATGAGTCCGTGACAGCTCGCCCTCTGCGTTCACCCAACTCCCAGGGTCTGTGTTTTGACTCTGCGCCTCTCACCCCCATTCCTTCGGTCTGTCAGACCCCAATATTCCCCAGCAGGCCTGGGGAACTGACTACAGTCATTCTATTCATCTTCAAAGACAAATACCTCTGAATCTTCCCACGTGCTTCGTCTTAGCTCTCAGTCTACAATGAGCTACCTCTGAACGGAGTTAGGCCACAGCCTGTTGGGAGGAGGAATCTCCATGGAGATTGGATTTGTGGGTAAGAAATGGGAATGAATGATGGGTGTTGATTAGAAAAATAACCGAGTGGAGACTCTGAATCGGCTAGAGTTTCTGTTTTACCTTTGAGCTATGTGATCATTGGCAAGCCAGATGACCTTATGACCTACTGTTCCCACAGCTGTCCAGTGAGAATAGAAGCATCTAAATACAGTGCCCCTCCCATGAGCATGAACAATGGTAACACATGTAGACCAAAGATGTCTATACCAAAGTTAGCTTCACAGAGTGGGAACAGGTGGATCCTGTCTGTTTATTAAGTGCCTTACTTCTGTAGAAAGGCATCAAATGCATCAAATAAGTTTCTTAGCTTTTAGAGGCTCATAGTACTGAGAATGATAAATAAGAAAGTAGGAAATTGGTAGGAATGTAAAAAGTGCTAAGTCTGAGGTAATCGATTCATTTCCTCATCAGACATTTATTGAGTGCCTTCCCCAAACCAGTCAATATGCTGGATGTTGTTGATGCATGGACAGTGATTAGGAAGTCCCTTGAGAAGCCAGCCAGCAGGAGGGATTACTGAGTTGAGTCATCAGGTTTGGGGAGGAAAAGATTCAGAGAAGTTTAAGAGTAAGTATACTAAAGGCAGGAGATATAAAGACATGGAGGTGATCACCAGTATGGTGGCTGTAGCTAAAATTCCTTCAGGTTGGGGAGGTGTAGCCAACATCCACCCCTCTCCTCCGTCAGAAACTAAGGTGTGATTTCACCAAACTGCAGTCTGGGAAACCAGTGAGTTTATCAAGCTTACTTGCAAAGCAATAGATAAGGATTTACTTACAGGAGTGTGGGTGCCCCCCGCCACTGCATTGAAAAGTCCTCCTATGATGGCTTCCCCACAGTCATATAAAATGGTGAGAGACCTTCCCTATGCTTCTCCAGCCTGTATACCCCTAGCCCCTCCCCCAGTCCCTGCACAACTAGGGCCAAGTGGATGGTTGGGACGGACTCTAAGGTGAGGGTCTTGTGCGTCTCCCTGCCCCTTCTTTCTTGTGGGGCATGTCAGTTAACAAGCTCAGCTGTGATGATCCTAGGCAAGCAGGCACAACTGAACTTGGAAAGATGGTATCTGTCTGTTGGCAGACAGTCCTATACAACAGTAGTGTATGACCACGTCGCCATGTCAGCAGTGCTAACACCACTGAGAGAAACTTCATGAAGGGTCACTGGAATGTTTGGACCTCAGTGATTCAGACCTGGCTTAAGCACTTTACAGCAGGTGAGTTTATAGTCCAGGTGGGGGGAGCTCATCAACTCCCACTTACTCATTATTGTGATTGCAACCTCTGTTCTCCTTATTCTGCATCCCCATGCTCCTTTTGCTTTGTGACTGACTTAGAGAATACCACCTAACTTAAACATTAACTCACCTGATAATTAGGTTAATTAAGCTAATAATTATGAAGATGGTTTATTGCATAAGAAGTCATCTAGGATATGCCATGGCTAATTAAAAAATTAAACATTAAAATTAACTGCTGTTTGGGGTTCCCTGTATCTTTGACCCTACGATTGACCCCAGCTGTGCACATTAAGGAAGCTCCTTTTCCATTACCCTCACTTCTGATGCTCAGACCTTATAGTTGCTGAAATGGTCCAGAGAGAGAGAGAGGAGAGAGCAGGTGTCCTTTGGGGGTCACAAGCCTATTTTATGATGCAGAGAAATGTCGCTTTGCCTTCAAATAAGCAAAGTAAAAGATCAGCTGATTTCATTTCCTTGTAAAGATGGATGGTTTCCAAGTGTTCAAACTGAACTCGACACTTAAAAGCCATTTCCTTACAAGGCCTGGCTTTGGCGACATTGTCTCCCTGTGCTGCTGTACCAAGCTCTCTGAGACACAAAAGATGAGCTCAATGTGATGGGCATTTAATTTGATTTCCAGGATAATGTATCCCTCAAAGGTGCAGAATCCCCTAAGGAGACAAGACCGGCTTATTATTCTCTGGGCAGAGTTATCCAGACACCCCTTGAGCATAAGACAAATCAGAAAGCAGCCACAGGAATGGTGCTCAGAGCTGACACCTTAGCCCATATGGGACTCACTTTTTTGAAGGCTGCCCTTCTGAGCAAGGAGTCCTGGGATTTTGTGTCACTCCTGTTTGATCTTACATGCAGCTCTCTTCCAGTGATCGTGGCTGCTGTACTCCAAGTCACTTCTGCTGAGGAGACTAAAAGGAATATATGAATCTTCGGAGGGGTGAGGATGTTAGCTTTCCCCTGTGGTTGGTCCATTTCAGAACTGCGGAGAGCTCTCATTGGAAGCTGCAGCCTGGCCCTGACTCAGCTCGGATCAGTCTTTTCTACTCTCGGTTTTCTTGGTCAGACAATCCCAGGAACCCAGCAGTGCACAGTCAACCTCTGGCTCCGGAGGTTCTCTGCTACCCTGAGACTCATTAAGAAAGACATGGCTACCATCCCCGTTTCTTCCCATTACATCATGGACTTACACCTTCAAGATGGTAGTTAGTACTCTCAGAGGGGGAGATCCTACAACCTGAAAGAAATGAGGCCATGCCCCACTGCAGATCTCTGTCTCTGTCTCTCTCTGTCTCTCTGTCTCTCTCTTTCTCTCCCTCTCTTTTGGAAACAGAGACTTAAAAATGTGCTGTGGGTTTCTTACTTTAAATATTTTGAGAATTTCACATGAATACTCTATTTTACACCATTTAAACCCTTCCTTCTTTCCCCTCCCAGTTCTCCCAGTTGTCCCCTGTCTTTGACTCCCTCTCAAGTTCTTGTCTTCTTTAATCACACATACACATTCATACAAAACCTACTGAGTCCATTTAGTGCTGCTTATATGTGCTTAGGGCTGAACACTCTTGTTTAGGGAGCTACATTGTTGAGATTTCATGGGTGCAGCTTCCCTGTCACATCTAGGAGACAATCTAGAGGACAGGTATCCTGATCCTCTAACTCTTACAGTCTTTCTGACCTCTCTTCCTTGATGTTCCCTGAGGCTTAGGTGTAGGCGTTGCACTATAGATGTACCAGTTGAGGCTAGGCACCCCACAGCTACTTACTCTCTGTATTTAGATCAGTTATGGATTTGTGTAGTACCTTCATATCCTTTGGAAAGCTTTGATGAGCAGATGAAACACTTACCTGTGGGTATAAGTATTTGTAGTATAGTTACAAATTATAGTGGTTTAGGAAATGTCAATAGTAGGCTCTCCCCTAAAGTCTATGACCTCCTGGCCATCAGTAATTAGCTAGGTTTATATTATCAGGAATGAATTACCTCCTATTGAAAGGGCCTTAAGTCAAACTAGACAGCTAGTCTTAATCTATATAGCTCTATTTAATTTAAGAAATTTAAAATATCATGTGCCACATAGATTTTATGTGTTGTGTTTACACTTTTATTCAATTATGGGACTTAAAAAACATTTCCTTTTTGACTTCTCCCTTGATCCAATTTTTCATTCAGTGGTGTGTTTCATGTGTTTGTGTATTCCATTTTTTTTTTTTTTTGGTCTTTTCGAGACAGGGTCTCCCTGTAGCCCCAGCTGTCCCGGAATTCGCTCTGTGGACCAGGCTGACCTTGAACTCACAAAGATCCGCCTGCCTCTGCCTCCCAAGTGCTAGGATTAAAGGTGAGCACCACCATGCCCAGCTGTTCCCCCATTTTTACCTGTTGTTGACATCTAGCTTTATTCCTTTGTGGTCAGATAGAATACAGGATGATATTTTAATTTTCTTAACTTTGTGGAGACTTGCTTTGTGTTCTAATATGTGGTCAATTTTGGAGAAAGTTCCATGGGCTGCTGAGAAGAAAGTGTATTCTTTGGTGTTTGGGTGTAATGTTCTATAGATGTCTGTTAGGCACATTTGATTTATGTTGTTTAATTCCAGGGTTTCTCTATTTAGTTTCTGTCTGGATGACCTGTCTATTGGTGACAGTGCAGTATTAAAGTTGCCCTCTGTCACTGTGTTGGAGTCCACATGTGATCTTAGATACGATAGCTTCTTATATGGAGTTGGGTCCCCCCGGATGTGGCGCATATATGTCTAGGATTGTGAAATCTTGTTGTTTTTTTCCTTTAATGAGTAGAAAGTGACCTTCCTATCTTTTATGGCTAGTTGTAGTTTGGAGTCTATTTTTCAGGTATTACAATACTGGCTTGTTTCTTAGTTCTGTTTGTTTGGAATACCTTTTGTTATCCCTTTACCCTAAGGTGCTATTAATCATTGATGGTGAGGTATGTTTCTTGGAGGCAACAAATTGTTTTCTAATACAATCAGTCTGTGTCTTTTTACTAGGGAGTTAAGACCATTAATACTGAGAGTTATTATTGATCAATATTTATTAATTCCTGCTATGTTAGCGTTGCAGTGTTGATTTCCTAGACCTCTTTGGGTTAATTGTTCCAGAATTGTTTATTATTTGTACCCTCTTGAGAGTGTTTAATCTTCTCTTCAAACCAAAGTCTTCCATTTAGTATTCTCTGTAGAAATGGCTTCATGGACATATATTTCTTAAATATTTTTCTTATAGACAGTTTTCCTTTCTCTTTCAGTTATAACTGGTAGTTTTGTTGGATATAATATTATCTCTTAATGAAGTGCCTCTCCAAGTTTTAAGGGGCAGCTCTCTTTCCCTTTAAGGCCCTACCATGGTGTTTCTAATGTATTGTACTGAACCTTTCTAATACTCTCCCATCTCAGGGTATGATCAGGAACCTGAGTCCCTCGCTGCTACTAAACTTCATTCCAAAAGGGCAGTTGTGTGCCAATTCTTCTTAATAACCAACTGAAAACTATGCTCCTCCTTCTCTGCTTAACATTTCCCATTTTTGTTAACTTCCAAAATTGCAAGTACTCCATCCTCTTTGGTTTAAGACCTATGTGTTACCTTACTCCTGAGCCTTGACACTCAGTGTGACTGATCAGCACCTTGGTGTTCTTGCTGCTAAATGAATAAGCAACTTTCTTAGGGATCATTTAGCAGCAAGAACACCAAGGTGCTGATCAGTCCCACTGAGTGTCAAGGCTCAGGATTAAGGTAACATGCTAAATGATCCCTAAGAATAAGCAACCTTAGCCAGGCATGGTAGTGTGCGCCTTTAATCCCAGCACTCGGGAGGTAGAGGTAGGCAGATCTCTGTGAGTTCAAGGCCAGCCTGGTCTACAGAGCGAGCTTCAGGACAGCTGGTACTAAAAGGGACACCCTGCCTCAAAAATACCCCAAACAGGAAAAAACTAACAAAACAAAACAAAACAAAACAAAAAGAATAAGCAACTTTACAGCATGTATGGTTGAGATCTGTGCCTCTGCATGTCTCCATATAAAACTCTTTGGGGCCGATTTACTACGTCAGACTGCCAAGGGGCCATGAAATATAAATAAGGAATATATATCTAATTAGGAGTGATTGATGAACAAATATCAGTCCCTGGACGTCTCCCCAGTGCACCCGGCCCTTCTCGAACCAGCAATAATTCAAACCCCTTGTTTCTGTACAAGCCTTCCACCACATTACCTTCTGTGAGGGGCACATTCAACACATGGCTGCTTTGTTTTATAGGGCCTTCTATGCACTGAATGTAACTTGACAAGAAGAGGCAATTAGTGGTCAGTAAACCTGTTGCTACCAGTTAGGAGATTTTTCAGTGGAAACTGATAGAAACACAAGGAGCTGAGGCGAAAAATGTTTGGAAGTAATTGAGAGACATGAATTGAAAACAGGCTGTAACAGGCTGCCAGTAGTTGGACTTGCTGGGAGAGGTGACTAGGAAAGGTTCTGAGTGAGTCAGGTAATCAGAGCCTGGTGAGCAGCATGCCCTAGGAGGTAATTGAAGGGAATTTCACCATTTTAAGATGAAGCTGTAACATACAGAACACTTTTAGCTGCTGGGGTTGAAGAAGGAGGGAGATATGGAGCCAGAGAAATGGCTTAGCTGTTAAGAGCACTGGCTGCTCTTGTAGAGGACACGCGTTGGGATCCCAGCACCCACATGGCAGCTAACAACTGTCCATAACTCCAGTTCCAAGGGATCCAATATCTTCTGATCTCTGTGGCCATTGCACTACATGGGTGCACTTACATACATGCAGACAAGAAACTCATATGTATTAAAACAATAAATAAAATATTCCTTTTAACAAGGAGAAAATATGGTGGGATAGTCAAGAAGCCTGTAGATGTGGTAGGACTGGGATTAAAGGAGCTCCATGTCAACTTGTTTTTGTATGTTTCTTCTAGCTAAGTTCCTGGAATTCTTTTGAGTTAGACTAACACCTTGATTGTTGATGTCTCATTTATCCCTGATCACACCTGAAGATGAGAAACTCAGGCTGGGACGTGCACTTGGGAACTGTACATGAGTGCAGGGGACTAAAGACTTGGACAGGGTGACTTGGAAGAGTGTGAGGCTTGAAAAGAACAAAAGGCAAACTAGAGACAGTCTCTTGAGAGAGGGAAAAGGTGGCAGTGAAGGAGCAATGAGGAAAAGGAATAACTGGGAGGAATGTTGTGGTGGAAGACAGGGACCCAGCAAGCATTAAGGCCAAGGAAAACCAGGCAAGGCTATGCGGGAACGTTGTTCGAAATGTTTAGCAAAGTTTGGAGATCAGTAGAGGTGATTCTGGAGATCAAAAGGAGAAGTGAAATTGCATTAGGTAAATGAGAAGAGCCGTGACAGTTTTGAATTAGAAAAATAAATATTTCCAGGTGCAATTTGGCAGATGGACCTCTATGGGATTGAGGACAGTCTGATCTACATAGTGAGCTCCAGGCCATCCAGGGCTACAGGAGACCCTGTCTAAAACTCCTCCCTGCCTCAAAAAATAAAAATAAATATTTTTAATAAATGTTACTGGGTCAATGGCATATTCATATACAAATAAATTTGGATTCTCCTTGTGCTAATTTCAAGTACTTATCATAGATAATGTAGTAGATAAAGCAATAAAGCTTTTCTGAGCACCATGTAGATAATACTTCCATGTGGATGTAAACAGTTTTTTACATGGGGCACAAAAGTTGCTAAACATAGTGAAAAATAATAAATTGAGGTATATTAAAACAACAGGCCTCTGTTTATCAACAGATACTATTAACAGAGTGAGAAGGCAGGCCACAGAATGAGAGAAAATATTGCTAATACTTAAATCCAATAAAAACTCATGTCTAGTTTAAAGATTGACACATTAGTAAGAAAAAGAGAGACTAATAAAAAAGTAGCAAATACTTTGGAAATACACTATATTTAAGAGGATAGCTAAATGGCTCAGTTGACAGGAATAGGTACTTAAACAGTAATCAATCATGAAGGGATTGAAAATTAAAGCCACAATGAGCTATGTATCACTCTAAACACTCTAAAATGTCTAAAATTAGCATAATGAAAATATCATGTATTGGCAGGATTTAGAGGAATTGAAATTCTTTCATATTGCAAATGGAAATGTATAACAACCATTTTTCAAATGTTTCAAAATAATAGCTTGGAAAAACTAGTATATTATAAAGTTAGAAAACTGAAGTTGAATATAGATATGAATAAGTTTGTGATTGATGGGTACTGGAGGGTTCATGGTCATTCAGTTTTGCTTAGAAATTAATTTGGTCAGCTTAGATTTACATGCTATAAAATTTCTTTGGATTTTCTGGATTAAAGAATTATTTTGTATAAACAATTAAATTTAGTATTCTGTTGGCCAAGAATTGTGCTGTTTTCTTGTCTTACTGCATTGGCAGGGATGCAAGAACAATATTGGATGGATGTATTACCGATGCATAGCTTATTTTATTCTTGGCTTGAGAAGAGTGGCTGTTTCAACATTAAACATGATATTTATTGTAGATTTCCAGTAGATGTGCTTTAAATAGTAAGAAATGTAACATCTCTCTTTTTCCTTTAAATACTGTAGAGCCATCTTAGGCCTGGAAATTGTGTATGTAGTGTGGGCTGTCCTCAAATTCAGACAGTGCTGATGCTAAAGGTGTGAGCCACGACACCTGGCCTGCATTGCACTTTTCTTTTTTTTTAAATTTATTTTTGTATGTGTATGAATGTACTGTCTGTATGTAGGTTTGTGCATTCATGTCGTGCAATGCCGCAGAGGTCAGAAGAGGGCCTCAGATTCCCCTGGAACTGGAGTTCTCCTGGAATTGGAGCTACAGACGGTTCTTAGCCGCCATGTGGGTGCTGGGGATTGAACCTGGGTCCTCTGCAAGAGCAGTCAGTGCTCTTAACCACTAGGCTATCTCTCCAGCCTCTGCACTTCTCTAAGAGTATTTTAAACTTTAAAAAGTTTTGGGTATTTTATTAGTGTCTTTATCATCTAGTAAAGTGTATTGAATGACCATTCTCTGTTCAGTTCATCCAGTGTTTTGCATTACTTGATTTCCCATGGTAGTCAACTCTGTTTTCCATATAAACCCAATGTGATCATAATGAGCATGGGAAATAAGATGGTGGATTAAACCTTCTATTATTTTATTTAATTGAATTTTAGAAAGTCACATTGGTATGCAATTTAATGGTACTTTTGTGCTACTGATGTCTAGATCTAGATCTATAAACATACCTGTTTTGTGAAATTAGTGGAAAAGTATCTCCCTAATGGCCAAAGTAACAGAGAAACTGACTATGGACATTTTATATAATTAATCTTTATTTTTCACTGATTTATTTTTGTGTGTATGTGCTCATGCGTATGTTTGTGCACCTATGCACTTGTAAGTGTGTGGAGGCTGGAGGTTCATGCTGGATGTCTTCCTCAAATGCTCTCCTTCTTAGTTTTTGAGACAGTGTCTCTCACTGAAACTGGAAGCTTGACAATTCTCCTGGACTGACTGACCAGCAGGTCCCAGGGATCATCCCATCTCATCTCTGCTCTCCAGCATTGAGATTATAGGTGCACAACACAAGGCTGGGCTTTTTGTCTATTTTCTTTTCCTTTTTAAAATGTGGGTGCTAGGGATGGAACTCAGGTTCTCATACTTGCATGATAAGCATTTTATGAATTGAGCCATCTCCTAGTCCCTAGACTTCATCATCTCTAAAACCATCTAATCATAGTGATTTTTTTGGAAGGTAAGTACTTTTAAGAATTATGTTTTGAGATCTCCCAAGACCAGCTCAGGCAAGCGCAGGTAGGTGGACAGCAGCTGAGTGCTTCAGCAAGGCTGATTGTTGATTGATTTCATCTAGTTAATCCGTTAATCCGGTTGTCTTTGGCTTGGTTGGCTTTTGTGGCTGTGGGGGCGGAGTTATCCTCCCAGCTGGTATTAAAGTTAGAGTTGTGTGACTCTCGATCTGAGATCTCCTGAGACCAGCTCAGGCAAGCGAAGGTGCCGGGGGGCGCAGGCTAAAAAGCCCACCCACAGTCGGTGTCTGTCCCGTCCTGTCCTGTGTCCCTCCCACCCCCCAACTGAGATTACGAAGGCATCTGAAGGAGGCA